>KK113584.1:72604-117054 GCA_000611955.2 Stegodyphus mimosarum | reverse complement strand
GGTTACGAAGAAAAATATTTATAAAGATTTTTGACTTCCGTACGACAAAAGTTGACCGAGATATTTAATTTCAAAATTTAAAATTTTTAATATCATTTAACTTGACTTGATGTATTGGTATTTCGAGTTAGAATAATTCGAGGAAATACGTTTAATTGAAATGCAGCCAAAAAATGTCTATAATTTAATAGGCTGTGCAAGAAAGTGAATCTGGTGTCCACAGCAGACGTTTTAAATCTGGGCTGGTTGTTATTCGTTTTAGAATTAAACAAAATTCGTGACAAAACACGCTGACGACTAGACTAATGGCCTCGACATGAAATACCTTCACCCTGTATATAACATCTAATCTGAGTACAGATAATGCGAACATTTAAAGTCTCATTATGCTCATGCACAAGTTGACCGATCGATGTGAATGGCAAGAGATAACGCAAAGCTAAAAAGTGCTGTAGAATCCAGTGCCTTCATACTAAGCTAAGCTGAGTATAATGAGCCCATTCGTATCTGAAATTGCTAACCCCAATAGGGTTGTAAAAACATATCACCCCATATTATCGTTGCCGAAACAAAGATATGACCAACATTTCAGGTCTGATAAACGACAATGGAAGTTCAACATAAACATTTCGGAAGCCAAACGTTGATGCTCCCGCGCTTAAAACGAGCACTGAGTTGGATTTCGTCCAGAATTTTTGAACCAGCTGCTTCAGAAACAGCACTAAATAACTGCATTTGAGCTGATCGAATGGTGTTAGTGAAACCGTAACGAAGGAAGCAAAGGAGACATATGTAGATAAAAGCCGTGAAATTGTCTGTAACGATCTACTACGTGAAAGCCAATTTTTTCGTTATTTCTTTGTAAGTTAGAAATATTATCGATCGCTTTGCTGCAGCAAAGTTTTAAATATTTGTCTGCAATTTGTACGGGTAATTTTCTGGTTAAAATTGTATTATCATAATTAAAAATTTTTGAAAGTAAAATTAAAAAAGCTGAAAGGTTTCAGATTTTAAATTCGTTCCAAAAGGACGTTTTTTTACAATTTATGTATTACCTTTATTTATTAAATATCATGTTCTTCGCACCTAAACCATAAAATTCAGTTCAAGAGCAATATCGCAAAATAATTTTAAAATGAGCATACGTTTAGAATTTCCGATACAGAGTCTCACGTGCTGGAGATAAAAATGTTTTTTCTGTGCAACGTTGCCATTGCTCGTTTTGAAATCATTGAGTTTGTTAATCAAAAATTCGTTAAAATTTTACAAAATGTAAAATCGATAACAAAACAAATTCTAAATTTCAGATTTGGGCTTCCACATGCCCATGTTCAGGTGGAAACGTTCAATATTCGAAATTTGATGGCTGTATGTACCATTGTTTTATAACAATGAGAGAAACATATATAAATTTGTGCAGATTCTTCATGCTTTAATTTCTTTATATATAATACAGGGTGATAATATTTGGTAGCAAGAATTTGAAAAGTGAAACAACGCTTTCAGTGAATCAACGTAAAATGCCAAAACGAAATTAATAGTCCGTTTGGGCAAATTTCCTTTTTAGACTACTAAAATGGTCTTTTAAACATGATTATTAATTAGTTGTTGAGGTTGAATATCTGAGGATAAGGAAAGAAAGCATCTATATGCAAAGGATAACAATAATATTAATAATAATAATAACTGTGCTCCATTCTATCACAACCAATCCAGAAACGTCGAATTAAAAAAGAATTTTTGAAAAACATGTTTAAATGTTTGGAACTAGGTATAATGCAAATTAAATTACTGTTTAACAATAATTCGGATACATTCATCATATGGAATATGCTTTTTTTCTTTTAGTACATAGTAATTATAGGTTAACAAAACTCAGAAGTCATCAAAATGTAAATTGCAAATGACACATATTAAGCACTTTGGCATATCTCTCATGTGTATATATTAGATGAATTCGATCATATAATTTCCCTTACGTCTAGCAAAACATTTCCGGGATATCCGCTCTACATTAAAGTATAGTAATTTTATCCGCTCTACATTAAAAAATAGTAATTAGAAAAAGAAAAAATGTACTGTAATTAAATAAAGTTAAAATATGCTTTTTAAAAATATAACAATATTTTTCAAGAAGACAGAAATTAAATTTAGTTATCAAAGTATATAACTAAAGCCCATTGACCTTTGTAGTTTATTTTCTTCGTATGAAGTTGGTAAAAAAGTTTGAGTTTCATTTCAAACTTTTTGTTTTCATTTTCCTATTCTTTTTAACGCAACTAAGAGCAGATTGTAAATGTATTTCCAACAAATAATGCCGTCAAACTCTGAAAAAAGAACACTAAGTTCTGTCCTGAAAATTGAAGTATGGCACTTAAGTGAACATGAGTTGATATAAGTGACACAAGTCTAGTGAAAGCTCAGCTATCGCGCTTTTTTTTTCAGAAATACCTCAAATAAAGACAAAGGAAATGAATTTATCCAAAGTTTATATTTAAAATGTTTCATGGCTTTGCAGTTTAGGATTCAAGAATTTCCACTGAAAAAGCGAGAAGGTAGTAATTTTTGAATTTGAAACGTGTTTTAAAGCTAGTAACGTTTGAGCATTCGAATGCTACTATTAATATACTCTTTTTACATTTTAACAAAAATATCGAATTTTACCGCTATCGAATGCAATTTAACAATGTTTTGCGCGGCATCTGCACGTAAGGACAGAATAAAGGACTCTATTTCCTCTATCGATTTATAAAACTGATTTAAAATGGATTCAGAAGAGACTTTTTCATAGTGTCTGTACGTACGTGCGTACGTATGTATGTATGTATCCTGCATAACTCAAAAACAAGAAGCCTCGGAACGTGAAAATTTTCTATATAGGACTGCTATAACATGTAGATGTGCACCTCCCTTTTTGGTTGTAATCGGCCGCATCAAAAGTATATAAATATGTATATACATACCCACTCTGTTACTGGGCTCAGTGTGCTCAGTTTTTTTATTCTTGTATGTTGGTAAAATGCTCATTTTTTTCTTTAAAACTGATTGAATTATCTTGTTCTTACCTTCCTCTTACCTTCCGGTTAAGGATTTTGCCTTTAGCAAATCTGCATGCAATATTTGTAGAATTATCAACAATTTAAAAGTTATTTAAGTTCGGCTAAGCCAAATTATTTTTACCGTAGCAGCAGTATTTGTTTATTTTTGAAATATAGCAGAATAGCGGATCTTTGAAACGTAGCAGAATAGCAATATAGCAGAATAGTTGCTAATCTACAGAAACTAAACTTCGCAACAATTAACGTCTTCTTTTATTATTGCGAATTAAGTCATGCCTAATCCATTCTGGAATTTATTCGAGGAAATACGTGTTTAAGATTTAATTCGTGATTTGTAATATAGAAAATTTTGAGTTTTCATGTATTTTGCCTTGTCACGAAGTAAGAGCTGAATTAACTGAACGAGAAATACTGAATCGTCTGTGGAAAACTGTTTCTTTTTTTTTTCCTTTTCTTTTCTTTTTTTTTTTTTTGTTTGTTTAATTTCTTTTATACATCGTTTTAGATTCATTATAGTATTTGAATAGAACATCTGACAACGATTAGATAATTCTTCAGATGATATAATTTTTGGGCATTCTGAGTTATAAAATGAATGAGATGTAACACTGTTAAGTGAACCTAGGGCCAGAGTGTCGCTATGGTAAATAGATATAGTGAATTTTAAAGAGTGTATTTATTCTATTGTGGTTTATGCGCTATAGGCGAAGTAGATTTAATTAAATACAATAAGTTTAAACGAAATGAAGAAAAAATGCATACAATTTAATATTCCATACAAGGAAGTCATGTGGTGCATATATCAGGTATTTTAGACTAGGGATTGTCACAGCAGGTAAGGAAGGGATAAAACATTAATCCTTTTTGTTATCTAGACATTAAAAAAATTCAATTATAGTCTAATGCTTCAAAGAAGAGCTTAAAGTTAAAAGTTGTATAATAATCTCGAACGTTGGAAAAACGAAAGCGATGAAAAACTAAAAATATTAAAAAAAATATGCAAAAGTCTCCCTTTTCTTTTTATTCTTTTTAAATAAAATGATACTTGCTGTTGCTTCTAAACGAAATCAACTCAAAAATAGTTCCAATTTTAAAAGCTGATTTGTTTCTGCATTCTTTATTGACTTAAAATGTGGAAACAAAAAGCATAAATATATTAAGAAATGAAATAATAATTTTGCTTGAACAACTTGAAAAAGGTTTATATGAAAGATCGTTAAATATACTTTCCTATAAATTTCATAGTGCTTGACGAAAAGATCGCGGCAAAGCATTGCGAATGAAAACTCCGCGGACAAAAGAATGCAAGGGAAAAATCGTCGGACAAAACATCATGGGAAAAACGAAATCGAGAAATAAAGCACCTACAAATCATCGCATAATGATAAAATCGCCGACAGGTGCATTTAGACTTCAAGTGCATGTTCGCATATAAGTTTGTGAGCACAAAATATATAAAAAATACATTTACCTTTCTATTTCATATTTTTGGACGAAGTAATAAACTTTTTAAGGCAAAACAGGAACATAAACATTCAAAATCTGAAATTAATATACATGCTATCTGAAACGAAGACTAATAAACGAAAGAAAAGAAAACTTAATTTTTTCTAAAGGAATATAAGAATAACAAAGGTGAGGAGAACTAGTTTTAAATCTTTATAATTAATTAAATAGTTTACATTAATACATCTCCTGCAGTTATTCATCTTTCCTTTTCTAAAACTTCTAAAACCTTTTTTAGAATTCTCTCGTTGCTTTCTTTTCTCCCACGATTTGCTTTCTCAATTTGTACGATTTCCCATGAGATATTTGTTCCTTGATGTATGCTTTCGTTATGTGTTCACCTGTAAGACGAAACTCTCTGTAATCATTAGAATTTATTTGATTGTAAGAAGTTGGTTTAAATGTTTTGCATTCTACCTACTATATTATTATAAGCTTGTTTTATTTGTTACTCTTAAGGTACTTACTTATACGCAAAGGGATTGAGTGACTGTTTCACCTAAAAAATTCGCAGTCTATGTGTAATTCACCAGATTGAAAAAATAAACTATATGTTATCTACGGATTATAGTAACATAGGTTAAAAAATGTTATTAAAAAGCACATATAAAATTACAGATGATTAAGAAGCATAGATAATTTTTCAAATGACTTATTTTCGTGCACATGAGCAGCATACAATGCCGAGAATAAATAAATGATTGAATGACTCCTCTATAATGTATCCCCGAGTGGGAATAACTGTCTTGGTTATTTCTGACCTTCATTTGTTATGTAGAAGATTTTATAGTTATATGAAAACAAATCACCTATAAGTATTTCTCCCGCCTTCTTAACATGCCTTCGTGGTGTAGTGGTCAGCCCATTCTGCGTGTATTCGAGAGGTCCGTGATTCGAGTCCCGACGAAGGCATTGCTCATTTTTCATATCTCTTCTGGTTTCAAATATACCTAATGTCTCTATAGTGGAGCCCAAACTAAAAAAAACTGGTGGATGACGATTCTCCACCACCAGGATTTGGCGGCTGGCTTCGGCAATCGACAGTCGCCCTTTACAAGGGGGAATATAAGGTATTTCTTCCGCATTCTTCGCATGCCTTCGTAGTGTAGTGATCAGCACTCTCCGGCGCGTATTCGAGAGGTCCGTGGTTCGAGTCCCGCCGAGGGCATTGTTTATTTTTCATCTTTCCTGCTTTCAAAAGATACCTAATGTTTCTATACACCTTTTCCAAGAGATGCAAATTCTTATGATATTTTCTCATTGGGATGAGAAACATGATCCTTTGATTGATGTTGGTCCTATGTCAATTTCGTGGGGAATAACTGCATGCTGATAACAGTTTCCATGAAATACTGAACAGCAGGATATTAGTATGAAAGCTTTTGGAGAGCTTACTGATACATTAGCATGTCTATAATTTGCATATGTAAAATGGTGCACCTGAAAAAAATGAAACTTGATGTGTCTTTCGAATAATGATATGCAGCATAATACTTTGCATTAACGTATAAATATAACTCATAATTCCGTCAAAATAACAACATCGACTATTTATTAAAAATGATGCCTATAGGCGGGAAAAAAAGAAGCTATTTACATAACAGAGATTTAAAAGTAAACGGAGGAGGTCTTTCTAATAAAAAAACTGGGAATCTTAAGTATGCGTGCTTGTTAAAATTAATAAAATGTGCATTTTTACGATCATTTACCATTTTTATAATCCATAGACCACACGCACGAAAGAATTAAATGATATTGTTTCTCATCTGATATTTAGCCGCTTGAAAAAATTCTAATGAAAAGCAAACTATAATTATAGCCGCAGTTTAAAGAAAAGAAAACTTTAACTTACTCCCTATCATTATACTAGTTATTAGAAAAGAGCAGGAGGGAAGATTATTACTTTCGTGGTTTTCGTTCACCAATAAAAAAAGATTTCTTTTTAATTTTTCGAATACATCGATTTTTCTCTTTCACCTCAAGGCTTCTTTAAAAAAAGAGAAAAAAAAATGAGAGAAAGAGTCATTAGAATGCATGAAAATCGGAACAAAGAAGACGATTATGAAATTCTTAAAGAAAAAGAGCTTAAGGCTGAAAGTGATCTGAAATTCATGCACTTGAGAGATGCTTTTCTCAGATGGGGGAAAAGTCTTATATCTAGTGGGGAAAATTGTTACTTTCCTGCAAAAGTAATTTAGTTTACCACATTTACTCAGGAACAAAAAATGTAAGAAAATTCTTGATGAATACGCTTGAGGAAGGGATTTTTCCCCACTGAAGTGTGTTTATGCAGCAGAATTAAAAAATATCTGAAAAATATGCAAAGATAGGTTAAGAATGTGGAAATAAACAGATTTTGCAATGGAATATTTGTACAGAAATGTCAGAGTTGAGGTATACAAGGCGATGTTCAGATGTACATTAAAATGTTTTGCTGGCGAAAACAGTCATTCTCTGTGCAGAGTTCGAGCAGTATATATCACTATACCCACACAGAAGTCGCTTATACTCAAGTTGTTGATACTCAACTGTGGAAGAAAACGGAGCAGCTGCTCAAAAGAAGCACACTGCTAAAAAAAAAGTACAATTCTATATCTCCCGTTCTACTGACCTGATTGACGGAATTAGACTTGCGTTTTTCATGTCTCGAGAGCGCGACTTAAGATATGTATTAGATTTATATATAGTAGTGCTCTAATATAGGTATTTTGACACAAAATCGAACTTTTTCTGAAATGGCATGCCGATATTATTCCATATTTCGATTCTATGACTGAAATTATGCCAAACTGCCAAATTTTAAAAAAATCTCACGAGTAATTTAAAAAAAAATAGCACTCAAAATTTTAGCTCCTCAAAATCTTTCAGATTTTTTTTCATATGCTTTTAGATATTATATTTCGCTTGTTGTGACCGGGACTTCTAATTTCAACATATATCTAGACAATGCAAGTCGTTTGCCAGTTCTGCGTGACCCTTTATTTTAGGGAAACTTTCAAATCAACATTTGTCTAAGAAGTTTCATTCCTGGTTTTAAGATCTGGAATTTTTTCCACGCTTCCCTGAAGGGATACGAAGGAGGCCACTCGGTGTTCTATCACAAATATTTTATTCCTTTTTCACTTTTCTTTTTTTTTTTTCGAATTTACATGAGTGAAGTGTTTTTCGCTGAAGACGTGCTTGTCTGCTAATAAAATCATTAAGCAAGATTTACATAATGATATTTCTTTTTCCACTTTAAAAGATTTACTTTAATTTTGTTGCTATTTAGTGACTTTTTTTAAATATTTAATTTATTCCCCATTTTTCGCGCACATATATATTTACTTTTACTGCGTAAGAGAAGTGGCAATTATAATTATTATTCGGATTAATTTAAGTGTTCTTATAATTCTTTTACTTCTAACATTTGCTCGTAGTACAAAACCATTATAAAATGTTTATAATTGCACGAATTTACATTTTAACTTCTTGGGTATATGCTTGTACCTCAGAGCTTTTTTTGTGAACTCAGTAAGAATATCGGTTCAAATTAAAAATTCAGTCGAATTAATATAAATCTAAATTAATCTTAAGTATAATCTTAATTTTTGCATTACTGTACCTTTTTTTTGTGAATACGGTTTTATATATTTAAAATATTTCGCGTGTTGTGACATGTTAGCTCTAGATATATTGACTAGACAACAATAAATGTTTTACATTTGAAAAGAGAAGATTATTGTTTTTCTAAAATTTAATTTATTTGACTTTCAGTTAGGTGTTTTAATTTTACACAATTTCGCTGAATTGAAAGGTAAATATAAATAGTCGCTTAATCTGTCTGAATCTCGTCATCTAAAATCCCAGCCGAATAAGATAAAAATTGGAAATATTAAAATGAAACTCAATTTACAGTAAATAAAAAGGAATTCATTCAGCTAATAACTTTAAAAAAACGAGGCCACTTTGATCTCATTTCAGCCTTAAAATGTTTGGAAGTCAAAATTATTTTGAAGCTTTTGAAATAAAACTGTTAAGCAAGAAAAATCTAACTCACGTCATTTTAATTCGTTATAATTATATTTTTGCTTTAACGATATAAGAAGATGTCGAATAAAATAATATATCATATCCTATTACTAATAGGATCCTATTACTAATTAAAGATCCTATTACTAATAGGATCTTTTTTACGTAAGACTGAATTGATTCAGTTGGGTAGTGGACATTTAAAAAATAATGTAATAAATGAAGCAAACGCATAAACCAGGGATTTAGTGTTAAGAAACATTTTATAGGTTCAATCAGTCAGTTTATGTAATAAATTAAATAATTTGAAACATTTTATTCTAAACAACTATTAAACAGTCAGTACTTAATTAATATGGTTTTTTAATTGTTTTTTTACCAAGTCGTCTATATTAGGATTAGTTCTTGAAGATGATAATAAAATTAGGTATTTTAGGTGCAATCAGTTAAAATCTTGAATGATATTTTTATTTTATTATGCTCACAATAGAAAACATTTGTTCCCAAACATATGTTGATCCAAACATACAACAAGATATCTTCAAATCGCGTAAATTTGCAAACCTAACTGTTGGTACACATTTCCAAAATTTTATGCATTGTAGTATGCTGCTGTAGGTCAATAACTTCTATTTGGATTTAGACACTGAGTTGTTGTTATTCTAATGTTTTTATGTGTGTATCCATCGACGGAGCTTACGTATATAGACGGTATTTTGAAATCTTTCAATTTTTTATATGCCTTTGCGTGCTATAGTGTTTCCCACGTGCCGCGGTTTGGCCATCCCGGTTTAGATGAACAAAATGTTAAAAGAAATGATTCTATTTGAAAATAGGAATTAAAACATTTTTCAAGTTTTCAGTAAAATTATCATAATTTTTTCATGTTCGAAACATTTTACTTTGTGTTTCATGCATATTATTATTCTTTTCGTGGACTGCGCGGAATAACCTTGAGTTTGGGCGCAATATTAAAGAACTCTTTGCTGATGCTTAATGAATAATGCATGCCGTTCCAAAAAGATCTTTTAGTGGAGTTCTGCGTTCTTAATGGTATAAATTTATGAAGATGTAGAACATTTGTTGAAAGCTGAAACGAAAGTTATTAACCAAAATACCTTTTATTCCTTTTAAAACGTGGCTTTCGAAAAATAAAATATCTTAAAGTAAGCTTTCAAATTAATTTTTTTTTGCTGAATGGAAATCAGCTGTTCATTTGCATGATTTATAACTTCTCTCATATTTTCATAATACATAATCAGTTCTTTTTTGAGAAGTAAATTATCTTGGTTAGCTTGAGATATATTGACTTAGTAACAATAAATGTTTTACATTTGAAAAGAGAAGGTTATTTTTTCTAATTGATTTATTTCCCTTTCAATTGCACTTTTTTATCGTTTTTAATATGCGATTCATACTAATATTCACTTTAGTACATGATTAAAATAAGATTAAAATGTTATTAACGAAAAGATGGCGAACCGACAGTGAGTGGTCAAAAGAATAATAACGTCAAATACTTAAAAAGTAACAATACATCGTCAAATAACAGCATTATATAGAAAATGAATAGCGTGAAATTACCGCGCATCTTATGAAGCAATTCATGAATTAAAAATTATTAATTTGAATGCGTTCTGTAAATTTTTGGTAAAATATTAGTTGTTATTATAAAGTCTTTTCTTGGCGATATAACACGCGGTTTTATTTTTGAACAACATAGACATTTGTCAAGCAGATACGCAGGTGAGACGGAAATCAGAATATGATGTTTGCTATCCTAAAATGAACTTCTAATAGTTTTCAGTTCAGTGAACGTTTTCAGGAATTTCTAAGCTACTAGGCTATGTGTATTTTTCATGTTATATGCATTGATTACTCTATTCGTATAACTAAATGAGTCAAAAAATGTTTTAAAATCATAATACACGGAAGAAACATTTATAATGTAATCCAATAAATTATAAATACCTAATTTCAAATTCTATATTTGCAAAATTAATTATTTGCTTGTTAACACTCAAATCAAATATTATTTATTACCTGATACTTCCACTCAGCATTTAACTTATGTTTCATAAAATGGAAACTGAATATTCCACAGAAGGTTAAAATCTTTAACATCCACGAAACTTTTGTAAATCCAGATGTGAGGGCGTTGCCAATCAAAAAAGCGTAATGTGTTTAATTATAATCAATATGGATGATTAGAGAGCAATAAACTGACTATTTAAGAGTTTAAGACTTTAATTTATTTTCGTAATATTTTGTTTCGTTATAATTGAAGTAATTAAAATTCATTTATCTTTATATAAAGCCACTGATATTTTTTAATGTTTACAACATTATTCTAATGAATAAATGAAGTTTTTAAGACCATGTTTTACGTACTTTTATACAAACAAATCATCACTATTTTGTAATAAATTTCTAATATTTTACTGTAATAAACCTATATATATATATATATAAAGAATAATGTATGTGTGTTTGTCTGTTCACGATTAACTTAGTCATTACTACAGTAATCGTCACCAAACTTTCTATAGTTCTTTTCTGGGTCCTGGAAAAGGTCGAGGTCCACTTTTTTCCAAAAACGAAATAGCGAAAATCAGAGATATCAATTAAACACTCTGAAAACGCTAATTTTCACCATAATTTTTCCAAGTGGTAACAGTCTCGTACGATGGAGAGAAAAATCTGTTTTATTTCGAGATGCGTTGCCACTGCTCACTTTCAAATCGTAGATTTGTTAATAAAACATTCTAAGTTGTACAACGAAATAAAAAGAGCATTGCCAAATATTAAATACATTATTCCCGATTCCAAAAAGTCGTTGGAAGTCATTTCGATTGTTCCCATCTTCGTACGACTTTAATCACCCGAGATATTAATTAAAAACTATGCGAACATTAATTTTCGCACTCATTTTTAGAATGGCCACATTCTTTCGCGTTGGAGATTAAAACTGCTTTATTTCGAAAAGTGTTGCAACTGCACGCTTTCAAATCGTGTTTGTTAATAAAAAATATCTAAGTTTTACTGAATCTACTTATATAAAGAAGAGTGTCTTTTTGTGTGTTTCTTTGTTGACTTTATTGATTTCTGATCAATTATAATCAATGCTTTGCCACTTTAATCGACTAAAATTGAATATAGGTGAAATATTAGATTTAACTTCAGCTTTTATGCCCATTTGATTAGAAAGACGAAAATCATTAAAAACTGCATGCCATTCTTACTGATAATGAGAGAGTGAATTAGTTTATTTTTCTAAAGAAATTTTTTATGTCGGTTCCATATTGCATCAGACTAAATATTGTATGACTACGAATCTTATTTTTTGCATTGTTATTAGAGAAGGATTGCAGCGGTATCGTTCTCTCTGTTGTTAGATACACTACTCTCAATCTAACTTAACCGGTACTTCCGCTAGTATTTAAATAAGTATTTACTTATGGCATGCATATCAAATCGACATCATGCGCCTAAATTTGGCCCTCAAGCATTTAAGCTGTCAAAAATCTTGGAAACAATCTCTAAAATAGTCATTAAAAAGTACTACTATAATATACCATTCTACTATAATTGGAACTACGCAGAGTAATCTCGTAAATTTCAAGACTCAAATATGGTCAGCTTAACGCAATCAAATCAAAACAAACATGAGTAGATACTGCGCTACGAATCGTTCGTTAAACTTAAATGAGACGCATAATTTACGACTTTGAATTGGCCATTGAAGAAGAAAAAAATAAGGTAAAGAAGTCATTTGAACGCTAGTGACATAATATAAATGGACAAAAAGAAAGTTACAGTAAACGAAAACAAGAAAAAAGAATGTTATAAAGTAACAAAAAAAAATTCCTTAGAGAACTATTATAATAACATACATCAAAAGGACAAAAATAACATCCTGAAAGAGAAATGGTGAAAGTAAACATCTAGTGACTCAGAAAATATTACACTGAAAGACCAGAGAAATAACATATGACCGTTACTTCGAATACAATTTACGGAGAAGTTATGAAACTAAAGAAATAACAAGTAGAACCAAGAACATAATTCCTCTGATATATCGCTGAAGAGCTTTCACAACGGAACAAGAAAGGTATGCATTTGTTGTTAAAGAAAATGTGAAGATGAAGGAATCTTTTGAATGAAAAGAAATAATTAAAAACTGCTGCTAAAATTAATACTACAAGAATAAATATTTTAGAGGGAATCTCTATTTTTTCCTATTATTAAAATTCAATTTCCAGTTTAATATTTTAGTGTACTCTTAATCGTTGACTATTCAGTATTCCAGGCGAGAAACTATCATTTTCTGTCTAACATAAATTTTTCAACAGGGAAATGGTAGTGGGCGGGGAAGAAATTCAAATGAAAAGATAGAAATTAGATCGAGAGAAAAAGAATTAGAAATGAAAATAAGAAATTAAAAACAAGAGAAAGTAAATAACACATTTAAAGGTAAATACATTTATTATACTTATGGTACAAATATCAATGACATTTCAGAGAGCAATTATATAACTTTTAATTTTGTTGTAATAAAAATTGTTACAATTTAAAAGGTAAACTAAACATATTTTGTAATATATCTGCTCTACCTTAATGTAACTAAATACATATATGATAACTCATACATAACATAATAACAGTTCTCGGCATTGGCAGTTTGCAAATCTGCGTGCTATGAGTTGGGACGCAGTTAGTCAAATCACTAAATTAACCGCAGAGGAATTTCTAGCAAAGAGTTTTAAATTTAAATACGTAAAAGTAGTTTATGAAATTCAATATTAAATATATAGCTATGCAGCTGTTTTGCCTCGTGTAATGTAAATATTGGATTTGTAACAAGTATACTTTATAATGGCAATTAATTCTGATTCTAAACCTTATTTATAATGAAATAATATTGTATAGACAAAAACAGGTTTTATATTACCTAGAGTTTTTTTTTTAAATTGAGCTTTGGATGTAATATTTCTAACTTGACTTCTTAACTAACATTTTAGTTTAAAATAATGATAGCCAATAAATAAAATTAGCTGTTTAGAAGTCTCAATATATAGAAAGGTTCGACACATTTTAGAACTATAAGAATGAAGAATCTTAATACTATAAATACAACTAAATGCTTACTGGAGAAAATAAGAAATAAAAGCGCAAGATCGTTTCCAGCAATTGTGTTTTGTTGATCTCTTATTAAGAAGAAAATTAAAAAAAAAGAATTTTTAAACAAAACAGTTTTGCTTTTTTTTTCTTCCCCATGAAAAACCATTTGAAAAAAAAATAAAGAAATTTTAAAAAAAAAGTCATAATTTTCATATTGCGCTGTTTCTGTTCTAGTTGAATTAGGATATGATCTGGTATAGTCAATTTAATTTCGATTTATTTGTAAAGGAGATAATTCAAAATGTACTTTAAGGAGAAACTAAAATATCTCTCCCTATTATCTGAGTGAAATCATTGTTTTTACTTTATATGTTTATTTTTTATTTAAATATTCGGCTGAATTAAATAAAAATCTTCGGTTAAATTTAAATAAAAAATTTTATTTTAAAAGGAAAAATACTTTGTCAAATAACGTTAAAATAAATAAAGAGTTTTAATAAAGAGTTAAATAAAGAGTTTTAATTATTTTACTGGCAATTTTCTGTTCATACTATTTTTACAATCTACTTTACCTGGGATGCTTTGCTGTTTAGTGGCTTACTGTAACTAGGAACATTTAATCTTCAAAACGTTTAGCGAGAAGAAAGTGGGCCAACTAATTTTGCTAAGAGAACGGTAATTGATGGGAACACAAGTAACGCAAGTGGGGACGTTTTAGCAATGAAAAAATATTACATCATATGCAGTAATGCACAGGAGCCGAGGCATGTCCAAAATCTGAAAATCCAAATTGGAGCTTCTCACTTTATAGCGTATTCCTTCCGCCTTCGTCCCATGCCTTCGCGGTGTAGTGGTCAGCACGCTCGATGCGTATTCGAGCGATCGGTGGTTCGAGTCCCGGCAAGGGCATTGTTCGTTTTTTGTCTTTCCTGCTTTCAAAAATACCTAATGTCTCCACAACGTAATAAGCTAGATGGTCTTACTGCTCTATTATATACTATTGATCCTTTCGCTGTCAAAGAACTTTCTGTTTGGACTTTACGGTCCAAAACGTTGGGCCTAAAATTCCTTAGTGAAGCAATATCTAGAGACAGATTCTTGCAAATAATGAAATATTTGCTCTTTAGCTTCAGTTCAGCTATATCGCAAAGATATTCTTGCTTCAGAGGTACGGAATACATTTATTATGTGTTGATTGTATTATAAACCAGTTGAAGGTATTACAACTGATGAGCAGTTTTTCTTTACGAAGACAAGATGCAGTTTTATTCATTCCGTGCGGAAAACTCTCGATAAAATCGGCATAAAAGTTTAGCTTTTAGCTGATGCAAAAACAAAATACTTTATAAATGGATATACTTATTTATGAAAAAGTGAAAGGAGACTTGAAGAAAACCGTTGCGGAGCATTCAGTTTATCGGTTGATTGAGCCTTTTTATATCATCGGAAAAAAATTACTAGGGACATTTCTTTACGTCTTTGAATTCAATAAAATTTTCAGAAATAAAGGAATTGGCTACTTCGGCACAGTTAATCGTCCAAAGAAGGATATTCCTTTATCGCTCAAAAATATGAAAGATGTTTTCTAGTTAAGCTGTCACGCATGATAATATATCTCTTACGTCATACCAGGAAAAAATAACCAAAATATCTCTCTCTTCAGTTCATTTCATCCAACTCTGGAATTTGAATCAAATAAGAGCAAAACACCCGTGACTGTGAGATCAGATTTTAGAATCCAACCAAATATGAAAGAAATATTTTGGATCACATTGTCCAAAAATATTCCGTCCCTTCTTTAAGTTGGATAGTACTTGTTTTTTAATGCTCTAGATTTGCTTTTGATAAAAGCATCGATCATCTATAAGGAGCTTACTAACAATGGAAACACTGATCGTTGAAATTTAATCTTAGTTGTGGCTGAACATCTGCAAAAAAATAACATTTTCTCAAAGATGAATCATCTTGCTTCCTTTCGAAGCCTAAAATTTTATTTAAAAAGTAAAAAGCAAAATTTTACACTACTAATCTAGACTGAAAAAACGGTGTTATAAGATTAATAATATCGGTTTAATATTAATGATTTATATCGTAAAAGAGAAATTGTTCGCCATGTAATTCTGCATAAAAATAACAATAAAAAAATTTAAAATGTAGTAGATTTTTCATCCCTTAACAAAAATTAATTTAATGAACTTAATTATAACATATTTAATTAAAAAAAAGCTAGATGTTTTTCATTAAATCTGTTGCCATCAAAATGATTGAATAACGTAGTTCAATGTAAACGAAAATGGCATAATGTTAGTGCTAAGTCACCAAACAGCTTGGTTTCGATTTTAACGAAAAAAGCAAATTTCAATAGCAAGTCTCTTATGCAGAAGCCAAAGAAAAGTCTGAAAAACTTACTGAAACTGAAAAGTTCTGATATTAACGTTCGTCCAAAAGAGTTCTCTTAAAATTTTATGTTGTTTATCAGAGATTAAATGAATACAGATGACCCAGGTGGGATAGCGAGACGTTTTACAGAAATAATGATGCTTTAGATGTTTTATAGAAATAATGTTTTATATTAGAAAATGCAGTATAAATGCTACTGTAATAGTCATTGTCAAAGGACTACAGCAAAAGTTATAGATTAAATTTAGACTAACGTTTCATGTATCATGTGTCTAACGCTCACATAGAACATGCATGAAAGATTTGTTGAAGACTGTTTCATTTCATGTATCAATGGTTATTGTATGTATAACAGTAACTGATAAAAATATAGCTTTAAATATCTAATGTTTGGAAAGAATGTTTGAATGTTTATTTACTGTAGTCCTGCATTTCAGTTTTGAACATGAAGCAAAAATGTGGTAGATAGTGATGTTTCACCGCCGTTTAATCTTCTATGACACTTCATTTTAAATGAAAATTATTCTACATTAGATTTCGATATATGTATTTGTATACAGAATTTAAATACATTGACGTATGTGCAGCTAAGAGAAATATAAGATATGTTTCACGAAACTAAAGCAGAATAACATTTAATTGAATAAAGAAAATTCCTAATTATAATTTTTAACAGTTTGTCAACGGACCATAAGAAATTCATTTGTGTGTTGCCCCACAAGTCACAGTCTTCGAAATTACACAAATTGTGAGACTACATACTGTGACATTGAAGAAGCAGTAATTCGTTCAGTAAAGCCTCCACTTGACATTACAAGAATCGTGCCTTCACGACAAGTGTCAAGAGATTTTAGCGATCTACACTGCTTCTGTCATCAGAGACTGTCGATTTCAGGGAGACTGACGGACCAATGATACTGTTGCTTCTCTGATATCATTTCAACGATAAAGAATCAGAGGACGTAAAATACAACTGGAAAATTAATAATGTGTGACTAATTCAGTCTGCAGATTGTTTCAGACAGAGCAACAAAAGGAATGTTCTTAAACTCTTGATTAGAAAGACCCTTGCCGGAAGCAAAATCCTCACATAATGAGAACAATAGCTTTACTTACAATAATTAGCACAATGACTTTTTTAACAATAATTGTTTCTTTGTCTTTAATGTCGTTATGTATTGGTAAACAAGTCAGTTACCAATTCTTACTCGGCGTCGCTCTGTCCGCTCACTGTACCGTACCCCAAAGATTAATATGTAAACTTTTCTTATATATAATTTTCGAATCTTCTTTTTCCTTTTCCATATAATTAAATACTGGGTAAAGGCCACCGTTTCAGCGTATTGGAAATAAAGAATTTGAAATAATATAATTATGTTACCACCTATCAAACTCAGCACTGTGCAAAAGTTTACTGAAATTTGAAAATATTAACATCATTCTTATTCCTGCAGGGAAATTCACGTTGGAAATAAGCATTTCATCCTTCATAATATCTACCATTTTCTCCACATCATCCAGGTTATTATATTCCTGTTGTACGGCGTCTGCAAGTCGAAATGTCCACCGGTTGAAAATGAACATCTCAACTTCTTCAATCGCCAGAAATAACAATCATAAAAAATGAGATAACTTTCAGAAGGATGAAAAACTATAAACCGCTGCTCTTTAGATTGAGGTTCCAGTAGCTGGGAATCGGGTGCGCACATTTATTGCCATCGTTACTACCATTCGACTGCGTCCCACCTGTTTCTCTCCCCCCCCCAAGCTAAAGTGCTTTCCGCCCTTTTTGAAGTATATCCCTTCCCCTCGCATTTCGATGGTTTTGGTAGACCTGACAGAAAATATTTCACAGCCTAAGAAGTGCAGTTATGCCTCAAGAACGAGGCGTGTAGTTTCGATTTCTGTTGCTGGTTTGAAGGGGTTATATGGAAAGCAAAAGCTAAAAATTAAGTATTCGTTTACTATTTATCATTTCTTTGAAAAAATATATTTTTTTATTGTTTCATTTTTGTTGATTTCTCAGGTAAAACAGTAACTGATCATCGTCTTGCTAAGCTTCGAAGTAAAACAGTTGCTCATCGTATCAGCGTAAAAAGAAATTGCTGTCTAAAACAATATATTTTCCAACATCTGTAGTATGCTATAAACATCTGAAGTACATTATAAACGTATATAAACATAAACGTATTATGTCGTATGCTATTTTTGCATCTCACTGCTAATACAGCATATCGACAAGTCTAACAAATACCAAGTTCTGGGGGTTTTTTTTAATCGGTTTTGCGGCAAATAGTTTATCGAACAGATTTTAAATTTGCAGTTTGTAAATACGTAAAAATTTTATTGTGTAAAATCAATTCATGTCTCTTTTAATTAACTATTATTTTTAGTATCATATATGCTTGATATAATTTTTAAGCTAATTCGCGATTTCTATTAATGTTTCCATCATTAAAATATGATGTGTCTAAAGTCATATATCATGATGTGATATTTCCCTGTTAAACTTTTGGAGTGACAGTTGAAGTAAGTGCAAAAAACAGGCAGGAGAAAGGTTAAAAGAACCCTTTATTAAATTCTTTAATTTTCACAATACGTCGACCTAACGCTAACAAACTACGCCTCGTTTAGACGGTAACTCAATTAACGAGAGCTAAACTAAAAATTTAAAGATATTAACAAACAGTAGAGTTTTTTTGCCAGGGCTTCTGTTACCCAAAACCGTGTCGAAGTCCTCTAGCAGCTGTTACGCCACTTTAACCAGCAATAAATACAGAATCAGAAGCTCACGCTACAAAGGTACGGTGCTTGCCCACACTCTTTAACTTTCCCTTCTAGAACTGAGTAATAAAACCTTTTTCTCCCACTGGTAGAATTTACGTTCCTTCACGCGCCCTACCAAAATTTAAATATTCTGGCATTCACGATTAGCGGAATGAAAAAGCTTATAGGAAAGCCTAAACTTAATTGGTTAGAGAAAAATGAATATATATCATTTATCCCTACAACTCATTTAATTCAAGAAATTCAGTTTTGCTTAGTCTATATTTTCCTCCAAAATGACAACCCAACTGATACCCGCTAATTTAATTGTTTAATGCTAATAAATAATTAATAAATATGTTATAGTTTTACGTAGCATATGTGTCTGATAACTTTTATAAATATTTATATCACTAGTTAATTTAACAAAACCGTATAGCGTATATTTACCTCCAAAATATATATTGTAACATCCTATGTTATAGTTTTACGTAGCATATGTGTCTGATAACTTTTATAAATATTTATATCACTAGTTAATTTAACAAAACCGTATAGCGTATATTTACGCAAACAGTGCGTCTCTTTTGGACGTATGTATATAATAGTCAAGATATGTATGAAAAATAAAAACATTACATTACTATTCTCAGCAGTTTTATATTATGGGACATATCTGTGATATTATGTCGCATTTCATAGTTGATTGATGTTGAATGATTATAGTTTGAGCATTTGGCTGAGCATCTTTTTAACGAGAGTGGTTAATGTAATAAAACCAAAATGTATTCATTGTCAGCATTTTATTCCCAACTACATGCCGCTACGTAGCAGACACATAATTGACATTCCTGCCGTTGTCTGGCTAGGCCACTATGTATCAAAACAACCCTGCTCTCAGCTTTCTTAATGTGAGGAGAGCGGAGGAGAACGTCAGCTCTTAAAGAATGTCGGCGAAATTTTCTGCAGAGTATACATCAATGTCAAAAGTCACTTGTATACAGCATACGTTTTGGTAACACATTTTGCAGCCAGAAGGCTCTACTAATAGCAATAGATCATCCATGAATAAAAATGTTTTGAGAGGATAATGTCACACGAAAATGAAAATAAATTACTGCACTTATTTTGAATGATACGATCATAATCTTAAAACATGTACTTTTTGAAAGAAATAAAATGTTTCATTTTTAATGCAGTTATAGCATAATAGTTCACTACTATAGAAAGTAGTATTAACAATAATGTATTAACCGGAGTTAAAAAGTTAACGCGACTTTTAATATTTTCCTCCTGAATTCAAAATTCAAACTAGAGAAAAAAACAAGTATTTTATTTACCAAAAATCACGTTTGCTTTATTTTAAGGTATTTCTCAGCTCGACTTTGATTACATGAAAAATTTAACTTACACGTGTACATGGAAATATATTTCTTTCTGTCGTATACAATATTAGCCTTATTAATTGTTTCATTTATGGATGAGGTTGCAGACTCATTATATACTCATCGAAACAGAAAACATAGGAATGGGCAATGTACTCGCCAAGGATTCGAACTTCAGATTTCCAGATTGCCAGCCTGAGAACCTTCCAATCACATCACAAAACCATAGTGTAGGAAGGGAAAAATTATCTTACATTCTTTCTACTTTAATGGCGACTAAATAGGAGGGGTACCTAGTTGTCAAATCTTCATGACGACAAAATATTGTCACCACATTTCAGTTCGGGTGCCACTGTAGAGTCAATTTTAAAAGCCTTCTCAAGCAGGAATATATGAAAAATAAGCAATTTGGTCGCCGAAATTCAAACCCCGGACTTCTCGATTGCCAAGCAGACGTGCTTCCTGCACCATGTAAGCACTCGGTAAGGATGGGCAAGAAAATTACAAGGCAGATATGTTTAGCGTAGCTTTATATTCAAAGTTTCCTCCCTCCTGTAGTTTATGGATTCTGTCAGTCAAACGCGGTCCGACTGAAAAACGGAAACGTTTTTGCTGCTGTAATTTGAGATCCTATCCCGAGCACTGAATTTTCGAAAGCTACGATTATTTCTGCTTTTTATTGGATTTCTATATTGCTACATTTTTCTCAGATATAATTTTTCAATATTTTTAAAAGCAATTAGGACAAATTTATATAAAATGACGGAAAGCATTAAAATTAAAGATTCTAAATATAACTAAACACGATCATTCTTATCAGTTTCACAATCCGAAGAAGTACAGAAATTGGCTTAAAACTTTTAAAATTTACTCCGTTTCAACTATATGAGTACATTTAAACTGATCCGATAAAGAATGCTTCGGGTTATATAGCGTAAAATAAAATATTATATTGGCCATACTGCGTTAAGTGGGAACAAAAGGGTAAAAAAGCTAAGATTATTAAGCAAAGATTGACTTATATTTATCGAAACGTGTTAGTTAAGTATATTTTAGGAGCTATACAGATTACGAAAGAGAAAAGTATTAATAAATTAAATATGTAAGCTCCAAATGAGTATTAAGCAGAATTATCTTCTTAAATAAGATCGAGAAAGGTTCACAAGTTAAATAGATCAGTGTTTGAGATAATTTGGGATTTAGAAAAAAAAAAGGAAGTGTCAAGCTCTGCAAAATGCTATCCAGATGATAGCTTAAAAAGGTTTGACTCATTGTGGTATTCCATGGAAATAGCGGAGAAGTGTAATAAATTAGGTTTGGTTTTTTTAAATGAAATATAATTATTGTAAATCTCATATTTAATTTTAATTAGCTGCAGTCACTAAGGTATTTTAAATTTATTAGTATTATAACATGAAAATTACTCTCAACAGATCCTGCGGAAATTTTGTAATTATTAATGTATTCTTTTATAATGCTAAATTGTAGACAGTTAAGTATCCTCTCATTACAAAATTTCATGGTAGCTGTATATATATCAAAATTTGTTTGAAACAAAATGCCTAATATGCATCAATTAAATATTTTTTTTTCCATTTATTTAAAATAAAATTTGCGAAACACGTTAAATACGCAATATTCTAAAAATATGTTAACACGTTAAATATGTAAAATTCTAAAAAAAATTAAAATTCTAAAAAAACGAAGTTTTTTAGAGTATTAATAAATATATACAATCAGTGGATAAGAAAAAATATGCTTCTGCATCCCATTTGAAAGCAGACAAAATAAAAAAGGGGGGATGAAAAGAGAAGGAGAATAAAAGGCAAGATTTTAGAAAAAGCATAAAAAAGGAAAAGATACAGAATCTACTCTAAGCTCTGTTTGAAAGATTCAACGCACCGAGGCTGAAAATTCGATTTCTGATGCACATTGCTTGAGGCAAAAGCTCACATCTTCCATACAGTGTAGAAATAGATTTTTCGCGTAATCGTATACGGGTTTCACAAGGTCCTCCTCTAGCGGAAGAAGACGCCTTTCATTTGGAAAAGGCAAAGAAGTTGATTTGCCTTTCAGAATCAGACTGGTATCAGATTTCAAATTCTCTTATAAATCTTCTTTTTCTTTTTTGTCTCCAAATGAGAAATGTAGAGAAAATTTTTGTTACTCATTTATAGTTTTTTAAAACGATGTTCTCGAAATATTAATATTTTGAATATCAAATCATATTTATTACGCTTCGTTTAATAAGCTGTCGTTTGAACCTATCACACGTACGCTGGTATCATACTTCATTTATTTCTGATCTTCGAATTCTTATCAGTGATCTAAGATTAGATTTCAGTTGTAGGCTTTTCATGCCTAAAAAGTAAGTTTTATAAAATATTTCAATTTTTAATGCTAACTATATTTAATACATTTCTATTATTTCTGGAAAGTAAAATTGCATTTAAGAAACTGATGAAAATGATTCTGAGTATCAGCTTCTTTAGTATTAAATCTCAATGATTTTAGCTAAATATTGGAATAAAAAATTTTCGCTATAATTTTATGCAATTTATTATTCCGGAAACAATTCGTTATAATGCAGTTCAGTTAGCTGATTAAATTAGTATTCATCAAGTGAGCAAAATGGTCCATAATGTGGTAAAACATTTATAGCAGTTGGAAAAATCTTCATAAGTTAAGCCTGTCCTGCTGACATTCACCAATATCCTTAAATGTTGTCAATATTGCAAGTCAAAGTATATCCTGGAGTATGTTCTATATCAGAGTATTTTTTATACTTCAAGTATATGCATTTTACATTCCGATCACTTTTAGAAGAATTAGATTATTTCGAAGCAGGAGTCATGAAAAAAGATCAATGTCCTCTCCGGGACTCGGACTTCTCGAATAGGCGCCGAGTGTGCTGATCATTACACCTCGAAGGTATGCTAAGAAGTCGGGAGAACTACCTTATAAATTTACATTTCTGTATGTATCGAGTTTATGAATCTTATAATGATTTGTGCGTTGTTTTTGTCGGCGTTCAATTCAGAATTACTTTCTTGATTTTTTTACGAACCTGCATCATTTTTATTCACTAATATTCTTAAATGTATCATGTGGTCAAATATTAAAGAAGGAAATATTCAGTAATATTTTATTTACTTAACATCAGTTTTTTAAATAACATTTTGCTTTGTTTAGACGGACACTGATAATTGTTATTTTAAAAGATGAACTATTTCGCTATACGTGCTTCCTAAAATTGTCTAATTTAGGCGTTTTTTCAGGAACTACCTCCTGATAGTTTAACAGCGCCATTAGTTTTCCTTGTATCCATTACCAAAATACATATAAATCTTCATAAGTTTCAAAATATTCCCCAGTGTAATTTGAAGGAACGCTTCTATAGTCACTTTTCATTGCATTATTTTTGCCATGCAATAATTATCGCTTGAGCTGTACTTTTAAGGATGGTTTTAACTGACATCATCTATAAATAAATGAACAAAAGTGTTCTGTGAAAGAAATTTGTCTGAAAAGTTTCCTTTGATAAAGCTGATGTTTCTTTTTCTGAATAGCGGAACTTCTCTAACTCAAAGCTATAACTTTGCAGATATATTTAGGAAAGGAGCATATATCAAGAATAGTTATTCATTATTCACTCAAAATTAGCATTTGACGTCCTTTTGCTTTCTGATTACTTTAGCAGATTGTAATGCATATTTAGACCTATTAAAAATTTTAAAAACAAATTCATGAAAACTGTTATGAGGGCTTTTACACTTGTAGAAAGCACTTTTATTTTTCATAATTCGTACAGCGAACACGAAAACAAATGTAGCTACAAAATGCTGCATATGACTAAAAGAATTACAGCCGCCGTTAAATATTTCCTTTTGTAAACTAAGCTACTCTTAATAATGTTAGTAAACAGGAATGTCTATTCTTTTATTCTTTTGATTGTGCTGAGGCCATTTTGACAATTACAACAAATTCCTCCCTCTTTGGGTTACATTTTAGTCGACACACGCTAGCTTAAAAGAATACGTTTCATAGTTATGTGGGCCAAATAAAACATGGTCCAAAATTTGAATGAATAACTTTTCTCTGTCAGGTTTATAGGTTACTTGATAAATGGATAAACTAAAATAAATGCTCTTATTTTTTTTAAAAAAGGACTTTATTTTATCTTAGACAGCAAAATTACGTAATGTTTCATTTTGAATAAAATTATATATTTATATCCAACCAGAAAACACGATTAAGTCAGCTATTTGGTGGTCGCCTTAGAGAAAAGTTTTTAGAGTTTCATCAAAAGCAAACAGAGAAGCATCGATGAAAATTTTAACTATCGAAGCCATTTCTTTTACGTTTCTGTTTTGACCGAGAAAGTAAGAAAGAATTCTAATATTAGTTTACTTCTGTTTCAGTTTTCTTCCCGAAAGAGCTGTATGCATGTGATTTTGTTGTCACCTGCATGTGAAGCATAACTACCAGTTATTTACCTCAGGAAGACCTCCATGAAACCATCATCTAGGGCAGATGGTCTTGATAGCACTAGATACATAACCAACCAAGCAATTAACTATTTTATTAGCAACTCAGCGGTCACTTTTTGTATGCATTTATGGATAAGCTCCACAATAGTTTCTAAGATGCCATGCAGAAAGAAAAACCAAACTATTGAAAACGGGGTACCGTGAGCCAAAAATAGGGCGGGACAGTTCTATATCTCTCGTTCTAGTGGGTTGATTGACAAAATTCAACTTGCGTTTTTCATGGCTCGAAAGCGCTTAAGTTTTCGCCCTCGAAAGCGCGAAAACTTAAGATACCTACTAGATTTTTACATAGCCATTCTTCTAATATAGGTATTTTGACATAAAATCGGACTTTTTCTGAAACAACATATCAATTTTTCTCCATATTTCAATTCTACGACTCAAGTTATGCCTAAGTATTAAATTTTGTAAAATTTGGTGCGAAATTTACGGAGAAATTCCAAAATGTGCGAGAAAAAAAATGGGACAGTTTTATGTCTCCCGTTCTAGTGGGCAGATTGACGAAATTCATCTTGCGTTTTTCATGTCTCGGAAGCGCGACATAGGATATTTATTATATTTCTATACAGCATTGTTCTAATATGGGTATTTTCAGACAAAATCGGACTTTTTCTGAAATAACATATCAATTTGTTTCCATATTTCGATTCTACGACTCAAATTATGCCAAACAGCCAAGTTTTCTAAAACTCATATTAGTAATTTTTTTAAAAACTTAGCTCTCTAACTTTTAGCTCCTGGATGTTAATTCAATTTGATATATATTTATTAATGTCTCCTTTTTTATTAAACTTATTTGATTCTTTCGTTCACATTTCGAAATTTAGATTCATTCCAAATAAAACTCGCCTATTTTTTATGATGTATTTTTTAAATTTGCATTTTTAACTATTTTTTTATAAATTTTACCAAAAATGTTTTGAATTAAAACCTTTAAACGTTTTGCCATCATCTTAAAGTAGATATATTTCTAAGCATACCTGCAAAAAATTAGAGTGTTTTATTCCAAGATTCCTCAGATATACGGGAATTTACATTTTGGCGCGTTTTGAAATTTAGCATATTTGTTCTAAGCAATAATAACGTCTTTTGCGCACTTTATTAAAATTATTTGAAAACATGAACAATGACTTTTTTTTCGCTCGTCGACAATGAAAAAAAAGGAAAGGAAAACAGGTTACTATAAATTAAGAACTTCGCCAAGTAAATTATTCTTTGCGGAATTTGAAAAAAAAAATTCGCCAAGATAAATTTTTTAATTTCTTCATAAATTTCTCACCAAAAATTACAAAATTTAATATCTAGGTATAATTTGAGCTGTAGAATCGAAATATGGAAACATATTGGTATGTTATTTCAGAAAACGTCCGATTTGTCAAATACCTATTTTAGAACAAAGCTATATACAAATCTAATATAGATTCGAAGTCGCGCTTTCGAGGCATGGGAAACTCAATTTGAATTTCATCAATCGGTCTAGTAGAACGGGAGATGTAGAGCTGTCCCTTTTTTTTGTGTGTACATGCTTTAGCATACTTTGGTGAACATCTCAATCTGGTAGAAACATAGAATAATATTCCTATTTAATTGATTTGTTCTATTTTCTCTTTTATTATAGAATATTTACCTAATTTTCTTTGACACATATGAAATCGGATTTAGCATTTTCAAACAAACTTTTGAAAGCAGAATTTTCAAAACGCAATGCTACTTTGAACATTACTATCTACTCATTTTATTGACTATTACCTGACTAATTTACAATATATTGCAAGAAATATTTTTTAGGAAATAAAATATAAAACGACTGCTGAAAGCTAAACGTAATAGATTGCTGAATGTATCAATTAAAAAGGAAATATTGTTAAACTATAGAAATGATAAATAGAACCGTAAACTGAGAAAAAAAGACACAAAAGAGGAAATGTCATGATTATTGTAAACGCACATTTAACAATTTTATGGCCTTAGAGCAATTTTTACTTTTCAAACACCAGGCAATAATTTAAATTTGTTCCAATAGGAAACATTTTTACAGCCAGTTCTGTCACGTTTACTAGGTTTCGAATGTAACTTGGAACTGTGTAACTATTTCAGAGGAAAGTTAGTTTTATACCCATAAATCCAGATTTATTGCTTAACTTCGAAACATAACACTTAGAGCGCAAGTGGTTTTCGGGAAAACAAGTAAAGTTGAAAATATTTGCGGCAAAAAAACGGGCAAGTTGTTCAACTGAAAGTTTCGCGACTGAATATTATTCAACTATCTTTTATTATTTTTGTTTCTTATTAGTTTTATACACCCCATTTAAACGAATGACTTTAGCCGATATTATCTCATCTTGCAGTCTACAAGTTAGTATTTTATCTTACTGAAACATTTTATGCCGTTGAGATATGGAATATTTGTAATAGCATAGTCAAGTGTTTGCATATTTAATGATGGATTCAGAATTTAATTATTTAATATATGTTTATTATCTACCCTTCGAGCTGTTTCATTTATTTCAAAATCTATTCCTTAACGTTATTTAATGAGATTTCTTAATTCTTTAAAGTGATATTACTTATTTAAATCTCTGATTAATTAATAAAATTATAAAATTTAAAAGGTAGTTTCTCCCTCCTTCCAGGGGTGTAATTGGAAACATACTCGAAGTGTATTCAAGAAGATTCAAAAGGCAACTCACATATTACTTAATTACTTTTAATGCTTTCATATGTATAGGGATCAGACCTGTTTCTCTCAAGCATCTCAAACGCTTGCACGTAGGAATTTCTGTTGGAAGAGAATTCTTCCCCCACCCTTGCCAATTAGAATGCTACGGCGTTAACAGTAGCCTACTTAAGATCTTGTAGAGACATTAGATTATTTCGAAGCAGGAATCATCAAAATGAGCAATGCCCTCGCCGGGACCCGAACCTCCCGAATACACGACTGACCTCTTGAATACACGCCGAGCGTGATGACCACTACACCACAAAGGCATGCTAAGAAGGGGGGAGAAATACCTTATTTACTTCCGCTATTAAAGGGTGACTGGGGATTAGGGGACCCAGTCGCCAAATCTTGGTGGTGAAGAATCATCATCCACGACATTTTATAGTAGACATTAGGATTATTTTGAAGCTGCGAGACCTGAAAATTGAGCAATGACCTCGCCGGGGCTCGAGCCTCGGACCTCACCGAGCTTTCTGATTACTACACCAAGAAGGCATGCTAAGGGCAGGAGAAATACCTTATATAATCCAAGAAGAACTTGTTAAAATTTAAAACCCTTTGTATACAGTTCGCTTCTCTTTCACAGAAGAAACTGTTATATACACATTGAATGGAAAAAATATTTATGCAGTTTTATTATGAATAATTATACATTAATCACAAATCAAATGACATATATCTGAAGCGGATGTCTAACATTAGGCGGAGAGACCTAAAAGCGCATTTCTGTGAATATTATAAGTTACCTTGGAATCTATATTCTACGGACTCTTCGATCAAATTGTTAATTAAATATTTTTGTCAACACTATCCCAAAAGATATTTCGGTATTAATACATTAAAATCTCATATTTTCATTCATCATTTCGTAAGGCAATAATTTTAATAATATTAATAATAAATGACAATAATTTTATGCTTAAGACAAAATTTTCTATCTTTTAAATTTTTTATTTGTTTACTAAATAGAAATCTGATCTCTTTTAACTCTGGTAATAATTCATTTATCCTCACTTTAATAATTCGTACCTCTATGCGGCTATTCTAAACATATTCTATTCACCATCATTCATTTGCATCACCTGTATATTTCATTTATATCCAGGAGAGTTTCATTAAATACTCATGTATATTACTTGCCCCAGGGAGAGGACTTCATCTTTAATTTAAATCAGCTTAACATTTGCGTAATCAGTGGACTCCAGTGAATAGTGCCTGATTGTTTGCTGGCGTTGCGACGTTGGAAAATGAATGGATTACTCACTCTCTATTTATTCATTTAATAAAAATGGCTGCTACCAGCCATCCTTTTGATGATGAGCAATCGGGAATGCATTTCCGTTTCTGCACATCCATGATAAATGCTCTGGAATGGCAAGGCTAATAAAGTACGATATATCTTCTATCTGATGAAAAATGACCTTGTAGTATTTCTGCTCATAGTAGAGGAGTTTCAAATGATAAATAGAGCCGTTAGACGCCCTAAATTGTACTGTATATTTTTAAAATTTAGCGTACAGACGTAGATATGCCAAATTATCTGGATTCCGTAAACTGTAGTAGGTGCATCTTACTACAGGCAATTGTTTTATCTTTTCTTGTGCATGCTCGAACAGTTTTATAAAATCTCAATAGAAAGATATTCAATGATCTAAATGTTCTGGAAGCAACTATTTATTTTTGACACTGAACCAAATGAATGACATGTAAGTATCATTCATTTAGTGCAAAGTTTGGCGGTCTGTTTCAAAATATATTTTTAGAAAAAATGGACAGAACAATTGATCGAATTATAAAATCGTATACAAATTCTGTTGAGGAATGTGGAAGAACAGAAAGTGGAGTCTACCATTTGCAAGAGAATATTTTAATGAAGGGACACTACCTGAAAATAAATTACACTAGTAAACATTTATTAGAAAATACTGTTATTTAGTCTAAACAATTATGAAAAAGTATTTAGCTGCTAAAAGGAAAAAACATTGGTAGGACTGCAAGAATTACAATGACATGAAATGAACTAGGGTTTTATTTATTCATATAGACATATTTTGTAGAAGTTTGCAATATTAATAATTGATTTATGTATATAAGTTGAATCAACGAAGTAATATTGCACGCAATTTCCATAATAAATTATTCAAGGACATATGAAAAAAAATCTAAAAAATATCGACTTTTTTATCACTAAATGTGTGATAATCCCTGAAATTAATACTACTGAATCATGCGAAGACTTCAATCAGTCGATAAAGAATGAGAAATCATAAGTATAATCAACGCAGCAAATAGACATTTGGTAATATCTTTAAGAATAAAGACAACAGCTGCAGCAAATATGCGGGCAATATGTTTTAGAATGTAAGGGTTTTGATGAGTATAAATTTCATACCGTCTTATGAAATGAAAAGGTTTAAGTCTTTTCCTTTGAAACGCTATTTTGCGCCTGCGTTTTCTTTACAAATTTTTTATCCTCGATTAGCACTGAAAAGAAAATGGACCATTCTATGTAATTTAATCAAAGCGGGACTGGTGTAATCGAATCTTTGGATTTCAAAATACTTTATATTTAGGAGTATTACATATTCATTAATAATTGATAATTGAAAGAAGAAAGTAGGAGACTCTCCAAGATTTCCTCCTACCCTTTTGAGATTGGAGGAGCATAAAGAATGCATCCATGCTGCTGCAATGAAAGCTACCAGAGATATTGTAACAGAAGGTACTAACTTTATTAACTACTATAATTGTCTATCGTGTGACCAGCGTATGCCCAGAGACTATTCGCAAAGTATGTCGTCCAGACAGGAAAGTGTTTAGTGGCTCTGACAGCTGTACCGAAGGTCCCGGATTCGAATACCGGAGAAGACATGAATATAATTTGTCCGACTCTTCGTAGGAGGCACCGGTGATATAGTACCTAATAGGTGCACCTAATAGGAGGCACCTATTAGGTACCTCCACAATAAAGAGGCCACCATTTCCGACCCAAGTAGCTGCCAACGCCTCTAAACGACTACAGCCCACCATTATAGGAAAACACTATTCGTAAAGTACGAGGGAGAACAAGCAGAACTGCTGATATTCGAAAAATCACTTCTAATAGATCTGCATTACCATTGCTGAAAACATTTTCAGAAACCTAAAATTGGACGGGTGAAAATAGAATTCTGACAAAATATTTGTACGCAAGGTATAGGCGTGGAATTATTTATTCATTGATTTACGCATTTACTTTACATATATTAAATTTAATTTTAGTTGCTGTATAAACATTTTTACAGCTGTCAAATATAACGATTAGCTATAATTTTTATTAAAATTTGAAAAGTTTAGTAAACTATTATTTTTCTTACTCAAGCGATGAGTTATGCATTTTGAAAATCCCTTGCTGTTTTTATTTTCTTCCATTTTCCATATTTTCATTTCTCAGCATAGATTAGGAAACGTAGGTGACGATAAATATTCAATTTTTCGCTTTCTTTTTATAAGAATTTTATGTCTGCCGCTCGCTTTAAGTGTTATGGATTTCTACTGTCCAAGTAATCTTCGTTCTTGATCTTTTGAATTATTTTTAGCCTCAGAAACTAAAATAGTGCAAAGCAAAAGAAAAGATTTTCCTTTCAGCTTCTCTCTCTCGAGGTTTTTTTATTCTTTTCGTTCCCCTTTATTTCAAATAAGCCTTAGAATATTTTATTCCCGCACATTTATGCTTTTATTTTTGTGGTTGCATTTTTAGAGAATGTATAAGTCCCGTCTCAGTTTGAAATTCTTTTCGAAAGATTGTTTGATTTTTACCACAGTCGGGGCAAACTTGGCAGCTTTTTAATGAATTTTATCTCACCTTTTTGTGACACGTAACACAATTTCCTTTCTCAGCTAAAGCTCCTAATCAATTTTTAAAAAACTCCTGCTCCTAAAATTAAATATTTTCAGTATTAGGCTCTATCATTCATGAAATATCATATATATATATACCTATATATATATATATATATGCCTATATATATATATATTCATATAGTGATGGTACACTTACATAAATAAAAATGGGATCTAAAAGCACTACCTGCACCGTGCATCCTTTGTAAGTTTAAATGCAAGTTATTGCGCATTAAAGGTTAAAAAGGTATGTTTTACACTTAACAAAAGCTCTACACATAATAGTTTTTAATGAAGTTTTAATGGGAATCATTTGTTAAAGGCAGATTACATTCTTCACTCATGGATATGCCACACTACCACATTACACTTACAGACATATGTGAACATAGAAAAAGCATATAAAAATTGTGCATTTTAATGACAAGAACACAAGAGATGTTTTATTTACCGCTATGATGCCTGTTCTTATTTTAGTTTTATTTTAGTTAGCTTTTACTGACACGAAGAATCGTTTTTTCATTTTAAATTTAAAACAATTTAAAATAAACCATTTCCTGAAAATTTATTTTAAAAGTCCGTTGATATTCTCTATATTTCTGTTTCCGAGTTATTATTAATATGTATACACAGTCCAGTCACATTAATGTGACCATCTGTCAAAAGCCAGAATAACCACCTTTCGCAGATCGGACTGCTGCGAGACGTGCAGGAAGAGAGTCACATAGGTCCCTGAAGGTGTTCTCTGGGATGTTGAGCCATGCCGACTCTAATGACGTGGCCAGCTGCGCTAGATTACGCGGTTGAGGATCCATGGCGCGAACAACTCGATCGAGATGGTCCCACAGATGCTCGATTGGGTTTAAGTCAGGTGAGTTTGCTGGCCAGGGGAGGACGGTAAACTCATCCTGGTGCTCTTCGAACCACGCACGTACACTGGCAGCTGTATGGCACCTCGCATTGTCCTGCTGGAAGATGCCATCATCCTGAGGAAAAACAATGCGCATGTAGGGGTGAACATGGTCCGCAAGGACAGATGCGTACTTGTATTGATCCATTGTGCCTTCCACAATGATCAGTGAACCTAGAGAATGCCAGGAAAACATTCCCCAGACCATAATGCTCCCGCCTCCAGCTTGGACCGTTCCGGCAATGGTTGCAGGGTGGTTCCTTTCAGAGGTTTCACGCCTTATACGCCAACGTCCATCTGTCCGATGGAGCATAAAACGCGATTCATCCGAAAACGCAACCTGTCGCCACTCAGTGGACGTCCAGCTGCTGTACTGGCGTGCAAATTCTAGCCTTCGCCGTCGATGAACAGCAGTCAGCATAGGTGCACGAACCAGGCGTCTGCTTCGGAGGCCCAGACGCAGCAATGTTCGCTGAATAGTACTTTGGGAGACACTTTTGGTAGCCCCTTGGTTCATTTTGGTGGTCAGTTGCTCAACGGTAGCCCGTCTATCTGCCCGAACGCATCTCCGCAACCGTCGTTCGCCTCTGTCATCTATGGCCCGTGGTGCACCACATTTGCCACGTCGCTGATTTTGGACAGTCCCATTTTGCCATGCACGGTACACTTTTACCACGGCGGCACGCGAACAGTTCACAAACTCAGCCGTTTCGGAAATATTTCCACCCTTGGCCCGAAAGCCAATGATCATGCCCTTTTGGAAGTCGGATAAATCGCTTCGTTTCTGCATTACGCCAACGATTGAAATGTTTTCCGAAGCCCTCACACACCCTTTATATACGCTCAACTGCACTGTGCTGCCACCTGCCTTCTGTGATTGGTTATTTAACTCTGACATGGAAAGTACGTGGTGGTCACATTAATGTGACTGGACTGTGTATATACATATATAAAACTCACTTGTGTTTTATAAATAGGCACTATGCAGATAAATAATTATAATTAAAAAATTTGGTCTGCTGATCTTACAAAAATACTACGACCATTGACGTTAATGACACAGAATACCTATGGATTAATTTAGAGTACATAGTTTGAAGGCCTAGGTTGCTGTATCACAATATTTGGCAAAGGCAATTTATACAGAAATGGAATAGCATTTCAGTCGTTACTTTCTAGCTTTTTTTTTCGGATATTTCTACCAGTGCATTAAAGGTGAGTTTTAAATTGCAAAATAAAGGTAAAATTGTACAGCTATTAGGTTATTTTGATGCTGGAGACGTGAAAAATGTGCACTGCCCTAGCCGGGAGTCGAACCTGGGCCTCTCGAATACTCGAATGTGCTGCAATTACACCACGAAGGCATGCAGAAAGGAGAGAGAAAATGCCTTATATAGCCCCTTTTAAAGAGCTACTGGGGAGTTAGAGGACCCGATTGCCAAACCCTGGTGGGGAAGAATCATCATTCACCAACTTTTACTTCGGGCTGCACTGTAGAGTCATTATATTATTTTGAAGCAGGAAATGTAAAAAACGTACAATGGCCTCGCCGGGACTCGAATCTGAACCTCTGGAATACGCTCCGAAAGTGCTACCGTTACACCACGAAGGCATGCAGAAAGGAGGAAGAAAATACGTTATGAAATAAACATATGGCAAATGTAAAATGAAAAAAAAGAGAGAAAGGAGAATGTTGGTAATCAGTGAGGGATAGGATCTTTTATATAACTTCCATACTGTCAAAGGGCGCGTCCTTCAGTATAATAATGTTAAAATTTAAAAACTGATTTTGCTTTTAATAAGATTTTACAACTTTTATTTACTACATTAGTTTAATAAATAAAATATACTTCTAATATAGTGTTACTTAGGTTACAAATTGTACAGTATGATTAAGAGCATAAATTTTACCAAAAGAAAATGTTAATTAATGAGGACATTTTGTAGCATCATATACGTTGCGATTACTTATCTCATATGCATTTCTTGTATTATCCAAACATTAATATGTATTTGAATTATTTCATACTTTTCTTTTTATACAATTTAATAGTTTAAAAAATCAGACAGAGGAAAAGAAACAAAAAAATGAACAGACACAGACGCTGTGTTCTTAAAATCGAAAATTTTAAGTTTTAGTTTTTACTTTATTTTAGAGTAAAAGTGTAGGTTTAGTGAGTAACAGCATATAGTATATTTATTTCAGAATATAAGTGAATTACTTGTATTATAATGCGTAGTTTTATTTTTTTAATAAAGTGAATTAGTTGAATGATATCATACAATTTTAATTATTTTAAATACTTTTTTTTATTTAAAGTATTAATAAAACATTCTATCCGAGATGTTAGTCAACAATCTGAGTATTTCTAATTGTGTATTTTTACTTTTATATATTTTTTGGTGAATTTTGTCATGTAAGATCCAGCTGGAATAAGAAATTAAAAAATATATATGTCCTAATAAAATCTTTCATAAATCAGATAAATCCTCTCTTTTAATCGTTTTAAACTAGCTAAACTAAGAGTAATTATTAAACAAATTATTATCGGTGTTAAGAAGCGACATAAAACAACCCAGTTAAACTGAAGGTATAAATTTCAGAGCTTTTCTTTATACCTGCATACATATTAAGAACTACTACTTTGCATATAAGGAATTTTGCTTTTGTATTTTTTAACGGAGTAAATTATGTTTTTATTCTATTAAATTTTATTGTTAAAATATAACCATTAAATTGAAGATTTGGATTAGTATATGTAGCTCATTATTATGTTTCAACAATCAATTATTTTCATTTACGATTAAAGTCAATGACATAGGCAAAAATATGTATGGCACAAATAGAATAATTATTTAAAAGTTAAATGAGAAAAATTAGTTTTTCTGGCTGTTTGTTCTAACTTTTATTATAATCATATTCAAGTATGGTAAGCAAAACATATTTCAAGAAACGCTATTTGGTTGTTAATGTTTGTGTTTTTATATTGCAAGCATTATAGGTAGACTTTATTTGCAATGTTTTTATTTATAACATCAAAACAATTAAAGAATATCTTTAAATATAATTCTTTAAGATAAGATTATTTCTGTTTTGTGAGTATTGGAATTTATAATTTAGGTAACAAAACTGCGTTTAATCAAGCAGAATCATATCTTTACGGCTTAACCTAAGAAACTGAAATCAAATAATATGCAGTCCATCTGTCTAAAGAATATTAAAATTATCAACACTGCTACGGAAGAGGAATTCTTGGCATTCTGTTCACTTCATTCGGCATGTAATATCGAAGAATTACGTTAGAAATTCCTGTGCAAACCAGAGCAAACATTTGTCCATCTCTAGACGGAAGAAGAAGATTGTGTAAGAAAACGGAGGAGCGAACATTTGGCGGACTCTAAGTTAATCTCCAAGCCCAATGGTCACGTGGGTCAATTGGGCTTGAAGATTAACTTAGACGCCGCTAAATACATCACACAGCATCTTCAGAGTGGAGCAGCTTCTCAGAAGACTTCATCTGTTTTGCTAAGAGAAAGTTGGAAATTGCTTCATTTATAAGTCTGATGTCACTTTTACCAAGGAGAAAGAAAAAAAGAGTTTTTTTCGTTTATGTTGTCTATTGATAATATGGTTTTATTCATGTGCAATTGTTGTTCTTCAAAAGTTATAATTGCAGCAGGTCATTTATCATTTTTAAGTTTTTTATTGTTGAAAATATTAAAGTGCATTTTATATAAGCGTTTACATTGTTTTTGGTGAATATAATGAAAAATTCTATAATATAAATCTGAGTATTAAGTTCTTTATTTTTAGAAACACTACGTAGTTCAGCTTATTGATATTAATTTATTGTAGTTAATGAGAGACGGGAAATTAATTAAATTGTAAAATGTTTCCATGGGTATAATAAATAAAATGATAAGTATAAATAATTATTTCTTCTCAGTTTTTTGCTTAATGCATGAGAATAATAAGGTAATTAAATAATTTTACATATAGTTAGTATGTTAATTTGAGTAATATTATGTAGAGTTAATTAATAAAATTAAATAAGCATTGCACATTTTTATATAATGAAATAAATAGATACTATGTTACAAATTTGTAGTAGTGGCACCATTTACAATTGTTACAACAATGTTACAAATTGAATGACAAACAATGAAATAATTTTCTTTTGTTTTTTCATTGACTCTTCTAATAATTTGGCGTTCTTAACACTGGCAGTAAAACATTAAGGAGATTTCAAGTCTTAATTTTTCCTTTATATTTTGATTAAATTTGTTTAAAATAACTTGTTATTCCAATCCTTCGACATACTATTGTGTCCGTTTATGTATTATCTTCAGCTTATAATTTCTTTATTCAATTTTTTTATAATTTCACTTGCAAGAGAGTTGATATACATATGAGGTGCAACTTAAAAACAAGAAAGAGTACTTCATTACTACACAATTAACAACATCAAGCATCGGCAACCAATTTTTGTCTGTGGGCTAAAAGCAGTCAAAATGTGTATATTAAGCAGATGTTCGGATCGGTAGTATTTTCATTTTAGAACAGTTTTTCTTGGTGAATAATAAGATGCATAGCAATGAGAAAATATATACAATATGCTTTAAAATTTAACCTTTGAAAAACAAAACGCCCAAGACAGCCTTTCATTGAAACGGCCACAATCGCCCGAAATGGCCAAGACTGTAAGGTGCACTTTCCCCAAATGCACCAGATCAGTTTATTGCAGTTAGCTTGCCCTAAAAGGCTAGTGGAAGCTTCTTTGTGAGGAAGTAGATAGGATGTCATTTGAAATATTCACACCTCTTTGTGCGTTAATGGATGGGGAGGGGAGGAAACGGGCCGGAAAGGTAATGGACGGAGACGGGCGTTTCGTTATTTTAAGCATACAGATTAGCGAAGGCTACGGTTTTTCTAAGTGTTACAACATAAAAATTAAAACTCTAATTTACATTATCGTTATAAAAACAAACATATTCATGACTTCCTGTGGCTGAACTTGCGACGTCAGTTTAATCAAATTTGGCTTGTAATTAGGCAGTTGTATTAAGACAAATACAAGCATCTGAATTTCCTCTAGTTAAGCTGCTCCTGTTCTTTCTTAAAATAAATTTCATCAGTGAAAATATTTGCTCGCAATTATAAGTTAAACCGAATGCGGGAAAAATGGCAAAGTAAATTTTTTGCAATTATAGATTACGGATCGGCGTTGCCAAATTTATCGATTTCCCCTCAAAATTATATTACACTTTTTGAAAATATACTTTCGTTACTGCAACTTTGTAATGAATTGTTATTGTTATTGTTTGTTTTCGATCTATTTTTTATGTGTTCTTCAAGTGCTTTTTCCATATTTATGTTTAATAATTTATTTTTTCTATAGTATACTTTATTTTCAGAACTCAAATAGGTCATTCGAAATTATGAAATGGGTCACTCGGGGCCTAAAGGTCATAGGTTGCTGAGGCCTGACCTAGATGCCAATAACTGGCACTCTATGTAATACAAAATATTGGAACAATATCCGCTCAAACGTACAAAAATGGGCTAGTCTTTATCCGGAGTAAATATTAATTATCTGTTGCAAATTATGATAATCAAATTTAATAATAAAACATTTTACTGATATTTATTATGACCTTTGTCAATATGCCATATTTACCACAAGTACGTTAAAAGATCTTGTAAAAAAAAAGAACTGCACTGAAATCAATGATTAACTGAAGAAATACATTTTAAGAAAAATCAATTTCGTTAATTTTAATTAAAAGTCGTTAGCTTGTATTTAACAGCGTAACTTGAACTGTTGATTTCGTGCTCTACATTAAAAAGCCGAAATCATTGAATATTTTTTTTATCACAAACGAATCTTGCACATTTCACATTTGCACACATATCCTTTTCTCTTCTATTACAGTAACTATAAGGAAGCTAGCTGAGTTTCCTAAAACGAAAAAACTGACTAAAGCATAATTACTAATTGATATCCGGAAGTTTGAAAACAACCTTCTCCAGTCGTGAAGAATATATACATTTAGTGATCATTTACATTTAGTGAGGCACAATCAATATATACATTTAGTGAGGCACATATCTGTCACAAATTCTTATGAAGGTGCTAAATTATTTGATATTAATCTCATTTCTTTCCATATCCTTTTCCCCCTTTTCCTTGTTTCTTTTATCCTTTTTCTTTTTACACTTTTTTTTATTTTTTGGTGTGTGTGCGTGTGTGTGGTGTGCATGCGTGTTCGCTAAATATGAAGTGAAATTATGAGTTCTGACTGAAATTTTTAATTTAATATTTTTAGCAAATTAATTGTCTCAGACGGTAATCATCTAACTCATTCGTTATATTCAATACACACATGTGAAACTTATTGGAATTCACAACACAAATTTAGTAAACAGCCTACGTTTGGCGTTACTATGATAACAGTTTGATTTCATAGACTGTTAATTTAACAAAGTACCGGTTTAGATTAATTATGCTCTTTGGTTTAAATAAACTATCATATTAGGTAAAACAGCAGTTGTTATTAACTTTGCAGCTGGATTCATGAAACTATTATTTGCAAACACATTCGAAAGTTTTAGAAATATATGTATATAGAACATTTTTATTTTCCCAAGACAGCTCAGAGTATCCATGAAGGGTCACGTGAGATTTTAAGTGTTATATTTACAAAATCGTTTTATCCCCACTGCTGAAATAATTCAGGATCAGTATTTAAAGTTAAACCTATAGCCATTAGCTTTCGAGCACTCTAAATATATATGCAGGCAACCTCAGGCGTCTCTTCTCTCATTCTGAATCAATTTTTTTCGTTTTGCAAAACAGTAAATTCTAACATTTCTGTTTTCGCTTTCTTGTTTAAGTATGACTTGAATTTTCTAGTTCTAGTAAATTTTCCTTCTTAATATTTGTAATTATATACATATGTTACTTTTGCTTTATTAGGCAAACTGATATTATTACATTAATTTCTTTAAATTGTTTTCTGTATTTTTTTTATTGGAGGGCTGATATATAGAGAAGACACTCAAAATTCTGGGATGAACTATAATAATTAAATAATTTAAAATAGTTCATCAGCTAATTTTGGGTGAATAGAAATGCAGTGGGTTTCCTAGGAAGTTGATTCAACTGAGGAACTGATCGACCTCCTCTTGATAACGTTGAATCAGATTTTGATTGTGATACAGTTGTTGGATTATCTTCTACTAAAATTAAGAAAGTGAACTTAAATGCTAGTGTACTAGATTTATATATTTGTGTGTGTATGTATTACAGGTTAAAAATCGGAAAATTTTATAATTATCAATTATTTAAGTAACGCAAATCAAGTCATTAAATAATCAATATATAATAGATAGATATAAATGCACATATTAATATACTTTTTTAGCTGTGTGCGTGTAGATGCATTTACGGAACTTATAGTCTCACACGTATTATTAAAATCATTTTCAAAGAAATTCTTGATAAGCCAAAAGCTTTGAAATTACACTTCCACAAAGGGTCTTTCAGTATTTATTTCTTGGATTTTTTTTAATGTACTAGTTTAAAAGTTTTTGTCTGACACTTCTCTGGATATGCAGAGCATTAAGATAACGCTTTACTTTTGCTTCTATTTCATTTTATCTGAAGCCGAGAAAGCTAAAAATCAGCTGTTAAAGTGTCTAAACAGTGGCTTGGAAAGAAAGCCTTACAAAGAAAACTAGGAAACTATCTCTTAAATTCGAGATAAGAGAAAAAAAGAAGGGGAATGTCGATAGTAACGACATAGGGGTTGTCTTAAGAACAAATTCAATTTCATTTCACGTCGTGATCGTCAAAAATAAAGACCCCTTTTAGTTTCAGTTTTTCTAGTACGTCACTAAAGATTTTGAAGACATCGTCCAGAATTTCTTTATTTCCCACACTTCACGTTCAGGAAGCATTTTTGAAAGAAACATAATTGGAAATTTCCATTAATTATAATATCAGTATAATTCAGGAATTTTTTAAATAATATCAGGAAATAATAATTACTGTTATGATTTAAATAACTGTTTATTGATTTTATCCCAACTTCGATTTTAAATTCTGAATTTAAAATATTTTTTCGATAAATAAAAGTTTTAGATATGACATTAGTGGTAATTCTGATTCAAATCAAAATATAGAACAAGATCAAGGTAATATCAGGAAATAATAATAATAATAGATTGCATTTTAATTATTGAAACAATTTCATTTATAATTTGCAGTGTACGTTTTAGGCTTCTAAAAGAATACAACTCTTAGGAACCCAGTGTAACGTAGGTTCTGGCGATATTCAAGGGATAATAATGATTATAAAATTCTTGATATGACTGTTTTAATAATTAAGAATAATAATTTAGTCAAGGTCTGGTGGAATTTATTACATTTTTAAGCAGTTTTCGTTTTTCACAAATTTATGTTTTTTATAAAAGTTTAAAATTTTCTTGTCATTTTACTGATTTAAAACTAACAAAAAATTAATCATGAATGTGTAACACATATAAAACACATATTAAAATACATATTTTGTAAATTAAGATAGAAATTAAAAATAATATTTAGAGATTTTTCGTTTAAACAATTTAGTTTTAACGCCTATTACAGGAAATTTCATTTTGTTAATAAAATGAAATTTCCTGTAATCCCGGCTGATTTTAGATACATTAGGGATGTCCATAAAAGGGAAATATTTGTAAAATGTGCCTGCTTCCTTTATTTTCTTAAATATGTTTTCCAGATATGTGCTTTGAGTTACGTATATTTTGTAAATAATGTGAATAATTTTATGACAAATGTTTACAACACTGTCGATGTAGCGGGTTCTTAAAAAAACTGCATATTTATATGTTTCTCGTAGGTTAGTAAAATATTCCTTATGTTTTAATTTATTAAAAACAATCTTCCGTACTTACACATAAAATGTAATAAGATATGCATTATGAAGTATTGTACCAAATGAATTCAGTGACAATGGTTTTTGTTTCATCTAAGATGGCATCATTAATTCCCCAAACTACCAGGTTACGTTTTGTGCTTGCTATCAAAATCTGTTCTAAATAAACAACTTGCAACAAAGCTGATGGCAGTCATGGAAAAATACCTTATGCGAATATAATTTAATTTAAATTATAAAAAATGTTTTGTCATCTGATTTTTAGTCATTTTAAAATTTGTCATAATGGGAACAAATTTTATTATTTCAAGGAGAATCTCTTTAGCCGCTGTTAAACTAATACAATTTATTTCGCAATTTCTTAAAATAAGTCGTAAAATTTAAGGAGAAGTATGACTAAAAAAACTTGGAATAATGACATTTAATCTTCGTAGCACATAAAAAGAGAAATTCTTGCTACTTAGCTGAAGAACTCATTACTATTGAATAAACAACGAAGGAAAGATACTTATCTCACATACCTTGTTGATGCATATACGAACCTAAATGAAGGCGAAGATATATTTGTAAAACTTATAAAGAGCTAAAGCAGTGTAAATCAAATAACATAAGAAATGGGAACAGATTTTGAGAAAGGCAGCAAGTGATGAAACATTGGATATTATGATTAAAAATATAGGAAGAGCTTTAGAAATGGAAAATGTTACTCCCGAAGTTGGAATTAGATGAGACTGAATAAATTCTTTCAGAAAAGGAAGCTTGAAGGTAGTCATTTTGTGTTTATTAGTAGTTCTGTAAGTACAAACCTATCGTAATGTGGAGAACAAAGCAGTGTAAGTTGTTAATTTTTCATCGCAGTGTCTTAATAAAATATTATTAGGAAGACAATTTAACTCTACTCTCGCGTCTCAAAAATGCAGCAATATTTATTTTATTAAGAAAAAGAAAGATAGAATGTATTATGGGGCAGTTTGTAAGCTGCAGTGATAATAAAAAGAATGTTTACGGTAGCCAACTCACAGAGTATTTTTTTTTCTTTTTGTTTTTACATTTCTTACACTATTTTGCATGAAATATATATAGTGACTGGCCCCAGTACTTAAAAGAGTGCCTCTTGCAAACTTCTACAAATTTTATGGTCGACGGGTCAGAATCAAAAAAATGCACTTAAGAAATGATTTGATTTCGGATGACAGGAAGCAATTACACGTAGGCTAAGCAAAGTGTGACAAAATGCAAATGAGGACGTGTTTATCCCAAACTCTCAAGCTATGAAACATGTGTCGACAGAAATTATAATACAGAAGAAACTAGCCTCAATTTCTATATGCTTTAGCCTAACACGATAATAATACTGACCCAAATGTTTCATCAAAAAACTAAACTGTAAAATAGATACCCTTTATCTACTGCGAACGAAGTTCGTATGTATAACAACCTTTTACTGAAGTAAGAGATAATGACATTTGATTTTTAAAAAAGAATACTTTTGGCATTTGGAGAATCCAACAAATTTTATCCAACACTTGGATGTATTGTTTTGTAATGTGACGTATCTCACTTTATAAGGTATTTCTCCCGCCTTCTTCGCATGTCTTCGTGGTTTAGTGGTTAGCACGCTCGACGCATATTCGAGAGGTCCATGGTTCGAGTCTCGGTGAGGGCATTGCTCATTTTTCTATTCTCCTGCTTTAAAAAATACCTAATAGCTCTACACTGACGCCCGAACTAAAAAAAAGTTCGTAGGTGATGATTCTTCGCCACCAAGATTTGGCGATTTGGACCCCTAATCCCCAGTTGCCCTTTAAAAGGAGAAGTATGTAAGGTATTTCTCCCGCCTTTTTCGCATGCCTTCGTGGTGAAGTGGTCAGCACGCTTGACGAGTATTCGAGAGGTACGTGGTTCGAGTCCCGACGAGGGCACTGCTCATTTGTCTATTCTCTTGCTTTAAAAAAGTACCTAATGTCTCTACAACGTGTCTGATAGTAACACCAGAACATGCCCAGGAAATTCATCGTGACAAGCAGTGCAAGACAGAGCCTGCCGTTGGCAACAACCGACTTCGCTCAATTACCCCTCCCCCAATTTTGATGGAGAGCTCCCCGGACGGGGGACGGGTCCGAAGGTCTCCGACCACTCTTCGCTTACCTTCAACTTCTCGAGAGAACTTTCGGCTCACTGCGTATTTAGAGTGCCCCCATGCCCCACGGGCACTATGCATTTACAAACGTTCATGCCTTCTCTGCGATTCGGGCCCCTCGATACCGCAATATCTCCCCTAACCATTATACCGTCTGAGCGACACTCTTGGATGTTTAACGTTATAAAAAGAAATTACGATTTTCAGGAATATCGCTTCTAAATCATCATGATCATGTCATTTTAAATACAATATTAAAGGATTGTGAACATCAGAAAATCGTAGTAATTACTTCAAGCTAATGCGAGACTCTTCCAATTAGTTTTATTTTGCGCTCTAAAATAACTGCTTGGAGAGATGTGAAGTAGGTACTGCAGAATCCCTCCAATTTTTATCTAATGGTTAGTAGGTCTGTCTTTCGTTTCATATAATAGTTTCAAGAGTCGTTTTAAAATTGTACCTTGATGTATCAAAATGCACTACCTTTTCCCAGACATTTATAGATCTACCACTTTTAGAAAGGACTCTTTATGACAGGAGGGTTGCGGCGCACTCGCATATTACATGAATACATAATCTCATGAGTTTAATTGCTCGACTCAGATTTCTTTAACTAATTAGAAACTCCCTGCTTATTTTATTATTGTTAGTAGGGAGAGAATAATTGATGTTATAGCCCTTAGTATTGAGGGAAGTTTCAAATAATTCTCAGGGAGTTTCAAAGTAATGAAAAATTTATAAAATAGAAAAGAAATATTATCTAACATTGTTACTTTATCTAGGAAAAAGAAAGAAAAGTACTATGAACGGCTACAAAGCCATTATAAGGTGATAAATGTTAGTAACTCGAAAACCTGTACTCTTCTCTTGAAATTGAGGGACCAAAACTACCATAGCAAATGCTGTCAAGAAGAGTGAAGAGAGGAAATTACTTCATAAGACTTTAATAAGAGGACTTCAATCGGGTGTATCCGGGGAGGAATGTTAATGCGGCTGGGGAACCAGTCCTTCAAGAATTTTCAAATAAACGCGAAGTGATCTTGGGAGATTGCTAACACTTA
>KK113584.1:31764-72578 GCA_000611955.2 Stegodyphus mimosarum | reverse complement strand
AAGGATGGGAAAAAAAACTAAAAAAAAAAAAAAAAGGTTTTGTTCGAAACCATATGAGAAGAGAACAAAAAAGAAATTAAAAATGTAATCTACGACAAGAACGAGAATTTTACCGTTCGATCACTTATTGATCATAGGGAAATGAAATTCGTATTTATTAAATCATCACAGAATGAATAATTTGTTTCGAAATTCAGAAATAAAATACTTCAAGTATTGTGCATTTATCTGTATGTATATTTTGTTTTAATATCTGTTTCATAGCTGAAAGTACTTAAATTTCTTAATAACAACCGAAAAAACGTAATTAGGAACAAGTCACATAAAATTTGTAATTAATGCAGCATTTGAGTTTAACATTTTGAAAACGTGCCTAATTTAAGATTGCTATTTTAGGCAAGTAAACCTTTAATACTAGTTTATTTTTTATTCACGTACTTGCAAAATTCTCTTTAATTTTTAAAATGATAATGTCTTAGATGAGAATGACAACAGCAAATCTGTCACAATAAAATGTAATCTACCATAAACGTTAGCTTACATTTAAAGATGTTTTTTAAGATTTTTGTATTTTATGTACAATAGAACTCCAACTCTCCATATTCAAGGAACTGGTCATTTGTTATTAAGGTAAAGTAACACGCCGCGCAAATATTAATTTAGAAGTCAAGTAACAAAATTCAGCGTTATATTTGCATATTTCCACTGTGAAAATTTGCAAATATAATTGTTTAAAATGTTAAAAAATACTATAGGCATGGTCAGCCGTGTGTTGCTGAGATCATATTAAATATAAGAAATTAATAATTAGTTACCGTTCATATTCGTGACGCTTAGAGCATCTAAGATCATGCGGCTAACTAATGAAGAGGGATACATGTTGTTGTTGTTGAGTTGTTGTGATTTATCTCGCTTGTCTGACAGTAACATCAGAACAAGCTTACGAAATTCATCGTGGCAAGGAGAGCAAAATTGCTCCTCTCATTGACAAGAGCCCTGAGCACCATATAGGCGACAGTACAACTTCACTCAGTTCTCCCCCCAGTTTTGAATAGCAGCATCCCGGGGGGACGGGTCCGAGGGTCATATTAAATATAAGAAAGATGTTCCCTCTTCCCTACCCCCAGCACCTCGAGAGGACTTTTGGCTCGCCGCACATTTACAGTGCCCCCATGCCGCAAAGACTTTTCATACCTTCTCCGGAATTCGAACCCGGGCACTTCGATATCGCAATAGGCCCTTCGATATCGCGACAATAGGCCCTTCGATATCGGATGATAACCCAGGCCCTTCGATATCGCGACCAATGAGTTCTTTAACCACTATACCGCCTGTTTGGCCAAGGAGGATACATTAAAACGTTATAAAACAATGCTAAATCTAATGAACTGTACAACTGTCCTTCCATTGGTTTGATGTAACTTGATCTTATTTCTGGAAAAAATTGGGCGAAAGCCGCATATAAAATGAAATTTATTCGCAATTAATCTGCTTTAGGATCGGCCTTTAGTCATACGTGATATCGCTGATAAACAGAAATAAAAAAGCAGTAACTTTCTACATATATAGACACACTGTTCTTTATGTACCTCGAAGTAATAGCAAACTCTGTTCTATTAAAAATAAACCAAGCAATCCTGAGTATGTTAGATAAACTCTCTCCTCATGAAAGAATTATTTTCTAACATTACGCTGTTTATTAGCACTCTTGTGGTATAGATGTTATTTTGTTCTATATAGGCCTAGGTTTTATTATTCTTAATAAAATCTTATTCCCTTCCTTGCATTAGAGCTTATACGTATTTTTCGCCTTAAGACAAAGCTTCATCCCTTCAACCCTTTTTTTAATATCAGGATTTTTCCTAATTTGTCTAGATGTTCTGTTGTCCATAACATAATGCGCCCTTTGCAATGCATGCTTTTGGTTACTTGAAATACGCTGAAATCTTTTGGTTTGGTTTGTTTATATGTTGAACGTAAATGATAAATTTTATTTAATGTATTACAAAAAATAAGTTTTACTACATTTCTACTTACTTTCTTTAACAATCTTCTCTTCTTATTCAACATTTCTCTTCGTCGCAAAGCAGAAACAAATGTAAAAAATAAAGATGAACATTTTAATTAATCTAAAATAAATTATAGCCTGAATTTCATATTAATTAATAGTTAGATAAATCTTAAGTTCATGAGCAAGTATAACGGACATCTATATAAATATTATTGTTAAAAATAAAATGATCATGTGATCTTTGAGATCGTGTGTTTGCAGTCGTCTGATATCTTTTTCCCGGCAGACCTTGCAATAAAATTTTATGTTAAAATTTTTAGAATTCTGAACGTAACGTATATATGCATTTTGCTTACAAGGCTTAGTTTTTTCTTCATACTTTTTCTCGGATTACCTGATTAATTATACTTGGTTTATTAATTAAGTCTAATATATGTTTATGTATGAGATGTGTTACGAGTTAAAATTATAAAAACTTGGACAACATGGTCTTCATACGAGAATTTCGTTTAGTTCTTTAGCGTAGTGAAATAATTTTCAATTATGTTATTTGATTCCGATTGATTAACTGGTTTTAAATTTTAATTGTTTTACTGAGATTTCATCCATTGTTTTTGTTTCTTTGCATGTAACTGGAGGATCTATGCACATTTTAAAATTTATGTTAGAAGACAAGGAAGCAAACACGGGAAAGAATACAATTTATTTCGGTTCTGTAAAATAAGCAAATGAATGTTAATTAGTGTTTGAATTGCTACTTTTATGTTTTACTCTTTTATAGAAAGTAGGCAAGCCTTAATTGCTGTTGGCAATCAGAAATTACGACATAATTAATTTTATTGCCTTTTTAAAAGTAAATTGCGGTGCTAATTTGAGAATGTGGCTTCGATGAGATTTATGTAAGCAGAGTTCTGGAATTAACGAATAGCTTGGAATTTTAATTAAGAAAATTCTTAGTGGGGTTGTTGAAAAAATAATATTTAAGAGTCTCTTCTCACGATCTTAATTAACGGAATCGTAATACTAAATTATTTTTCTTACGTGAAAGAAGGTAATGCCATCATGAGTATACATATTAAGAGTAAAAGTTTTGAAATTTGTAAATTAAGTAAATCACGAATGCTATCATTAGGAGATTAAGTGTAATATTAACTCGTAGGAAAGTAACTGAAAGGATTCAGTGTTGTATTTAGGTTCTACTCAAATGAATCACTTAACGCGTTAAGCGCCGTATCAGTCACTATACGTCTTACTATATATGGTGTCAGACACTGTACTTTCTGCTCGGCCCACATTACTAACCGGTGATTGACAGTACACATTTCGGTCATTTAACGTCAGTCTCTGTTGACTGACGATATACAATTTAAGAAATTACATTCTTCTATCAATTTTCAACGAAAATTCGCATAGATCTCCGGCCGCCAGCATATGGCTGAAATCAGATCTCGCGGCTAATCAGTACATTTCTTTCTACTGAATGGCAAAAAATTTTGGTTTATATAAAATTATGGTAATTTCTGTTTCATTTATAACTAAACACTAAACATATTGAGATACGAGTAATAAAATTTGGCATCTGTTCAATTTTGTTTCGATTTAGTTGGCCTGATAAGGCCTTTAGTAGTGATAAGTGAAATGCAAAATGTGCTGTATAGAAATATTGATAAGTATAGAATCACGAATTCATGCCCTATTTTGAATGAAATACGAGTCATCATGATACTGGATTACTTAAAGATCCATAATATGTAAAAGATACCATAATTTATTGCATCAAAACATTCAAAGGGTGTGGCAGCTTAAGTAATACAGTCCTGGAGGAGTTTTCAATCGAACTTGCTGTGTTGGCTTGTGTTTGGTGGGCAAAGACAATCCAAACAAATCAAATAAAAGTTCCGTGTTGTTGTTTTGTCCGTGTATTTCATGGAAGATTGGTTGCCAGAGCGTGAAAGAGGCTGAACTTCTACTTCCACCCCAATTCTGAAGCTGAACATCCCGGGAGTAGTGGTCCGATGGTCTCCCATTCCTCTCTTCTACAACCAAACCCCATAAGAGGACTTTCGACTAGTCATTTATTCAGACAGCTCCCATAACGCAAAGACACTACACGTTTGCGAACACCTGTGCCTTCTAAGGGATTGGAACCCGAGACTTTCGGTACTACTAGTAGTAGTGGGTCCAAACGGTATAGTGGTTGGGGGAGCCTACAGCGAAGTAGGCTTCCCCAACCACTATACCGTTTGGGTGGCGTAAAGTGCCCTTTCAGGCAGATAATTTGTACGAATATTAGGAATTGAATATTGACTATCGTTTCTATGGTATCTATCATGTGGTTCTCTTTATGGTATAGAAACAAGGGTGAGACTGCAAAAGATTAAATTTCAAAAAAAATTATTCCCTAAAATAATTCAGTGTTTTTTAAGTCCTTTATTATAATGCTCGAAGCATTGGTTTTACCATACATCAGTGAACTGAACTGAATGAAACTGTTTAGAAAAATGTCTGTAAATGAAAGAAAGGTGAGAAAAATTCCCCATAGTACTCTATATTTTAGACCTTTTATCTCTAAGATTTTTCATAAACAGAGTCTTGTACTATAAACATTCATCTGCCCTACTTGATACTTCTATCTGTTATTTCACATTTTTTTTATATTTTCTTCAGCTTGTAGACTTTGCCCCTAACCGGAATTTTTTTAGTAAAAGAAATATAAAATCCTCGTGCACCACAAAGTATCACACGAGTCTTACAAATCGTAAGTAAAAAAAAACAAAATTCTAAGTAATAACATCAAGTTTCAATAACACAATAAAATCAAACACAAAGGCAAAAAAATATAAAAATATAAAGAAATCATTTGCAATGTTTAAAATAAAAGTTAACAAAGTCATGAAGAGCTCGTTAGGCGAAAGTAAAGATGCAAAATCATAACATTTCGGCGACCAATGAATTCCAATTAATTTTAATCTGCATATCAATAGATGTCTTGCATTAGCAAGCAATTGACAATCAAAAAGCAGATGGAAAACACTTTGCTGAACGCCAAGATTGCAGTTACACAAATTGGAAGATGGCAGTTTAAACCATTCGAGATAAACATTGAATTACCATCTCCAGACAAAAATTGCGTAACGTTAAAATTGAGCAATAAGTCCTTACTTTTCAATCTTTCGAATATAGTTGGGAAGAATTTTTTTGTAACAGCTCCCTTATCAGAAGATGATATAATCACAATTCCATTGTTCAATCATTTTAGATTTGAATGTCTTTTTAAAGTACAATTTTGGAATATTTATATCAAAATTAATATCATTTCAGTTGCATTCTTAGCTAGCCAGTCAGCTCTCTCATTTCCATAATTACCCGAGTGACCACGAACAAATGTAAAAAGCATTGAAATACTCTTTTTCTGCAGATCTCCGAGAGATTGCTGTATATTAACAATAATATCATTACAGTATGAAATATTTTTAAGGCACTTAAGGAACGAGAGTGAATCCGTGCAGATTAAGTAGCTGAAAACATGTCCATCCTGGCTAAATTGGTTAAATTATCGGTTTATTACGACTGACATATTTAACTACAATTCTGAGAGTTATAATAATACTTAGTACTTATGTACGTCAAAATGTTACTTTTATTCTAAAGTCCTTACGTTATGCTTAAAAGCTGATGTTTTAGAAAATTATTTTGTACATAAAAGTCAAGCCTAATGCAACTTTATTTAATTCAGCTTATTTAACTTTCATTAACAGATTTAGTGAAGAACATTAGAAAGCGATTTTCAGGTTATCTGCTATCGAAAAATTCTGTCTTTTTAAAGCTAGGAAGGGTACTGTTGCGGCGATGTATATGTATTTTCACTTTAATTTATATACACTTCTAATGTAACAATGTTGATTAGTAAGATGTTCTAATGTTAGGATCTTGATTGAGCATATAAATTGCATCTACTTAATCAATTGCATTTTAAAGTTGTCGATTACATTTTCTAAATACTCATTCTAAATACTCGATATATGCTCATTTAATGGCTCATTTTTGTGATCCAAAAATGCATCTTTCGTATTCTTATACTCCAGATTAACTCACTTTAATTCCAGTACAGCAAAATCTCCCAAAAATATGCTGCGGATTTCAATATCTTCTAATGCTTTAAAGCAACATTCGTGCCTTCGTTGCTTATCTGCACCAAAGCATCTATGAAATAGAGTGTATGGATATGAAATGTGCGATATCACTTCTTTCTCACAAAGCCATTTGTGTTACCTACGCTATTTTGTAACTAAGACCTCTTTTGGATGAATGTAATTTTTAGTGATATTCTGAGCAAAATCAGGCATTGCGGAAAACAAATTATGTACTGAAATTTTCAACAGAATAATTTTGTACCACACTTCATTTTGATTCACAAAGTGAGTATGTGCAATCTTTGAGCCCGATAGCTTATCAGGAAATAAATTAAAAACTGATGACAGTATTTACCATAGCAATAAAATCATACACTATAAAAGCATATAAAAAGGAACATAGATCTTTTACATGCAAACTAAACTAAAATTTATTTGCCAAAAAGTGAGTTGGCTTTAAGTGGTTTCGAGATTTTCCCTGCGAAAAATATCTGCAGTTTGGAAAATGTGGAAAGCAAAAGAGGTTGCGTTTACTTCAAAGAAATGCCATCAACTATCCAGCATTTTAGCAAATACTCACCAATAGGAGATGGTGCAGGTTGGTATAGAACCAATGGGTTGTCCTGCTCTGAAACAAATCAAACACTTAAGAGTAACAACTGCACATAATATGACAATATATGTATATGCATATATACAAATGTCTAAAGAATAAATTCACCTTTGAATTATAATTCAACTTTAAATAAAATTCCCCTAACGTTTTGCAACGTTTTACAATGATATAATGAGATAAGTGTTTTCAAAACATCTTATCATCGCCATACATAAGCATTACTACTTGCAAGGCATCCCAGTGTGCATGAACGTAGCTACTTTGAAAAGAGAAAGAGAGAATGAGGAGAATGTGAAACACAGAAAGAGGAGAAGTAAAAAAGAAAACGGTGTAAATAAGTAAAAATTACAAATAAAATGTATAAAATTATATAACAATAGAAAAACTCCAAAACTTTGTTGCACCTGGTATTTTAAAAATCATGTTTGACAAGACCATGTTTGTAAAAGGAAAACGCAGACGCATTTATTGTGTTAAATGGAGGATTTTGACTCACTCACGTATTACCCGATTATTATCATTAATTATCAATTACTCACATGGCTGCCATACTTTGAGAAAAATGGAAACATAATTTTTATAAAAAGTCAAATAGCAAAGAAATTTATAATTTATCCAATCGAAGCAATTACGTTCCCCAAAAGATTTGACAAGTTGCCAACTGCATGGTAAAAATCAACGGAAATGATATTTGAGACTATATCTTGAAAGCACATATTAAGTAAAAATTCTTGTTTTCGTAAAATAACAGTGAGACTTTCCTTACACCAAATATGTTAAAAAAACTGTAATTAAAAAAGCGTTAACGCTACACTATGCTTATTTTCACAGAACGCGACTCGGACTTTGCCGCTTTTCCCCCCTAAAATGTCATTAGCTCAGTAATTTTTCTCTGTAATTAAATTAAATGAGTTTTCAAGGTTAATGATAATGTGAGAAAATGAAAAAAAAAAGTAAATAAAAAAATAAAATATAATTAATGTTGAATCCTTAGAGAATATTTAATGTTTTCTATCGTAATCAGGAATGCTTATAATAATGGAACTTACTGTTCATCAGTCTAAAATGAAGTTTGATTCAATTACATTTGCAGCAATAAACATCCAAGAATAAAGCAAAACATGGTTTTTCTTAGCAGTTATTCATTTATTGTAATATGAGTGTTTGATTAAATAAAGAAGATAATATTTTGAGAATAAGCGTAACAAAATAGCAATTCTTTGTGTGAGCTATTACTTGGTTCATTTGATATTAAAGTAGTATAATCTACATTTAGCAAATACATTTTAGAATTGCCTTTTTAATATCTACCAGAAAGACACCATTAAAATCTTACAAATTTCTGATAAAGTTTTCTTACCCATTTTTTTGCTGCCCAATTATTATTCTTTGTTCTGTTAAGTTGTACTAATTATTATTCTTCTTTCTAACATTAACTTTTGAGTGTTCTATTACGGGAATTAGGTTGGTGTAATCAATATTGTGAGAAATTCTTATAAAGACTTAAATCTTTTGATTGCATCGTTATTTTCGTGAATTGTTTCATTTAGATGTTTATTTGCTCTTTCAGGGATTTTATTAATACTTTCATTTAGATGTTTATTTTCATTTAGATGTTTATTTGCTCTATATTTTATTTATTTTTGATGTTAGGGTTTATTTTATGTGTAATTAATATATAAGAGTCGCCAAATGTTAGGCAGCCCTAAGAGGAGTATCCGCGGCAGATGGTGGAAAAGATCTTCAGAGGCTACCTGACATTGGCGGACATCCGGAAGCTGTAAGTATTCATTCAGAACATGCGGTCAATCAACTATTCGCCACAAATGAAATACACACATTTCCTGAACTAGCCTCACGCAGGGTATCACTCTTACATGGGTGGAAGCCTAACGGACTCCAAGTCCCCCTCGTGACAAAACCCCTGCACAAATGCATACAAAAAAGACCTTTAGAACGAGGGTGCAGAATTTGGCTTTTAGGTAAAGAATTCCCAGACAACTGTCTGGCAGAGATAAGCATTCTGAGAAATCGGAAGGTATTTCTTTTTCTTTTTTGCCTCCACAGAATTTCGAAAACAAGTGTTTAAAAGTATTTTGGCTTCTAAACATGAATCGCAAAAATCAGGCATTTGATTAGCTAAATTAACTTAAACACCGAAGAATGCTTCTACAGTTGAAATATAATAATTACATAGCTAAATTCGTGTTTCTTCAACACCATAAACGACTTTACCACCGGAGTCAGAAAATATGGATTCGAACTTTACCAAAAAGAGGGGTACGTTAAACAAAACTTAGTAAATTTTATACACCAACTACTGCAATAAACAGAGAACTTTAAAATTTAAGTAAAAATGACGTTATGTGTCAACCTAACCAGATATTAAACAAACAGTATAAAACTCAAGTTAAGATTAGAGTTTAAGAGCAAAATTAAATGGTTAACCAAACAACACTTAAAGGATAAAAGAAAGATTAACACAAGCAACTTAAATTCAGTGTTAAGCAAAACTGCCAATTAAAAAAATTAACAACAATTACTTTTCAACAGAGTAATTTAAAATCAAACTAATAAAATCAAATTAATAACTTTCATTACAGCTAACTGAATTAAGATAAGCATTAGAATTAAGATAAGTATGTATTGCATAACAGTTGTTAATTAAAAATTCTAACTGATGGTTATCTTAAATAGTTAATGTAAATACCAATAATTGCTACGCACTATGGAAATGATTACGTAGGTAGATGAAACTAGATGATATTATTTACCCAGATGTAGAGAAGTTCTTATCTTTTACATAGAACACCGCTTTTCACACGTCCTTAAGTTTGATGGCGGCCTCGTCTGCGTGTTTTCACAAAAACCAGAGGTTCTTTCAGCCAGGTTTCAGAGACATCTGACTGGTGTGGAATAAACTGCTAATTTCCTACTTATCCTAATTGATTATTTAAAGAGAGAGAGACATAAAGTCGTTCACCGCAACAATATTCTCAGTGAAAACAATGAGCAAGTTTCATTTTGAATAAAACTGATAATTGTTTTGCCAATTTCATTATATAGTTGAATGGTTTTTAGAAAAAATATATTTTATTAATTGGATGGAAACAATCATATCAAATACGTCCAAAGTCTTCGCCATCCCATTTGAAAAATATAAATATTTATGCATGCTTTTATTAAACAAAAATAACTCAGGTAATAAAGCTATATTTTTAAATTCAACCTTTATTCAGCGATTCTAAATAAAATTCCGCATTAAAACACCCTTTCACTGCAGAACGTTCTCCATTTGCATCTCTCAGAAGCTTTTTGGGATGCCTTTCACGTAAAAAAGAACCTTTCAAAGAAACACGGTTTGCATTAAACTATACACGTTCTAATCTTGCGTTTGCTTTTCTTTTTATTCGCTTGCGTGTTAGGTAATCTTTGTAAATAGCATAAATTTTTTGCTTAGCGGATCAAGGCAATTTTTTATTCTCCATTTAGTAAACTACACACCCTAAAGAATAATGAGTTTCGATTTTTGTATATAAAGAGGCAATTTAAACTCGTTCTTCTTTCCTAAACGGAGAGAATTTAAATATCGAAAGTTAATGGAGGTTACGGAATGGAAAGTAGCATAAAGTATAGTTAAATGATAAAGAACATTCTTTGAAGTTGCACAGAATTAAGCTTAAAAGGTTTAAATCGTAATATTTAAACAATCACAAAAAACATTTAATGAATATGTGCGTTTTCTATCGTTATTTAAAAATTCATATCATTTCATTTATGATTTAATCCACTTAAATAAACTACTGTTTGCTTTCCTCAACGATGAAAATTAGTCGTAATCTGTGTAATGCTCCAAAAATTGAAACAAATGTGTGTTCCATTATACAAAGGAACGTCAGAAGAAAAAAATTTTTAAAATGCAGTACTTTAAACTAGTCTTGCCTAGCTATTTTTAAGTTAACGTACATTCAGATCTGCATAACATTTTATGAGTAATGGATTTTAGTATGATTCAGTTCAATAACTGCTAAACTGCAAGCCTCGGAAGACATTTCTCAGATTAATAACATATACAGAAGAAACGACTTAGTTTTAGTTATGTTTTAAATTATTCCTTAAATCTTCTTTTGTCATATTAAATATGTTGTTTCTGAATACATTTCTAACCTTCTATTTTATTTTAAAAGTAATAAATGTCGCTTCAGGTATTTAGACCGAAATGGACAAAAAATGTATAGAAATAGTAAAATTCTGAAAACGAAAATTTCAAGGATTAGATAATTTAGATAATAAACCAAGTTAAACAATATAATTTGTGAATTTGTATGACAAGTAGAGTATTTTATAATTAGCATATGATACTACGGACATTATTCCATCTAATTTAAATACAATATTAATAATTGAAATATTTTAAATAACTCTGAAATATCAAAATGTGACAGTTGTATGGAGTCAGGAAAGAGATTTAGATAAATTCTGCCGGTATAAGTGCATCGTTTAGAACAAGTTTAATCTAATTTTAAACTGTTGAAATGAGTGCAGTTATTGTAAGAAAATAAATTTTATTTATTATTATTACTGGCAACTTCAATAATTTTTTTACCAAAACCTTGTTTTTCTCACGAAATTATTAGTGAAATAATCGTGAAGAAAGTTACTTTTAAATAAAACATGCACAGAAATTTCCTACTGCTACAGAATTAAGATTATAATGAAACTCTGTCTTGCTGAAATTAATGTGCTTTCTCTCAAATAAAAGTTATGAGGTATTTCTCCCGCCTTCTTCGCATGCCTTTGTAGTGTAGTGAACAGCACACTCAACGCGTAACCGAACGGTCCGTGGTTCGATTCTCGGCGAAGGCGATGCTCATTTGCCAATACTGCTGCTTCAAAAATACCTACTTTCTCTACAACTACTATACCCGAACTAAACAGGTGGTGGATGATGATTCTCCACCACCGGGATTTGGCGACTGGGTCCCCTAATCGCAAGTCGCCCTTTAAAAGGGGGAGGAAATCCTTATATCCTTTCAAAAGGATATAGGGTATTTTCTCCCATCTTTTCTGCATGCCTCCGAGGTGTAATTGTAACACACACGGGGTGTATTCGAGTTCTAGTCCCAGCGAGGGCGTTGCTCATTTTTCCTGTTTCCTAATTTAAAAATCCTAATGACTTTACAACCCTTAAATTAAAATCACGCACAAGCCTCCTTGTGCATATGTTTATTAAGTGTATAAATCGCTCTTATTGCAAATGTATAAAAAAGGGGGAGTATATAAGGTATTTCTTCCGCCTCCTTCGTATGCCTTCGTAGTGTAGTGGTCAGCACGCTCGACGCGTAACCGAGAGCTCTGTTGTTCGATTCCCGGCGAAGGCGTTGCTCATTCTTCAATACTCCTGCTTCAAAAATACCTAATGTCTCTACAAAGTTGGAATGTTTAAAAAGTCAAAATTAATCGACAGTTCTTAAAAAGCTAAAAACGCGTTTCTCGAAATCAGATTGTTGTACAAGAGAAACTTCAAAACTCATTTCATGTAAAGGAAAGCATCTCTTAGAACACAATGAATCCATGAATGGCTAAGCATGGAGTAGTGAAATCGAAAACATTAAGGATGTTGCTTAAATAGCTAATATGAAAAGAAATATAAATAAATGATAAAATGTTTATGAACTGCTACATGTAAAAACAATATTTATGCTATTTCCATTAAGTTGCTAACAGTGATACGAATTGAAAGAATTATGTTAAATTTTAATGAACAACTCGGTTTTAAATATCATAAGTACTATAAATTAAATCAAAAAACACACCTGCTGTTCATGTTGCGTGATATTAATTATTAAAGCCTTTAGAGTAACAGAATATTCTGTAAAATTCCAGGCAGCATAAAGCAATGAAATATCCACCTTCTAATTATTCAGAAGAGAGGAAGCAAACAGTACTTGACTAAAAAATATTAAAAAACTGTTATCATTCCATGAATGCTGTTATAATGCAAATTTCCATTTAAAGAGAGATATAATTGGAGTATCCTGTATTCGTGCAACGATCATAACGAAAATATAATTTTTGCATCCATTATAATTCATCTACAGGGCGTAGCTACAGGGGAAACATCTGTACCCGGGCACAGCATTCAGGGGTCGGAGAACTGATGTTACGAATTTTCAGAATGTAATGTTTTCCACTCTTGGCAAACAAGAAGAGAGCGAGATCTTCATTTGACTCCGGGGCTTGAAAACCTTAGTTACAGCTCTGTTCATCTAAAACTATTTTGCGCCTTGTAAGAAAACTTTAATTGAGAGAAACATTCCGTAAGTTCCTAATATCCTCCTATATCCTCATTCATAGCAAAATTATATGCAAATGTAAATTCCTACGTTTAATTCTTTGCGCTTATTAATATAAGTTAAAAAATTCTTGATTATAAAGACTCAAAACACAGATTTCTAGATGATACCTGAGATTCATCTTCAAGCTTCGATAAATTTAGGTTTTTCATATTTCATTTTTAGGTTATAGTCTCTGCAAAGCACGAAATTAAGTTGACTACCATCTGATGAAAAAAACTACGCATTACAGTTACAAACTATTACTGAGGAACAGATATTTCATACTGCATTTACACTTCTTTTAAAATCATTATTTTGTTATAAAACTGAAAACTCTCCATGCATATTTAAAAAAATTAATAGTTAAATGAATAGCGGTCCAACCGGTATAGAGGTTAGTGACTCTGACAGCGATAAACCCGGATCCAAATCCCGGAGAAGGCATGGTTGTAACTGTTCGGAGGCAACGTTGGCCACCCATTAGGTGCTTCCATAATGAAATGGCGACCACTTTCCGCCCTTGTATTGGCATAAGGCTAAATGTTATTAAATAAAGCGCTAGGCCATTAAAAATAGTTAAATGAATGTAATGCATAAATCATTGCTGCTTTTAATCCGCGCACCAAATAAAAAACGAAGATATATTAAAATTCGGAGAAACATATTCTAAAGGCCTTGAAATTTATAATTCAAAGGAAAAAAATTTAGAAATTTATGTGCCATGTACAGAAATCCAACAGAAATATTTTCTTTAGCTTTATTATTAAAGTTTTATTTATTAAACCTAATAATCGTAGAATAAACCTAATAACAGTAGAAACGATATGCGATTATTATATATTTATTTTAATTAAAAATATTAATATATATTATGGAAATTAATATTCTTATAGAAACTAAAACAATAATTTTCAGTTGTTTCCCCTTTCCTTTTGTTTACAATATCCCATTTAAAGAAAAAGAAAAGAAAAGAAACTTAAGGAAAAATTTTTAGGGACTCTGATGAGAAAGGGTGAACGCAGCCCTAATTATTCCGAAATATTTTTTTTTAATTTGATATAATTTATCCTTAACATATTAAGAAAATGATTTATATTGTAACGTTTAATGATGAAATAAAATTCAATATCAGATTTACAAACGAAAAACAGTAAACAATTTATTATAATTTTAAACGTCAAAATTTTTATTGTATAGTGTTAATCAACTTCTGCATTATACTTCCTTTGAAAGTAAAATGCACATATCATTTTTAAAGTCAATAGCTCAATAATTTCGACATTTAATCATTAATTACAGAATGAGAGAATAAGAAGAAAAGAACAGAATGAGAAAATGAGACAGAATGAGAGAATACGTATTATGGGACACTTCATGCGCTCATAACGGTACTTAGATATACTTCGAAAAATACTGGCAATATGTATCTATTACTCTATGTGGTTAAATCGAAACTCCAGTCGTTGTGTTAGCAATAATCGAATAAAATAACATATTTCGGACCGCAAGTGTTTTTTCACAAGAACGCTTGCAGTAAGAGATTCAAATGAAAATGACTAACTATGTTTACTGAACAATATTATTTAATTAAATTTCAATAAAACAAGTTCTCAATTTTATTCCAACACATTTTTAAAACACACTTCACTCGTATCAGATAAGCTTAATATTTTCTTTCTACGTGTTACGACAAAGAGAATCAATTTAATTATCATTTTATGCAGACTTTCCATTAGGACAATAACTGATTAAAATGAGATTTTATCCGTCAACTTTAATTTCAAAGAACTGCATAAGTTTGAATTATGTTATTGAAACTTAGAAAGTTTTAAAGAATTTATTAAAAACCTTAGATTCGCACTGGAAACGCAAATACCCATTGCTCCCTTTTTTCAATTAAAAAGGGATATTTCTGCAGATCAGAACATCGCCTGAGTATAGAAAGCTAAAGAAATAAATTATGCAATTGTATTATAAATGCATGAAATATTATACAATTAAACAGCTTTAGTTTGCCGTAAATTTTGAATAAATTTTTAGCGATTTCTTGAGCGGTCTGGAATAATTCCATCTCTTTCAGGATTAAGGAAAAGTTTGTGAAGTTGGGAGAAACGGCAAAAATTCATATGAAAACTAATGGGTGTAACAAAATAAAAACAAATGTAGTACCATCCGTCAAAGAAAACAGTAATAAAGCGTGAAAAACGAAGTTATTAAAATTTTGAAACTTTCGAAAGGATTGGATAGGAATTCAAGTCTTTTAATAAAGAAGACAAATTTTCCGATTTTGTTTCGATATATATGGATAAATAGAAATTTTCACTTTCTCGTACACGTAAAGTTTTGTCTAAAACATATTTGAACTATATTATCTTCAAATGAAAATTGTCATTTCGAGATAATATTTTAGCTTACAGATCGCAAGTCTTGGTCTAGAACTGAAATTGTTTCCCAACGCCATAAAAATATCCGGCTTCTGAATTCTAACAACTCATTCCCACTTGTCTAATCCCTCTCCAGTCTGATAATCTTGAAGCATTAATATTAACCGTTAATGTCTCTGATGTTAGTGTTTCGGCAGATTAGACGAACACAATAAAACACAACTTTATATAAATTTTCAACCCTTTAGCTACCCGAATCATTGCTTCTATGGAAAATCTTTAAATTTAGCAATACAGTACAGAGATATATACCATAATTCACCATTTAATTATTTTAATTTTAAAAATAAATATTTCGTTTCTAATACTAACCAAAAAGTAAAAAAGTCTTACGCGGAAATCATTTTGATCCAAATATTCCTTTTTATAAAGTTGATAAGGTTGGTCACGTCGTTGTTATGAATTCAAAAGTTGATGAATGTATAAAATTCTAGTTCAATTGAGTGACATTAGAAGCTAGAATACTTGGAGAAGTGTGTATCGACTCTTCGCTTACTTCTTAAAACTGCAAAAACAAAACTTCGAAGGAATGGTTGAAATATCATTTTCCTTTAATTCAAAAAATATTCACAGTCGGCTCTACCGGGCTTACAGGAAGCCTCCATTTGAGCTATTTAAGACACAAGATAAGAACTAAACTAATTCTAACTAACTAAAACTTAGCAGAAGCTGTACATCGAGTTGGCCGTCATTTAAACCTCAGCGGCGAATACTAACAGGCACGTAGCAATACGGCTAACTTATAAGGCGTGGCCTTAAAGCAAAGACGTTCTGCAGAATGCAGAACCCGCTCTGCTGAGAACTTCTGAGCTCTTCTACGGAAGTGTTAGAAACTTCCCCATTAAACGCTTGTTTTATCCCATTTACATAAAACGCGATTCTGAGAACTCATTCTAGCAGAGAATTGTAATTGAGAAACATGAATGAATTTGTAATTGAGAAACATGAAGAGAATGAATGAAGAAAAGTGTTTCAAAATTAAAAATAACTATTAGAAAATTAAAATAACCCTTATAGATAGATTATGAGCCTGTTAAAAGAAAGTCCATGAGATAATGAATCTCAGTTCGTCTCAAGTAATTAAAAATCCAAAAATGTGAGGATACTCCCAGGTAAACCTAAGTAAATTTAAAAAAAACAACAATAAGTTAAAAACAACAGTAAGTTGAAAACAACAATAAGTTAAAACAACAATAAGTTAAATTTAAATTGTTTATTGCTGTTTAAAGCTTTAAACAACAATAAGTTAAAAACAACAGAACGTGGTACATTAACAAAATTACTTAAATTTTACGTTTGATTGGAAAGGAAGTCTTATAACTGGATTGCTTGAGGGGTGCCATGGAATTTTTTTTTCCAGAAGGTCACAGCTTAACATATTATCGAAAGCAGTGGCATTTCGTCTGCTGTGACTGATCATCATACATTTTTTAATCATAACTCAAAACATACCGCGAATCTGTCCTAAGTGTGCATAATGTTTCGTTCTTTAAACGATACTTCTTTCGCAGGTGATGCATGAAATAAATTCTTAACGATATTTTCGGTATTTGCCTTATTTGAATACAGTAAAACGGATCTTTAGGTTTCTTTTGCTAACTGAAAAAGAACTAATGTAATCTTTTTGTAAAAACGCAACAACGTTAAGCAAATTTAAAGGAAAACGTTCATACCTATAGCTGTATATCCCTCATTACGATAGATCTCTCACTCATCTTTGGTTTCCAGTGTAATCGTAACTTGGTTTAAAGAATTATAAAGCTTTCAATTCTACTTCTAAATGGCATTTTAAAGAGTATTTTAGTTACATTTTATCTCCTTTTTATATTTCCGTACAATTTTTTATATTTATTGCGTAAAAAAATATGTATTTATATGTTACTCTAATTTCTAGTAAAACCATTATAAACATAATTGTCAAATCAAATTATTAAATTAAGTGTTAAACTAAAATCCAAGTATTACTCATAAAAAGAACATTAGTTGCTACGGCAGAAAGAAGAAAAACAATTTTCTCTGCTAGAAGAGGAACACTGCCATTTTTACAAAATTGCTTAATTATGACTGTATTCTGCTTTCGGAAATTATATTTACTCTTCCCTGGGTACTTCATGTACATTAATTGGATAGCAGGAATCTCTCTTTGCAATCTTGCATTTCACAGTGCACCTTTACTTCTCTTTAGTGTTATACGTTAAGTGTACGCATATATTACGGTAAATCACAATATAATCTTTTATGTTTCGAAGGCATGTTATAAGCTGTCATCATTTTAATAATGCGAATAGCATTTACATATTTTTCATGGATCGCAACGGAGTCGCAAATTATAACGCATTTTAAATTTACATTTTTTAAATTGTATGAATCATAACTAAAGCTTACTTTTTATATGAATAACAATTTATCTGCACAACAATTCCAACCATGGTGTGAAACATTCAGTTTTTCTTACGGCTGATAGACGATTGAAAATACTTATACATTTGCAATAAGAGCGATATATACTCTTAATAAACATATACACGAGGATACTTGTGCATGTTTTTAATTTGAGTGTTGTAGAGTCATTAGAATTTTTGAAATAGGAAACACAAAAACTGAGTAATGCCCTCGCTGGGACTAGAACCTGTATGACTCGAATACGCGCTGAGTGTGCTACCATTACACCAGGAAGGCATGCAGAAAGGAAGAAGAAAATACTTTATATGCTTTCTCTTTTAAAGGGCGACTGGGGATTTTGGCACACAATCCCGAAATCCTGGTGGTGAGGATTCATCATCCACCACCTTTCAGTTCGGACGCAACTGTAGAGGCATTTGGTTATTTTGATACAAGAGACGTGAAAAATCAGCAATGTCCTCGCCGGCACTCGAACCTTGACCTGTCTAATACGCTTCAACTGTGTTACCGTTACACCATGAAGGTATGCAGAAAGGAGGGAGAAAATACCTTATACTGTAGTTTTAAAAGCATTGAACAAAATATCCTGCAAGTACATTCTATTGCGAAAAGAACTGAAATAGGAAATATTATGCACATTGCAATAATTTTAATAGATATAAGATACTCAAATATTCTATTTTCTGGGACCTTGGAAAAATTCGACATTCAGACACTCGAATCTGCATTCATTTTTCTCTATTTGCTTAGGAATAATATTTTATGGCTTTTTGAATGGACTCTTGAAAATGAGTGGGACTGCTGCGATTTTAGCGGATCTGAATCCCCAGTTGCTATATCATCATGCAGGAACAGAGCCACTTTCATAGATCTGTTGAGAGAATTTTCCGTTGAAGGTTCAATGATTATCTAAGATAACTCTTGAATTACTACCCTCTAAGATTAAAAAAAGTTTCTGAAAAGTCATACATGTGTGAATTGTTACTCAAATGTTTCCATCAGATTTTATTCAGGAAGTCGAATTTCAGAATTTTTAATATTAACTGCGTTTACTTACTATAAAGTGTGTTTTTAATATATGTTCTCTTAAATTTATTTTTTAAACGTAGATGTAAACCTGCCTTCTGATTATGAAATGTTAATATTAATTTTTTTCTCTAAAATATTCTTTTTATGTTTTCTTAAATGAAGTTTCCAGAAAGTCTAAATTCGAAATATTCCAAAAAATGGCAAATTCGCCCCGAGTTTTTAAACTATATCCGACAGAAAAATTTTAAAATTAGTATGAGCAATTTGATAAATATTATTCTCAGGTTTGTACAAAAGTCATTTGACTATGATACCAATCGTAAAATTCTAATTAAACCTAATGTTTTTTCGGATTGCTCATGTACGTGCTTTTGCGAAATTTAAAAACAATTCAAACTAATTTAAACAATAGTAATTTAAATATATTCAAAATTCAGTAATTTAATTCATTTTATTAGGAATTAACAACCATATATTTAAAAATGAAACTCCTGCAAAAATACTAATTATTTTTAAAACGTGAATGCCTATTATTGTAACCGAAGTCATTAATTAATGAATAATATAATTCTGTCTTTATATTATTTCGGAATGAATAACACTCTTTTGCTGCCTCATTTGATGTAATGAGGATTACTAGTGAAATTTGTCCATAGAATAATTAGAATTTAATACATTTGAGACGTACCTTCATATGTTCTAGTGAGACACTAGAACGTGTAAAGATAGATCTCAAGCATATATATACATAACCCGTTTCTATTCAAATACAATCCCTACGCATTTAGTCCGTTTCGTATAACGTATTTTTCATTTCCCGGGTAATCTTAGGCAAGTAAATCGTTACCTAACCCGTTTATGTTTGCACAACCATCCATAAATAAAGCTTTATGTAGGACCATGGAAAATTCTTAAGCTGTTCTGCTTTCAAAGCATGTGATTATAACTCGCAGTGGGAAGGTCGAAGATACAGTTGCGAAAGGAATGTAATTTCCATCATAGCGGTTGCTACATAAAATAATTAATTTTAGCCCAAAGATTGCGCAAATTTTGAACGCTATAATTCTGTTTAACGTTTAATTTATAAAAGTTAGGTAAACTTTATGAACTAGTTGGAAAATTCTTAAGAGAGTTCTACTACTAAAATAATTAAAATTTCATTCATTTGGATATGTATTTTAATTATATGTCGTTTTCCGATTTATGACTCTCACTCTATCATTATTATAAAATTGCATCGGAAGGATACATTTTTATGAAGTTGTTTAAACATTGGTAGTTAATTTATAACACAAAATTATTATTATGCTGTGATAAAAGATTCAAAAATATGACACAACGAATTAAGAAAACATAATTGTTATTACGATTACATTCTTGTGCAATGATTTCCAAACTCTTTAATTCGAGGAGGATTTTAACATTCGATCTCTAAGGCGGAGCCCTTTTATGCGTGTTTAATGTTTCACAAGTGTTTAGGACTAAAGGAAGAGATACTAAAACAATAAGTAAAGAACTATCTAAACAACAGCAAAATATACCTGCAATGGCATTATAAAATTTTGAAATTACCAATAATATCTCGGTTCATTCTCAGCTACCAACCACTGCCCGTGGTTTTATCAAAACGATGCCGGGCATAAAATTTATTTCAACATTCAATAAATCAAGCACTTTCATTACAACAGTTTATTAGTGACAGCAGCAATAAAAAACATCTCTATAATAAACACAATTTCAGCTAAATCACTGTGTCCAATATGATAAAAGCCTTATTCTTTCCTTATTTCTAACTCAAAATTTTCATTATTTCTTATAAGAAGCAATTCTTATTTAAGTTTACTAACTGGAAGGGCAATAACAGGCCTATATTAAGACATACCATAAATATTTTTAATGAGACATGTTATAAGGTATTTTTTCCGCCTTCTTGGCATGCCTTCGTGGTGTAGCGATCAGCACGCTCGACGCGTATTCAAGAGGTCTGGGGTTCGAGACCCGGCAAGGGCAGTGCTCACTTTTCATCGCTTCTACTTTCAAAAAATACATACCTAATGTCTCTACAATGTGCGATCACAGGTTTAGGTACAGTTTTTTTCTTTCAAGTTCAACTGATGATAATTACAATTCTGCATTTTGTTTTCGTACTTGTATAGACGGCTAATTTCACTTCACAAAGACACGTGATTGGAAAAGGCAGTAATTCTAATTTTGATTTATCAGACAAGGTTTTGAATTCATTTTGTATACGCAGATAAACCGCCAGTAGATTTTGGTTTTGAAATTCAATTTTGACTTCGCTGTGAAATGTGAGGTCTATAAAGATGTCCTATTTGCTGATTTTAAGCCCTTTATTTCATCATAAACGCATTTAGCTTCCATTTAAAACCATCAGGTGCCTTCTGTGAGCTGTTGGAAAATAACACTCAATGTTTTCAGATGCTCGTGAATTTTTGTTTTATCATTTCCTTAAAATTTATGTAATTTCATTCAAGAATCTATTTATAAGAGAGAAACAGTCAATATTTTCCCTTTCCATGCAATACCGTGCAATATATATATTTCGTCATAAGAGCAAGACTTAGATATTACTATTGGTATCAAAACTTGTGGCATTTTTCTTCGCAATGATGAATTCATTTTCTTAATTTTGTTAAAAATATTGGACGAATGTACCTGTTTGCGTACCCAGGTTTTATGATTTACAAACCATCTCGAGTAGGATGTTACGGTACATCATGAACGCTGCTATGTCTGAACACAGTTCAAACAAACGAATCAAAGGTTTTCCTCGAGACAACCATCTTGTTTCAGCGTGCAGCAGAAAGACACATGGTGGATTCTAAAACTTCTCGTATTAATTTAAAGAATCAGCCTATTTAAGAGCTTTATGATATTGTATTGGTTATTATTTTTCTAACGCCATTTAACACTAAACATTTCTAACGTCATAAGCTTAGAAGGCATTTTTCTCAAGAGTAGTGCGTTGTCTATAAAGAATGGAATTATGCTACTACCATTTTTGCCTTACCTCTAATTTTAGCAATGGCTGCAGTATTGTAACCTATCAGCAGATATAGTTGCACAGTTTTTCCACGTTATTTCATTTGATGAGAAGAAAAGCTTAAAGTTTTCATTAGATATGAGAAGAAGAATCTCTACTTGAAGACCTTGTAAGTAAATATAGGGAATCCTTTAAAATTACTAACCCGAAGACGTCAGTCGATTCAAACACTTGCAGCGCAAATTACGTATAACTGATGCGACTTATAAGCGTCTCTTTCACGTCATCAATCATGTGGTCGATTCATTGAGCAAGTGTGTTCTATGACAAACGCGGATGCCTGAATATAATATAGTATGAAACAATATGGTACAAAGTATCTAACCGGACTATGAAAGTCTTCTCTTAGATTGTCGATGTTAATTTTATGACCGCTTGATACAAATATTAAACTAACAATTCCCTTTACGAAAGGAAAAACATTTTGTCATGCTTCTGCCATTGGGATTTCTAAAAATGTGCCTAGTTCTGTCGACGTTTAATTCAAGCTTTTCTTTCAACAGCACCCCCCCCCTTAACCATACCTTTGTCTCCTCATCAGGCTTGCTTTTTTTATTCGAAAATTGTTGGCTAAGTTTTAAAACGGCATTTGAAAAAACGTATTCCTGCATGTAATACTGCTATTTCAATCTGTAAGCTTTCGATCTTTATTTCTCTGTTTATCATACTGTCAAAAGAATTATTTTTTAAACATTTTTCACTGCAAATTAAAAAATATCCATATACATAAATTTTTCTACATTCGTCACAAATTTCTGTATAATTATGCAAACATAGCATTATTATGTAGATAAAGTATCAGTGGTACAGTTACATACATTATGATCAATTATTGAAAATATTAAATTATGATCGACGGAAACCGATCTCCCGTTGTAAAACACTCTTCCGTTGATGTTTGATTTCTTTACCTGTTACATTTTTCTTTTTCCCAGAAATATTACAGAATTGTATTATTAAAGGTCTACAATCAGTGTACGAAATTATTTTACAATTACTGCTATCTGGGTCACAAACCAAATGAATGGGTACAATAGATATTGTAAATACCCATGAATAACTGTTAGTATCAAGCTTTCATTCCAGATCTAACTTAGAAACTAAAGTAAAAGATTTTGCTTTCTTTGTTCACACCATTCATGAAAATTGTTTTAAAACTATATAACACTTATAATTGAAACGCTTTATTACTGTGTACAAAATGCTAACTGTATATTAGAGCGTATAGTTCGTACCATCCAGGAGAAATAGTCAAATATACCAAAATGAAGGATATATATATACCAGATCAAACATCATCCTTCAAAAGCATAGAAATTTCGTGAAACACTTACATGTTGAAATGGACGGGATTTCCGAATTTCACCGTTGGTCCTATATGTATAATTCCACGTTAATACCTATGCAATGTACCCCCAATATTGATTAAAAGCACCCCGAATAACGAGTTCGAAAGTCTGCAGGAGACGGATCTTACCCTACCCCAAACATTCCGAAAGAACGTTCGGGTCACTCATATTTAAGTGCCTCCGTTCTGCACAAGATACTATAACATTCAGTGTTCTCGGAGGTTCGAACCCGTGTCCAACGGCACCGAGAAGCGTACAACTTAACGCTAAGAGGTAATAACAATGAAAAATGAAATATATATATATATACGATATATATGGCAGAGTAGATTAGGGAGGTTCTCAACAGGTAACAAACGCCCAACTGGCCATTTCGAGTCTTTAACGCGTGAGAAATGGGAAAGTATTATGGAACCAATATATTTGTTTTCAAATAATTTATATTATAAAAACTGCTGTTACATCATTTATCCTCTAGCAAAAGACGCGTTGTCTGCTAGTGGTGCTGAGAAATTGAACTTGACAAATTCTTCAAGATGCAACTTCTAGTTCTTCATTATTTTGATTTTACTTTTTGTTTATAATTCTTTAATTTCTTCAATTTTTATTTACCGTCTTTTCCCATAACCCTGCGAAATGGAGGCAGAGCCTTTCGGGCGGGAGCCTCTGACTAAAGCATAAGTGTTTAGTTTACTGCAACGAATAATTATCTTAGTCTAATTGGCTACAGTGAAAGAGAACAATAAATCATTTCACTCTACAAATCATTGGAGATGAGAGCTACTATTATATCCCAAATAATTTTATTCTTTCGAAGTCTAAGTTTTGATAGGTTATTAAATTACAGCTTTGATTATTAGATCGCTCAAACTTTCTTAAAGGCGAGTATCTAAGATAATCGAAGTTGTCACTGTCTTAGATTAGTCTGTATAAGAAAAAGTGTAGTAAATTCTAGTTCAAATTCTAAAAATAGTTGAAAAATTGAAGAAATTCTTAGACAAATCTTTGCGTTAACAACACATTTTGATGAAAGTGTTAAGATCTCAAATGCTGTCTGATAACATGATGACATTATTTTAGACGCATGCCATCGATCCTTTCACGAAGTTTGTTCTATGCTATCCTCAGTTCATAAACAAAAATATTTCTGAACTGAAACGAAAAGATAAGGAATTCCTCGTGACATTTATAAGTATGCATATTTAAAAAAATACTTATCAACTCATTATTCATTTAAAACTGCAACTGTCACACAAGACTTGAAATGAATAAATTTTTGTAAAATTAATATCTATATAAATGGTGGTAATTTTAAAAATAAAGAGCATTATAATTGAATCCTAATTAAATCTCGAATCCAGGCTGACTAAAGAGAATAAATGGAGCTGATAAAAATAATGCGCCATTAAATTCTAACGTTAAATAAAGAATAATAGCAAGCTCACGTGTCACTGAGATAAACAAACAGAATTTAATTGCGGTAGGTCTGAAAGGCGGTTCATTTAATCGCATTATTTGGTTTCTGACTTTATTAATTGTTTTTCTTGTATTCACTAACAGCAGCATTTGAAAGAGTTTGCTAACAGGTGGTAGCTGATCCTTTTCATTGCTGAAGTAGAAGCAGCAGATAATGTTAGAAACAGGACATAGTAAAAAAAAAATTAGTTAGAAAAGATCCGTTGGTTTCTAAAATGACGTATTTCATAAAGAATTGCAAATAAAATATGAGTACTACGTAAGGTGAAGTCTTTTAAGTTTTAGTGAAAACACTGTAAATGTTTAATATGCGTTCTTTTTGTTGGACGATGCACATCACAGCGGCACTTCATTTCTGTCCATACGTGATGAGGCCCACCAACTGCCGAGTGGTAAAATCGACTTGTATTTCAGATCTCTGTGCAATACCAGGCGAATGGGCTGGCTATATGAATGGGCTGGTTTTCCCCATGTGTGACGCGTATACGAGCGCAGTTTCCCTTAGAAAGTCCTCCACGAAGAAATCTCTCCCTTTAGGCAGATAGTCCCAGTGTGCTTTGCCATAAACATCTAATCAAACCAAACAGTACGCGTTAAAACATTTCATAATTGATGATCTTTAAAAAACTGCTCTGAAGATTGTCCATAATTGCTAGCAGTAGGAAAAATTAACACTGTCTTTAACATACTTATATATACATTCGTTCAATATATACATTCGTTCACTTATATATACATTCGAAGTTGCTGGCTGCAGAATTCAGAGTAAAAGAGTTTTTGTTTTTTTTTACTTTCTAGTAAATACCATGCAAAATCTGCTGGTGGATTAATGGATCACTGTCGTACTACATATGAACCGCTGTTTTTTGTGGCAGATTTGTATGTTGAAGAGAGAACGCAGAAGATATAAGATTTTAAAGTTTTTATTTTGTTATGCCAACACCAAGAATACCTAAGATCCATAACATGGTAACAGCAGAAGTATGAACTCGTTTAATTGCTTGTAGTGCCTCCGTATTCGTGTCTCCGTTGTTGCTTTCCCCATATTAGTTTTTACTCAAATCGTTAAATGGCGTCGTGTTCGTTTACCCTTCAGAACACCTAGAACTTTCCAGAACAATGTAAAACCATTAAACAGAATTTAAGAGCGCTCCCCATCAGTTTTCCAAGAACATTCCGAAAACAGTGAAGAAATCGGCTAAAGTGGATGGCGATTTCCTCGAAAGCTCATTTCCTGAAAAGATATAAACGAAAACAAAGCAAGTCCCAGTTGTTACTGAAACCGTTACATGGAGCGTGCTAGTTCCACACTGATATATAGATTTATTCGAGTTTGGTTAAATTTTGCGCAATTCACCTTGAAACTAGATAAGAGGAAAATAACTGTGCCAGAGATTTCAAAAAATTTGCTCTCTTAAATAAATTCTTTTCACTATTCGTAAATTCTAAATCTGGAGACTGTCAAAATTAATCCATTTGTGAAATGCTTGTGTAAGAAATACAATTCGGATATTTTCATTTTCGCAATAATAAATTTATAGTGTTCCAGTCGAACTGAGTATCCATGATAACTAAAACTTGAGTGTATCGACTATTCGTTGGTTTTCTAAGAATAAAGTCCGAAGAAGGGTTACATTACCCTTTTATTTTAGCTTGAGAATTTTTGGCAGATGGCCTCTCTAGGGCTTACAGGAAAGCCTCCACTTGGGCGTAAGATAGAAAATAAGGAACTAAATTAATTCTAACTAAAAAACCCGTAATTAAACCTCACCGGTGAATACTAACAAAAGGCAGAACAAACTTTTACTGAGAACTAAGCTCTTCTACGAAAGTAGATTTTTGGATTTAAGAATCGTAGGAGGTCTTCGACCTGACGGCCGTTACTACCGTAGAATATTTTTACCCGTAGAGTAGGAATTTTTGTATTGTTGTTCTTGTTTCTTATGATTACTTGTCTGACAGTTTAACATCAGCCCAAGCCCATGAAATTCCTCGTGGCAAGGAGCTCAAGATACGCCTTCCGTTGGCAACAGCCTTCAGCATTTTCAGGCTTTGAAATTCTATAAATTATTTGCAGGAAAATTCCTTACCATATCAAATATAATGTCATTATAAATTAAAGATCCTAAAAAATCACAAAGCAGTATCACTGAATGGCATTTAAAGGGGTGAAATTCAGCTGTGATTTATGTCACTTTACTTACGACCTAGATTTCAGTGCAAACTGAATACAACGTCAAAAATCACAGATTTTGTAATCAAATATCTCAGTCAGTTGTTGTCGTGCGGAAGTCGATCTTTTTGTGTTTTATTTTTTATAATGCGCACAAAATGCTTTCTAAATATCAAGTATACGGACCGTAAGAATATATAAAAAGTTATATTTCGTAATATTTACGATACTGATTTTTTTAATTTAAAAAGGCCAAAATATGAAACTTCAAGTCATTTAAAACATTTTTGAAATTCAAAGTATATGTCTGCGACCAGCGGGTGCTAAAATAAAGGTCCGGTAAAGAATTTTGTGGAATGCGGTGTATATTCTCCTCTATTATAATACAGGGTGTTTATTATAATACAATGTGTATTATAATACAGGGTCCCATACCCATTTTGATATTTAATAACTCATAAAATAATGACGATATAAACAAACTTATGGCATTTATTGATGGAATAACTTACATTCATATATTTTCTTTTCCAGGTTTGAATATCTTTACTTTTGTAAATATCGAATGCGCGTGTGGTTAATTTCAGATAATTTCATTTTCCAGTCTAAAAACAATTCTAAAAACTTTTCTGTAAAATTTTTTTACAGAAAAGACGGTCTCATCAGTCGTATAGTTAGACATGTTGGAAAACTTCGTATTTCCACAACTAGAAGAGCTTCAGATACATGTCTTTTTGCAACAAGATGGTACACCACCTCATTGGGGTATCATCGTTCGTAGTTCTTTGAATGACCATTTTACAGGAAGGTAGAGTGGGCGAAGAGGTTCAATTCCTTGGCCACCCAGATTCACCTGATATAACGCCGCTGGACTTTTTCCTTTAGGGATTTGTAAAGGACAACGTTTACAGGAGGAGAGTGTCGAACATTGATGACCTAAAAGCCAGAATTACAACCGCAACAGCCTCTGTGGATGCCGACATGCTTTCCGGTACCTGGCGTGAAATTGAATATCGACTTGATATTCTCCGTGAGACGAAGGGGGCACACGTGGAAATTCATTGACAAGGGTCATGAAACTTTTTGTGTCTATCTAACCATTTATGTTATTAATTTTAATCTATCTTTATTATTTTATGAGTTATTAAACATCAAAATGGGTCCGGGACTTTATAAACACCCTGTACTTCGTTAAAGGGCATACGTTGACAAGCAGTAAAACAGTATGCATTGTTTGTCAGAAAATAAATAAATTAAAAAGGGGTATTAGTTCATTCATTTGTATATCTGTTCTAGCCGCGTGTATAATTTGAACTTTTCGAACAAATTCGAAGTAAATTTGGGAAATAATTTTAAGGATAAATAAAAATGTCTATATTATTTAAGAGAAAGAAATCATTAAAATATTTTAGCTGTTTTTCCTGTTATCAATGACTTGTCTCCGCGCAATACAAGAAGCATACGTCACGTTCCAGCACGAAGAAATGTAGATTACCGAACAATTATACTGCTCAACTCAATGGAATAGATTGGTATTGCACAAACGCATAATAAATACACACTAATAAACGTAATTACTAGCTTGCTTACAACGAATAAAGTGCAGTTTAGTGTGTGGTTATAATAAACTCAAAAGAAAAAGCGGACGATGAGCAAAGGAATAAAGTTTGGAAAGTGCTTAAAAATATAAGGAAAAATATTTCTCGTATTTTAAAGCACAGAATACCTAACCACAAAGCCTTATCATAACCAAATTTGTATAAGAATGATTATAAGCTATGAATGGCTGATAAGAAATTTCTAATGTATATTCGAAATTAGCATATTCGAATACATGGAACAGAAATTTTAATTAGCTGATAAATATTTGCTTATTTGCCTAATATTTGTGAATTAATTATTTTATATATTCTTAAAGAGAATACAGAACAACAGCAACATCAAATTATTTACAGATGAAATTAGCAAGAGGAGTTTCAACAAAATTGCATATAAATAGAAATCGTTTGAATATTGTGTTAATGGTAATAGTTTAAATAGACACGATAATAGAAAAAACTGAAATGTGTTCGCCACTTTGAGCGCAAGAAGAGAATAAGAAACGTGATCCTGGGGAATTCCATATCCATCTAGGAGCCTTTCGCATACTTTACCAAAGAAACCCTAAATTAAATTTTACACTTTTTTCTCTTTGAAAAATAACTGGATTTTTTCGCCTTTTTTGTGGTTTGCGTCGGAAGGATCCAAATTTAATACCAGATTTTTCCTATCGCCTAGAGATCTACATTTTTCTTTTTTTATTTATTTTCCTCTTTGCTTGGGTTTAAGGGTTCACTGAAATACTTGAATTCAATTCTTGAATTGGTTTCCTTGTTGCTTCAAAACATTATGTTTTCTGTGTCATAACATGAATTTCTAAAACGTTTATTTTCTGTACTATATATAGCATCAATGGAAAATTGCATTATCTGTTTGTTCATCTTATTTTGAAATTGCTAGTACTATGCAGGTATTTTCCGATTTATGATGTTGTGAGTTTTGGATAAACTTTGCGTGAGTTGAACATGTCGTAATTCAAAATATATGTACAATGATGTGCCAGAGATCCATCTTAATCTGCACTTCTAACACAATTCTGAACACAGCACAGCTTAAGGTATATTTTACTGAAAATAAACAAAATAGGCATGCTAGCACAAGTCGTTAATGTACATTGAAAAAAAAGGGGGGACAGTTCTATATCTCCGATTGACGAAATTCAACTTGCGTTTTTCATGTCTCCAAAGCTTACTTAGGATATCTATTATATTTACATATAGCATTTTTCTAATACAGGTGTTTTGACACAAAATCGAACTCTTTCTGAAATAGCGTGACAGTGTTTTTCCTGTCCAGAAATTCTGCTAGTGTCCAGAAATTCGGCCAGTGTTTTTCCATATTCCAATTCTACGACTCAAATTATGCCAAACTGCCAAGTGTTGTAAAAATCACATGAGTACTTTTCAAAACATTAGCTCTCAAGATTTCTACATCTCCGTCTTAATTGAATTTTATATATATTTATTAATAGCTCTTTTTTAATTCAGCTTGCTTGATTCCTTCTTCTAGAATTCTAAACTCAGGCCTAATCCAAATATAATTCGCTCATGTTTTAACATTTATTTTTAAAATTTGTATTTGTAAACATTTTTTATAAATTTTCGAAAACAAATTTTGTCTTATAACCTATAAACGTTTTAACATCGTCTTAAAGTAGATGTATTTCTAGGCACACTTGCTAAAAATTAGAGTTTTCTTTTCAAACTTTCTTAAGACATACATGAATTTACATGTTGGTGTGGTCTGAAATTTGGCATATTTGTTATAAGCGATAATAACACCAAATGTGATTTACGCACTTTGTTAAAATTATTTGAAAGTAAGAACGGGGAACTTTTTCCCGCTCGTGTACAGTTAAAAAAAAAGGAAGGAAAATCGGTTGCTATAAATTGAGAAGTTCGCCAAGTGAATTATTCTTGGCGCAAACTGAAAAAAATGCGCCAATATAAATTTCTAAATTCCTCCGTAAATTGCGCACTAAATTTTATAAAATTTAATATTTAGGTATAATTTGAGTCGTACATCGAAATATGGAAAACAAAAACTGGCATGTCATTTCAGAAAAAGTCCGACCGTGGGTCAAAATATCTATATTAGAACAATGTTATATATAAAATATATATATATATATATATATAATATATGTATCTTAAGTCGCGCTTTCGAGACATGAACAACGCAATTTGAATTTCGTCAATCGGCCCAGTAGAACGGGAAATTTTTTTTTCGCGATATACATAGATAAGAAGGGGAGCTTTTTTGCGCTCTGTACATTGCTAGTTCAGAAGAATATTTGATGTATTAAACTTACTTATTTCCTGGATGACAGCTATGTTGCAATAAAAGAATCATTGATTTATCAATCTTCTCGTAATTCTAAAAAATACACGTTAGATGGTTTCGGCAATGACATTTATTTAACGTTTATCACCCAAAGCGTAATGGAAGTTGTTAAGTTTTGACCGCAATTTTTTTTGTTTTTTCTGCTCCTTAGTGTAACTATACAGAAGGTAAGAATAGTCAATATCAGATTGTCAACACTGTTGGCCGTATACAGTCCGTCAACGAATCTTATCTCATATTAGTTAACCAAGTAAAAGTCAATTTCACAATTCGAAGTATTACTTGTATAGAATATACACTTTCTCACGACCTCGTATACCTGAAAACTCAGAAGTCAAATATCGCTAAACCTGCTTTTGAGTCTTAAAATCATGTTAGAGTAAACTGAAAGAAGAACTTAACTTCAGAAGGTAATCTTTTTGAACGGCAGCAATTTTTTATATCTTTCCTAATAATTTCGTCTTGTAATCTCTCTCATTGCAACTGCACAGTCCACTACCATAATCCAATGTCTACAAGAAAGCACGCAAACTGCTTATACTCTGTGTTTTGTATAAAACACATTACTTTTTTGGCTTTTTCTTTCATGTCTTTTTCTATCCCTTGCATCTTGTTTGTTACTTGAAAAACACATATTTTACAATAAAGATTCAGACTTTATTCAGCACAGTAATTTATATGTATGTGAGAGTTCAAGATACATATTCATATAATCTGATTAACATGAGTGTATTTAAAATTGCTAAATATTTGGTATTCTACAATTTAACTTCAAGAAAACAGTGCTCATGCAGCGCAGTAACCTTCAAGTATTTTCGACACAAGCAGCCCATGGTTTTCATTCTGAGGAACTCCTGTCATGATTAGAATATATTAAATTTGTTTATAATACTATAGAAAATAAGATAAATTTGTTTGCACGTTTTAGCGAGAAGAAGAAGAAAATTATTATTTTATTGTAAGTTTGCTTATGAAGATTCATCTACTTCGTATCACTTTTTAAGAGGTGTTGGAAACCAAATATCTTCCAAAAATGGGGCTTTGGGATTTTTTGCATTTTCAAATTTTCTATATGTTTTGCTTTCCGAAAATATCATTCTTTAATCACTGTTAAAATTAGAACTGTAAAAAAATCTAGTTTTAACTTATCATCGAACGCTTTGATCAAGGAGGTTTTTTTGCACGAAAATACGTTTTTCTCCGAATGTGATTTTTTATACTCGATGTACCTTTTCTCAGGAACTACTGCTCACAGGTACGTAAATGTTTATGGCTCATGTCTTAACATTTACTGAAATGGGCTTTTTGTAATAACTAAGAAAACAAATTTTCACAGTTTTTTTTTTTGTTAGAAAAGCGGTAATTTTTACTATGCCTAATACTATATTCTATAAATTACTCTAAAATGCTTCAAAAGCTCACTTCAGCATAATCAGATAGGTGTACTTTATTTACACAAAAAAAATTTTAAACGTGAATTTACAGCAGATTTTTAGAAAAGTACATCGAAAATGGCCATCTTAACATTGGGAGTATAAAGGATTCCGACTGCTCTGAACTAAAACTAACAGTAGAGATCTAATATTATATTATTTATAAGGTACTTTCTCTATCCTTCCTGCATGCCTTCATGGTTTAACGGTAGCACACTTGGCGCGTATTCGAGAGGTCCAGGTTCGATTTCCGGCAAGTTGTCCCCGAACTAAAAAAAGTAGTGAACAATACATCACCACCAGGATATGGCGATTGGGTCCTGTAATCCCCGGTCGCCCTTTAAAAGGAGGAGTGTATAAGGTACTTTCTCCCTCCTTCCTGCATGCCTTCATGGTGTAACTGTAGCACATTCCGACGTATTCGACAGGTCCAGGTTGAGGTCTCGGCGAGGGCAATACACATTTTTCACATACCCTGCTTCAAAAAAAAAAACGTAATGATTCTACAAATTAATTAGTTTAGATATTTAATTTTGGGATTTACGCGATACTCAAAAATTCTTCCGAATTTTGATTTTGATTTGCGTAACCCATAAAGGAGTTACAGGAAACCCTAGAGTTTTGAAGAATGCGTAAGTCTTCACAATAAATGTTGCATTCGGTTGTGCAATCGTAGGAATCGCGAAACGCAATGCCTGATTGCACTCAACTGGAAATGGAGTGCTTCAGATTTCAGTTTCGCAAATGCATCTGCTCTTTCAATGGGATCTCTGAAAAGACTATTTATAGCCACTGAGCTAAAATAGAAAACATATCTTCTTACTATTCGTGAAGGATGCCTTAGGCATTGTTATATCCCGTGGAACGTCATATTTTCTCCATTCTGTTCCTAGCGATGCGATCCGGAGAAATTTTCGTATTTGGTAAAAACTACAGATAATGTAATATTCGTTGAATGTCGAATGCACTTACATTCTGTGCTTTACTTACATCAGAGATAAATACAGAAGATGCAGACTACAATATTTTAATTTCTGAAGATTACTTTGTTTATTCAGGGGAATAAGAAAATTGTGAAAGAACGCAGATATGCTTACGTTTAATCTCATCCTTCAAAAGTTTTAAAGACCTGAAAAGAAACACAAAACATATATAATTTTTATTGCGTAATATTTCATAAAATTTCGGAATTAATTATAATTTTCAAATATCTATAAAGAATTCAATAGCTTACTAGCTTTACCTGCGGCTTCGCTCACGTTGATGTCCTTAATCAAGTTTCCACTCCACGTGAATTGAGTATTTACTGAATTATATTTATTATATTTACTAAATTTCAGTAAATACTAATAATCGTTAATTAATAAATCTTACGCTTTCATGCTTTAATTATTTAACCGATCATCATGAAAGTTTCAAGATATATCTTTGGTATATTAGAAAAGGTTAAAAAATTTTGCGTGGTCTAAGCCACGCACCTGCGCGCGCAGGCAAACTTTTACATCGTTTAACTTACCGTTATGAAACTTTCAAAATTTAATGTTTATACAACAACAATCATTTTAAGATATAAAACCTATTATATAGTTTAAGTTTCAACAGATAAGTTACATTTTATAGCATATAACCATTTCTAAGATATAAAAAATATTTCTTGAAAATTTCATGCTGATCAGTTAAGTAACTAAGATGTGAAAGCGTAACAAACAAACACACAAACAAACTCACATTCGCATTTGTAATATTAGTTAGGACTAGCGGGCAAGCCCACCAGCGAGCTGCTGCCAAAGCAAAATTTGTAAGCTATATTTACGTCTGAAATGAAAATGTAGAAAAACATTTCAATATTAAAGAAATCAGTTCATTCTTTCCAAGCCAAAACCAATTTGTAAATAGTTTTCCCCCCGCCCAAACCAGAAAACAAAAACTTTTGACATATCAGATTAATACGTAAACTTATGACATCATAATTTAAATTTAATGTAATAAAACAGCGTTATTTCAGTACCAATAAAATAAGTAGTGTGTTAATAACATACCTTGTCAATTATAATAATCTGAAACAAAAAAGTTGCCAACAGCAGCTTTTCATTTAAAATGCTAACATTAACGAAACATTTACAACATACAATGACGTCACATGCAATCGCGTGATTTCTTCAACGTCAGAATGTGACCTTATATAATAATAATATATTTAACGTTTGGCAACGCTATTTCTTTTTTTACATTTTGTAAAACTTACAAAGTATTTTAAACAAATTGAAAGCGGTAAAAGTAAATCAGATTTTTATCTCCAGCGTATAAGACTGTTGCCAATCACAAAACGCATGCGAAAATTAGCGTTTTCAAGAGTTTTTAATTAATATCCCGGCTGATTAAAATCGTACAAAGAAGCGAATGGTCGAAATGGCTTCTTACGAAATTTTGGAATCCGTAAGTACCTCTCTTGAAACTCAACTCGCCGCCATTCGGGAAGAGATGATGCTACAACAAAGACACAAACGCGCAAATATTTTAATAATATAGATAGTGTGTTTATTATATTTGCACCAGAAGCTTTTGATAAAAGATTTCAGCACTCTATATGTTTAAGTTAATGAGAGTAGACTTACGAACACTTCATGATAAAGATGAAGAGAAATAAGTATCTAACTAACGTAATTTAACAAATGCTTGATAATTTCCAAATAGAGTTCGATAAAGAAAGCTTCCCAGTAGGAAATAGAAGCAAGAAAATCTTTAAGATATTCCAAAAGCAAGAGACACATAGTGTATCATTTGTTGTAATTGCTGCAGATTTGTTTGTAATCATGCACCTGAAATCTGTTGATTCAATATATGTGATTTCAGCTATTCACCGTGGTAGCCCAAATCATATTTTTCATCTAAAGATATAAATAGTTTACATTTTTTAACGTGTTCGAAGGGGAAAGGGAAGTAATAATTAATTGTTGTATTGTTTCTTTCAAAAATACTAAATTTCAGAATCCATTGCTCCCTTATATAAGCGAGAGAGAAAGCGTGCAATAAATGTAGAATAACATTTGTGATGCCTTTTAATATTGCTTTATTTGATGTTGGTGATGTTCCAGTATGCATATTTTTAATGACGCTTTACCGTTGTTAAATTAATACTGTTGAGTGCTTCGCATGGTGTAACATAACAACGGAGCTTGGGACGCATGCTCTGATATAACAGCATTAATTTACAGTACAGAAAAATTTAATTTCCTTATTTCTCATTCCTCTTCGAGTGGTAGAATTTCTTATTTTACTTACGGGAGAAAAAGAAGTATGTTGTAAGGTAAAGGATATTTCACATTAATCAGTTAGAAGTCTATTTTATGAATTACATACTCAAGGTTGGCTATGTCTATATAACAAATCGTACGAATTAAACTCGACGCTATCTGCGTAAGCTTACAAGAATGTATTGTTTTGTATAGCAGTTGCTATTTTCTGTGTCCAGGAAAAGCTGAAGCACTGTTGTGCCATTATTACTATTTTCGAGTGGTTATGTGTCAAAGTATACATTACCATTATCATAAAACGTGACAATAAATATTTTCACAATGTTACCGAGCTTTATCAATTTGTCTCTCAAATTTAAACTGTCTAGATGCTTTCGCCATGCCTTATACAACTCTAAAGCCCAACCTATGAAACTCCACTTAGTCTCACTATTTCCTGAGCCAATGGCTATAATTTCTTCCATTGTTGCGTTCAAGATTTCATCAGTTATTTGATGCTTAAATATGAATATTTACAGCTTTCTTTTCTCCCAAAGGAAGATATTCTAAGCTGCGGGATTTGGTTAACTGGTTAACTTGTCAGTGAAGAGAGTAAGCAAATTAGCTTCGAACTGAATGAAACAAAATTATACTTAAACTATAAATGAAATCATTCAAATTTCAAATTGTGCCTGTGTTCATTACTCTTCATTCTACATAAATACAGTTTATAAAATATTTATATATTCAAAATTAGAGTTATTTCATTTTAAAACAACAAAAGTAGCTTTAAATATAAATCTGTCCAGAAGAAAGTTAATGTACTTACAAAAATCATCTTCAAGGGTTCTAGAAAAAGCAAATTCTATATGTAAATCAATAATTAAAAAATCGTTCAAAGCGTATAAGATTCTTGAAAGATGTCAGGAATATTTTGCACGAAGCTGTGGGATTTTCATTTGCTGGCACACCACTTTGAGCAAGAAATCATAACGTCCATGTCGGGCATTCGAATGAAGATATTCGAAGAAACGTTTTATCATTTCTGTTTGTTGTGGAGAGAATCTTCATCGAATTCAAACAACACCGAAAAATTGTTGTCGGTAAAAAAGCGGATTCATCATCGTTCCAAAAGAAAATATTAAGCTTCACACCAATATTAATAGTCTATACATTCACCCGGTCATTACATCTGTAGATCTTTATTGAAAAGAAATCACTTATTTCTTTTCATCTCACAAAATTAACTCAAACCATCCGTCCCTTTTTATCTAACTCATCTCACGTTTACGTTTTTTCCATTTGTTTCGGAATGCTATAAGAGAGAGGTCATCGATCTCTCTTTCGAAGTCTCAAAAGAAAACCACGTCTGTTAGTCCATCCACATCAATTAGTCCAGTTAGTTACAGTAAACTTCTTTGTTCTTCCTTTCTATGTAATTTTTCTCAGTTTCTTTGCCACTTTCAAAATCTCCAATCGTCTCTTTCCTTAATGACTCCTCAATCACATATCCTGTTGACTCTGGACAGTCTCCATTTCTATAATTTTCCCTCCTTTTGCTCTTTTTCATACTGAACATAAATTAATCGATATTTCACTCTCATTCCTTCTTCTGAAGAATATCTTGCATCTTTCTTATAACTTTTCACACCCTGCAGTTTTCAGCAATATTTTTACTTTTTCTCCCTTTTCTTATTTTTTAATCAAAGTAGATGACGCAACTATTATATCTCACGTCATATTACATTGGTAGAATAGGATGTCGTTCCAATTTCACGAAAGTCAATTTGAAACCACAGTGGGAAAAAATGATGCAACTATGATTACCACCTAACCGTTCAAAAGAGACTATATTGTCCAGCATTCTCCAAGTCGTCAGCGAGAAATAAAAACCAGGTTATCACTCTTAGAAAATAGTAGGTTACATAGACAAACTGGCTGTTTATTATTACCTTTTAAGCACAAAAACGCTTATCCATTAAGATAAAGAGATTATATAAAGGAATCCTTTTTTCCCCAAATTAACCATCCTGTCATCCCCTTAAACTAAGAGTTTTTCTCCTCTTTTATTCATTTTCTCTAATTTAGGAACTGTCAGTTAATTCCTATCGTATCCCAGAATCTACATTAAAAAGTACTTGGTTCAAAGCAACGTTCATTTGTGCCAAGTTTCCAACGAGTTCTGAAATGCTATAATTTATTAAAACCCCAGGAAGGTAAACAAATTTCATAACTTTTACTATGAGAACCATTAAAAGGAAAAGCTCCATATTTATTCAAGCTCTTTTTTCTTTCTTTCGGTGTTCTACTATATTGTAAGCTATTCAGCAACAAAACTGCCCGTCCTTCTTTTCAGTGAATCGAAAAGAGGAAAACGATATGAATTATTTGACATTCCTCAACGCCAGATTACTACAAATCATCAAAGAAGGAACATCATTATGTAGTGTCAGAAACCTTTGTGGAAAACATGTCATTAGCCCTTGTTCATATATTTTATAGATGAGCGACACTGCAGTTAGTGTGTGGCATAATCCCCCCCAAATCACCTACAAATGCTTCTTTTTATCTGCACAATAAGTGGTTTAATCTCACTAAATCTCAAGGGCTAAAATCTCAAATTTTCAGTTCTCTTCTATGAAAATTTTATTAATTTACTTGTGCACAAATATCTGATTACGTTTAAGAAATTTCATAGTTTTTTTAAGACATTCGAATATTTACCTATCATTACTGAAACGTATCTGTGAATGAAAATTTGAATCTATTATTTATGGACGTAAGCATAATCAACTTTGTGCCTTTGGATTAAAATGTGTAATTTCTTTATACTGGTAATAACAATTTTCACACATTCTTTTTTCAAAAGTAATCTCACTGAATTGTCTCTAAAATATGATATAGTCTAGAAAACAGGATTTTGCTTTTCCTCACTGAACGCTTGAATGAAGCAGCTATTAAATCTGGTATGGAGCATACTATCTGCATAATGATTTTCGGAGGAAATCCGCGTACTTATCCTCAACACCTGTTTCTAGTTAATGGATTGGAGCTATTTTAATCATCTTCGGAATCCCACGTTCATTATGGAACACCTAAGTGGAGATCACGTAAGGTATGTATTTAGATTTATGTGAAATAATGGATACGTTAATGATTTTGGATATCGAAGTGATATAAGTGAAGATAAGTTCACTCTACTAATGATAAACGAAAATTAAATTTTAGATTTCATAAGCACATGTGCAATTATATCCATTATGTGACATTATGCTAGTTATTTTAAAATACCATAGGGTTTGGATTAAAATTATCACTCTCATTAAAATAAATTTATAATATTAAATCTTCTTTATACAACTAGAAAAGAATGTATACGAAGTGTCCGAAACAGGGAAACTAAGGAATGGAATCTCTGAATATTGATTACGGAAATGTATTTCTAAAGACCGAAATTCTTGTGCAGGTGCGCGTCAGCAAACATTATTATTCCTTCTATATAGTTCAAAATCTTTGCAGTCATGCTTCACAGAAAACTTCAAAATAAGTTCTTGTGCATACGACTTACCGTAGCTGCTATTAATTTTGCATAATTCAGTTCAGTATCGCTCTTTGTCAAATAAAATCCCTTCTGCACAGCAAAAGTCGTCCTCGGATGTAATATTTCTCGCCTCTCAAGAATATTTGGAGCAGGCCTTCTTATGATGATCATTCTTTTACCTAATCAGTGTTATATGATGCTTTACGCCACGATTTCTGTTCAGTAAGTTCTTAAATCAAAATTATATTCATTGATACTTAATAAAACAGTTTAGCATAATCATTATGGATTTGGGGAAATTGAAGGTTTTACAGAATTCGCAATTTGAGCTGTCATAAAAGAAAGAGAAAATATCCTCTTCCATTTCACGGTGTGGCAGCTTCTTGTAGGCGCTGAAGCTACCACCGGAACACCAACGAAATCTCTTTTGCGTATCTCTTTTTAGATCTTTTTATTGTCTTTTTGGATCAAAGTCTTTAAAATCCCCCTAATTTTACCATTTATGCTTCAAGTTAGTGCTGGAGATAAAAATCAAGCAATTTTGGCCTTTTCTATCAAATGAAAATCCAACAAAATGCTCCTCAAATAACAAAAGTATATCCAGAAACCGCTGTCTTGCTATAAAGAATTTCTCGTTTCGCTTCCAGTCTGCGAAGAAAGATTAAAACTCACATGCAGTTCGTCCGATCCACCTTTAATTTTAAGATTAAGGTTGTCGAAAACAAAATCATAAACATAAACATAAAAGAGTCATAAAAGTTTCACACATTTTCGTGCACTTACGGGTAGACACTTTATCAGTACTTAGTGTTCTGTGCATCATTTTTGGAAACATAAATACAGTCTGTAATCGGGTTCTTATCCTCAAGTTCTAAGTCCTGAACTGGAACAGTGAGCTGATGAAACGTAAGCTTTGTTCTGATGTACTGCTGGGCTGGATAATAACTGCACGTGAAGGGATTTGAAATCCTCTTTTATTAAATCACTCTTATTTACACACTTCCCAACTCGGGAGAGATACAGAAGGTAAAAGAACGCACTTGGGTCGAACTTAACAATCAAATAAATTTAAAACTGAACCTAAAATAGAACTTAAATCAAGGTTTGCTTCGCAGAGCAATTCGCGGAAGTTGGCCTCTCACTAAATGGGTGCGTAGCAAGATATACTAATACTAACGCACTTCAAATTGTTTTACAATGCAATCACGTAGTAAGCACTATGGCTTATAAATTTAAACTGCTAGCTTGTCAGGCGAACGTTGAGCAGAGTGACCGTGGTCTGAGACTAAGCTCTCTCACACTAAAAGGTTTCTACCTCTGGCTTAAATAGTACTTCGCTGTACTTCAAAATTAGCATAAGCTGAAAACGCGCGCTTCTTCTGACAGGAAGTTGAAACAGAGAGGAGATAGACAGATTTAAATTAAAATAAAACTTAAATAGTTTAACTAAAACCTTACAACTTTCCTGCTACACTTTGTTACAGCAAAAGAAACGAAAAATATTTTTCAAACCCTTAAGCGTTCCCTCAGATGCTAGCTTTGGGAGAGATGCAGTTGTATAGTGAATCGATTTTAACTGCTACTCTGGAATCTTACAATGCCTAATTGAGAAGAAGTGTAGTAATAATA
>KK113584.1:0-31747 GCA_000611955.2 Stegodyphus mimosarum | reverse complement strand
AATATGAATAATTTCATTATGTATTTCTCGTTGCAGATTACATTCCCAGATGCTTTCATTTTCTTTTCGAATTTTCCATTCAACAAAGCTGGATTTTAAGGAAACAAATTATTAAATTAATACTCAACTAATATAACGAAATTAAATTTATGCGAAAGCTTAATGTGAAAGAAATTCAATTCAGATGATGAAAATAAGATTATGATATATGTCTTTTTCTTTATATAAAAATCACTGCAACTATTGCCGTCATATGTAAATACCTTGCCATAGAATACATATCCTTTTAAAATGGGCATCAAAAGCTGCTTTATTTAGACATTTATCGCTTGGTTGCATGTTTTAAATATTACTATTTCCTATTCAATTACTGCTCGTTAAATACTGCTAGGCAGTACTTGATACAGTCCTGTACATACATATATCCTAATTCGAACACTTAAATTACATAATTGAAGGAATTTTAATAATATTTTTATCGAAGCGCTTTCGAGCTGTTGGCCTCCATGTTCTACAATAAGGTATCAAGGGCAGCACCGTTTGATATAAATAGCTCATGGGCCCAACTTATTGACGACCATAATAATTATTTTGAACACAGAAATTACATTTTAATTCAAAAGGCGGAAGAAAATGTGAACACATTTTTAATAAGACTTAAACATAATTATGTATAAAGTGAAAATAAACAGCATAAAATGAAAAAAAGGACATTAATGGGGTATGCGATCCCCCCTCATCTGCATACAAGGTTTACACCTTGTGACCATGCTTACAATTAGGTGGTCAATCACCGCAGAATTACGCAATCGACATTCTTCTTATAGACCAGTTTCCAGCTCAATAAGAGTGGCTGGAGGTGGAAAGCGTGAAGGTACAGCACGGCCGAGAGCATCCCAAAGATTTTCAATGGAATTAAGGTCGGGCGAATATGCTGACCATGCCATACGCGCAATCCCTTCACTCTAGGTAGCCATCGACGATATAAGCTCTATGGGGACGTGCGTTATCGTCCATTAAAACAAAAGTAGGGCCAACTGCTGCAGCGTACAATCTCACAATGGGTTCTAGGACTTCATACCGGACAGCTGTCAAAGAACCCCGTTTAAAGATGTGCAGGTCGGTGCGATATCCTAATAAAATCCCTACCCACACCATAATGCTTCCGCCTCGGAATGCGTGATGTTCGGTGATGTTTTGGGACTGATTGCGTGTTCGTTGTCCACGCCATATCCTTATACGCTTGTCATCTGGCTCCAGAGCAAATCTTGACTCATCAGTAAACATGACATTGCCCCAGTCAGACACATTCCAATTACATGTTTCCGGCACCACTGTAATCGTGCCCCTTTTGATTGGACGGATAGAGGAACACAAACTGGAGGTACCCGGGCGTACAGTCCACTCATATGTAATCTTCGGCGTACAGTAGCTGCAGATATCGCCTTACCAATGGACCCTGGAACATAGATGTCACACGTGGGGAGGTCGCTCTGCGATTCCGCTTGGCTACAATAGCAATATATCGATCTTCCGCGAGGGTTGTAACCCTTGGGCGACCGGCTACGGGCCTTCGAACAACTGTGTGTGTGGTTTAGAATTGTTTCCATAAACGTGAAATTACAGAATGATGAACGCCGAAGAAAAGAGCAATATCTGTGATCGACTGTCCTGCTTCAATGCGCCTCACAGGAGGGCTAGCGCTCAGAATCTTCCATTCGTTTTCTGGAAGTCATAGAAACACGTATGTCTTGAAACCAAATTGTACGGAAGTTTTAAACACCTTCTATCAGCACTTACAATCAACTTTTGTAACTCTTCATAAAGCTGGCTTCTTATAAGACTGCCTTCGTTGCATATTTCTTGACATGAAAGCACCTAACATATTTGCATCTTCCATCTACCTCTGCAGCGAATTGCATCCTCTTCAATTCTGATTGGCTTCCGGAAATTAGCATTTTCCTATCCGTGCTTAACTTTTGGAAATGAGTATATATTGTAAGTTCACAGATGCATTTGATATCAAGGAGAATAAAGCATAAATATACTGATAATAGTTCGTGTTTTCTTAAGTTCTAAAATTTAGTCTGAAATTCTTTTAATAATGTAGCAGTGACTGTTCCATTTATTTTCACTTTATGAGCCTGAACTAGATAGATTTAAATTCACCTCAAGTTAAAAATACACTCCGCGTAAAATTTCAGTAAATACTGCCCTTCTTCATCGAAATAAAAAGAAATTCATATTGATGTCTTTAAGACACTATTCTGCACAATTTTTAAAATCCGATTTGGATATATCAATCATTTTTTTTGGGGTTTTACTAAAAAATTCGAAAATAAAATATATTTTAAAAAACTGAAAAACATGCTTTTTTAAGATATCTCACTACAAAAATAAACAATTCTCATTATCAATATTTAAAAGGTTTAAAGTATTCAAAAGAACAAACATTTTATGTTTGCGTGGTTTAAGCAACGCACCTGCGCGCCCAGATAAACTTTTACATCGTTTAACTTATCGTTATGAAACTTTCAACATGTAATGTTTATACAATGACAATCATTTTAAACTATGAAACCTATTATATAATTTTAGTTTCAACAGATAAGTTGCATTTTATAACCTTTTCTAATATATCAAGAAATCAAAAATATTTCTTGAAAATTTTATGATGATCAGTTAAGTAATTAAGGCATGAAAGCGTAACAAACAAACAAACTCACATTCGCATTTTTAATATTATTTAGGCTTTAAGCTTAGGTTTTTGGATAGTAAGCTAGAACACGTTTCTGCTTCTCGAGGCCACGTTACTTAGTTTCTGCCATCTCTGATGGAATCTGCCATCAGCTTTCTGCCATCAGCTTAGATTTAAATATAATTGTGTAGTCTTTGACTACTAGTCCCCGTTTTAAATTTGAATTTGACAGTTACTTTAGTAGTGGTGGTTGATCTTTTTATAAGCACAAGACATGCACTTATGGTCCAGTTCTGGTTTAATAAAAAGTTTATTTTAAACCTTTTCAAGTGTGCATAGTTACTTCAGACCCACCGATAGTTCGCTATAAATCAGTTAAATGTTTGGAAACATTTCATGCTTGCAAAGCCTCAAGTCAGTCAATAATTTTATTGGTACATAGCGCTTGCAATATCACTGGTGTCCGAGGTTCATTGTATGCGACCTCTGGAGCTTTCCTTACTTTCCTTCGTTTGTTTTCATAGTTTATGTTCTGGGTAGATAAGAAAACTTCTTTCCTCGTCCTGGAAAGGGTTAAAATGTTAGAATGCGTAATCAGGAAGCTATGCCTACATAAACTGCAGTAAAATTCTTTTCGTTTTTATTACATTGTCATTCAATAATGGACTCTCAACGATGGACATTGTGTGAGTCCCTGGTAGGAAGAAAAGACATTGGTGCAACAGGTTTTTCTGAAATTTATTGAGTTGTGAGATAACTATACTTATTTTATATCTTAAGTAATAGTAAAGTGAGTATTTAAATAGGTCATAGTAATTAGATTAAATCCTCAAAGAAAATGTATGGAAGGTTTCACATTCAAGCTGCAAACGTAGCCCACCAGTGACCGAGCGGTAAAGTCCCTGAAGACTGGTTGTTCGGTTCGAGGTTCGAATCCCATGAACTGGTTGACTGCATGGGCGTTTTCGTGGTTTTCTTGATGTGTAACATGTTAATACGAGCCAGTCCCCTTAGAAAGCCTCTCACGAAGGCATCCCTCCCTCCTGTGTAGGGCCTTATAGCAGAAGACGTAAATAATAATAATAATAAGCTCCAAAAGTAAAGGAATCTGAGTGTACAAAAACCTACAACTGTAGTAACTGTTTTCAGCGAGTTTTATTATGTAAGTGACTTTTCCACCATTAGGCAAGAACAATTCAAATACTATCTGCCCCAAGGGTATAATGGTTAGGGGAGCCTACTGCGGAACCGAAGGGCCCAGGTTTAAATCTCGGGGAAGGTATGGATGTTTGTCAATGCATGCCGTCTTTGGAACAAATATATTGCGAGCCGAAATTTCTCTCGTGTGATTTGGTAGAAAAGGATAGGGGTGGGATACCCTCGGACCACCCTCGAACTGCTCTCTGTTAAAATTGGGGTGTATGTATACAAGCCCAACATCTTTGAGGCTCTGGCAACCACTCTTCCATGAAATTCATGGACAAGACAACAACAACTCGAGTAATACAAATAGCCTGTATGAAATAGGTTAAAAGAGAATGAATACTAGCCGACGGATAATTTTCATAAAATGACGTGTACTTGTTTCAAACGTGTATTGCTAAATATATGTATATTGTATTAATGAATGTTTACAAGGGCGAAACTTTCACAAATGTAAACAAACAAAATGTGAAATCTCGTCAAACAATCAGCGATTTTTTTTTAATTTCTTATTTTATCTCGCAACTTTGATTTAATTACATGTATTTATTTAATATTTAAATTTTAAGAATTATATTCTTTATAGTTTTCAGTGGACTTTTCCGCATGACTTTAGACAAATAAGGTGTTACGTTCACGTAAAATTTCTCATTGGCATTTAACTAAATCTTTGAATTCTTCATATTGCATACTAATTAATTCAGCGATATCCACGGATAAACAAATTTACGACAGCGGTCTTGAAAGTTTGTAATCAATACCTGAAAATTATAACAAATAATTCTAAATGAGATAAATAAACAGCATGAACTATAGTTTAAATAGAGTTTAATTAAAGCAATAAAACTCACACAGATTTTCAGTTTTTCATCTGGGAAAACTCTGCAGTACTTACTGTGAGGCAAAAGTTATCAGTTTTAATGTTGTTATATGTCAAGCATCCCTTTAATATAACATCTTGTTCATTATACCTATGTTCCATCATGACCATTTTTGTCATTTTACATTTATGATCCTCTCCATGTTTTTACAACTTTCATTGTTCTTTTCTTTCATAGTCCAAACTTCTATATTCCTATATATTTTCAGATTCTTAAACATATGAGATAGTATCAACTATGATCGATTATATTATATCATTGACAATAGAACCTCCTTATGTTATGACATCATCATTGACAATGGAAACTCCTTATGTTATGATTTCTCCTGCCGCCCAACCGGTATAATGGTTAGCGTCGCTGACTGTCGTGCTGAAGGGCCTGAGTTCGAATCCCGGAGAAGGCATGGATGTTTGTAAATGTATGGTATCGATGCGGCATGGCAGTACTCTAAATATACGACAAGCCGAAAGTCCTCACGTGTGGTTTGGTGGAAGAGGAGAGGGCTGAGAGACCCCCGGAACCTTTCCCCCGGGGTGCTCTCCATCAAAATTGGGGGCGGAACTGAGCTAAATCGCACTGTCTCCTAAATGGTGCTCAAGACTGTTGCCAACGGCAGGCGTAATCTAGCGCTCCTTGCCAAGAGGAATTTCGTGAGCTTGAGCTGACTATATGTCAGGCAAGTAAGCATAAGCAACAACAACATGGTTTCTCCTTATGATGAGATACATTTTTCAGCCATCTTTCAGGATTCAGTTATTTTAACTTTATTTCAAACTTTGGAGAAAAGATTCATTGCATCACAAACTGTATAATTCTTTAAAAAAGATCTCAAGATTTTCCATTTTCTTTAAGTACTAGTAAGAATTCTTTCTGCAGAACGAGATAGGTATTCTCCACAGCGCATGGATAATAACTAATTCAAAGCTCACTTTTATTTCATATTTGATTTAGAAAATTGTTTACTTCATTCAAACCTGAATGTCAGACTTCGAGTAAAAAGCTAAAATGATCCTTCTCGAAGATAAAATTGAAACCGTATTTTACCTAAGATATTCCACAGAGACGGTCTGTTTATCAACAAGAAGAAAATATACTCGACTCAAGAGTATACTTTGTTCAGTATAACGAGGACCGTTTTTGAATTTTCTTCTTCTCATTCGTATTTTCTTTCGTGAGTGGGCAATCTGCAATGCAGTTTTTTAAAACAGTTTACTCCATGCGAATTGAACTGTGAACACAGATATTGAAAAAAGCGGAATGTAGAAGAAGGAAATGTTTAGTCTTGAGTTTATATTTTATTCATGTGAAAGAATCCTACATATGCAATTTAAATCCTATAAACCAAGTACTTGGTATCTGCAAAAGGGGGGAAAATGCTTGTAGTGCATTTTAAATCGTGATCATCGCAAAGCAGACAGCAGTGGTTAATTGAACCATTTAGATCTTAAAAATCTACACCATAACAACCAAATAAATCTGAAATAAAACAACAAAGAACATTAATAACAGTACAGCTAATGCAATACTTACTAGTTCTAAATATTTAATCGATATTTATACGCAACATGAAAAACATAACATGTATCAACCACAACATGCGGACATTTAAATCTTTCTTAACATTTTTTTCACTTTAGAAATTTCTTGCTTTTCCTCTTCCCTCCTTTTACTTCTCATTATTTTACACTATTTAAAAAAGGAATAGCATAATCTCTGAATTTAATATAAGTGGTTAAAAATATTAATCATAATTAATTTTTTCCCAAAATATTATGACGCTTTTAACCTTGAATGATTAGAATTAACTAGAATACTAAAATGAATTAACTACCATGAATTACACTGGAATTAATTAATTACGTTAAGCACAGAAATCAAAACAATGATTTTGCATATTAGCAATTTTCCCCTAGTGTGGAGATATATATACGACTTATGTCATATCCATATCCTTCACACTTATTTTAATTACACAAAGCTTATGCAGTATTTTTCCAATATAATATTATGAGATAAGTTTAAAATAGATAGCCTGAACCATGTTTTTTTTCACACATTAATACTCAAAATATTTTAGTTGATTATCGCAAAGCACACTAGGGCTATCTGCCTAAAGGGAGGGATGCTTTCGTAGAGGGTATTTTAAGGGAAACTGGCTCGTATATATGTTACACATGGGGAAGTCTACGAAAATGCCCATCCAATTGTTTCGGCTGGAATGAAACTCAACTTCCTCTTTCGGCTGGAAGTACCAGTGTTCAGCGATTTTACCGCTCGGCCACTGGCGGGCAAAAAAGTTAATTTTTGATCAATGCAGCCTGAAAAAACTTCCCCTCACACCAATCCAAACAAAGAGCCGTAAACAACGACTGTCACCTTAACCCCTATCAATGAGTTACAAAACATACAGTTACAAACTTCACATACCCAGTACAGGTGCCATTTTCACAAACTTTTCTTTTTCTACACCCAAAACAGATATTTAGAAAAACCTTGTTCTCTTCTGCTGTGGGAGTCGACGAAAGAAACAATAACCCGAGAGCTTCCAAACTGCCTTTTCTAATCTAATCCGAATAGTTTCGTTTCAAATTAAAAATTAATCCTTAATGCACATTAAGTTAAATTCATTTCCACAATTAAAATTTGTACCTCTACATTCGGTTTCTACTATCTGTATATATCACCGAAACTTTCGACATACAAATTTAATTTAGCTGGTGAAAGTTTAAGTACATGTAACATTATTTTCTACTTTATTTACGAAATCAAAATCCTAAAGCTGAAAAGCAAAGTCTTACACGTTTCATTTCCTTTAAAGCTTATAAAATTAATAGTATACTAGTAAAATAATCAATTATTTTTCATTTTATTCCAAAGTTAGGCAAATTTTTACAATAATAATTCAAGGACTTTGATGATAATGCTTGCTGAATACATTTTAAGTGATAAATATACAGTGCTTGAAATTGTACATTAACTAAATTCCCTAATAAATTTTAATTTGATATGTAAAACTTAAATTGCAATATAACGTTACTCATTTTCACAGAAATATTTTCATTGTGGAAAAGATTTTATTATTTCTTCATTTCCATATTTAAATAAGGAAAATATCAGTGTTTAGATTCTGAATTTTTAAATACATCCGCAGAATTCAAAGGAATATTTCTCAATGGTTAATTAATTTTGTACGCTTAATAGGCATAATATACCTAGAAAGACGTATATCTTACTACACCTGTAACTAATGATATTACTGTCGTTATTAGTCTCAATTTAATATGCATATCATATTGGCCTTTACAGAATGGGTCTAGCTTAGAAAAGAATATAGGAAAGAAATTGGATCTTATAATAATACTTATGATGTTGACGTAATTGACGCAGAAATGCAAAATACAATCCTTTGGAATTTTTCTTTTTTATCTTTATCATGTTGCGTATTAATATATGCAGAAAGCAAACTTTCATTGTTTTTCAATCGAAAATCTCTCTAATCGGTTTTCAGTCCATAGTTTTCACATGTGTAATTTTGCAAAATTTCTAAATATGTATTACTTAAGCAAAGCAATTAAAAAAACAATAAAGAAAAATGTAAAAGCTTTCAGATTTTACATTGGGCCCAAAGGGACATTTTTTTAACATTTTGGGTGTTATCTTTATTTATTAAATATCATGTTCTTTGCACTTAAACCATAAAATTCAGTTTAACAGCAATATTGCAAAATGATTTTAAAATGGGCATATATTTAGAATTTCCAATACATAGATTCGCGCGCTGGAGATAAAAATGTCTTTTTTTTTCGTACATTGTTGTCATTGCTCGCTTTGAAATCGTTGAGTTTGTTATCAAAAATTCGTTACAATGTTACAAAATATGAAATCTATAATAAAACCAATTCCAAATTACAGCCTCCAGATGCCCATATTCGGTTGGAGACATACGTTATTTAAAATTTGATGGCTCTAGTTTTCAAGATTTTCATGATTTAAGTTCTTTAAATATAAAATAGGACGATAATATTTGGTGGCAACAATATGAAAGCTGAAACGGACATTTAAAGTTTTCACCGCAAAATGCGAAAACGCAGTTAATATCCTTTTTTTTTTTTTTTTTGCGCGAGAAACGTGGATAATAGTAACTCTGTCAATAGATATTACTCCCGAAGTTGTCTCGTAAGGACGACTTACAGAAACCTAAATCATTTTTGCTAAGGCGGAAGAATAAATGCAGCGAAATAAATAAATTATGTGATGACAACAAAGACGCCAGAGGTCTAATGGGGAAGAGCTCTTCATTTTCCGAGTCTTCTCATGACTTAACGTTCAGTTTCTTTCATCAGTCCCAGAAGAAGCATTAGGACACAATGAGGATGAAGGGGGGAATTGTTTCACTTCTTCCTAAGAATTGCACAGTCGGCGATTTTATTTGGTTAACCTACAAGTAATGGATTGCACAAAGATTGGTAATAAATTTCCATAGTTTTTACAAATGCAAAGAAAGAGCAATTTTCTACGTCAGAAATTGATAACTTATTTTCATATTATTTATCTGCTTAGGTGTATTAAGATCTCTCTGTTACGTGAATGTGAAAACATAATTAAACCTCTCTAAACAGTCATACAAACTGTACTAATATGAATCTTTTATTTGAGGGATAGAAAGTCATGAGTATGGGCGAAGTCTGGAGTATATAAAATCCAATTTCCTTCCTCTATTCCATTCTAAGCTGGACCCATTCTGAAGAGAACAGTTTTATATGCATATGAAAATGGGACTGATAACAAGGATAAGATGATTAGTCACAGGTGTATTAAGATATACGTCTTTCTGATGATACCCTGCCTAGCTAAACGTACGAAATTAATTAACCATTCAAAAATATTCCTTTGAAATCTGTGGATGTAATTAAAAACTCGGAATATGAACACCAGTCGTTTTCCTGTTTAAGAGCAGAAATGAAGAAATAATAAAATCTGTTTCCACAACGGAAATATTTCTATGGACATGAGTTAACTTATATTACAAGTTAAGCTTTACATATCAAATTAGAATTTATAGAGCATGGTGAAGTATTGAGCATATATCCATTTATTGGTAAATATCAGGAATAATTTGTATGCATTTTACTTAGCAATTTACTGGTATGTAAGTCGAAAAACGTGCTTGCGCATGCATGTATGAATGAATCAGTTTATGTATGTAAGTATGGAATAATTTGGAATGTCGTTGAAAATAGTTGTTGTGGCCTTCTAAATAAATACATATTTAGTCACAAATCATGATGGTAAGTCGAGAATGCATAATGAAGAAGTTGCAGTAGTAGTCAGATTTAACTATTTCCTTTGCATTTAAGTTTGACACGCATTTTTCGTTAAGTCGTTAAGCACAAAATAATTTGGAGCAACAGCACCAGTTTAAGAGCTAAATTAGTACAGTTGCATTTCAAAAATATTGTTTTGAAGACAAGGTAGAGCGAAAGCCTAATTAAAAGGCTATGCAGAAGCAAAATGCTGGCTTAGTTTATTTAAAATAAAAGTAATACTATTTAAATCTGCTACGACTGCTTCTTATAAAATCTACCATGGCTGCCAAGATGGTTTCGCATTATGGAGTTTTTATGCATGCTTCAATATCTATTTAGGCACTCAAATTTTCTACACCATTACATGCACATATTGGTTGTTGTTATATAATAGTGAATTATGATATCATGATTAGCGCAAAATGCATTATTATATGGATGTAACATATAAGTGTGGTACTGAAAAGGGATAACTGTTTTTGCAACTATTTGGGGAAGATATCTCAGCACCCTATTTTCTCCTCGTGAGATACTTTCTTGATGTTAGTAATCCTTATTCGTCATTCTTTAAAGAATTGTTGTTGTTGTTGTTGTCTTGTCCATGACCACATGGAAGAATGATTGCCAGAGCCTACTCCGAAGAGAGGTTGGACTTCTATTTTCCACCCCCAATTTTGAGGGAGAGCACCCCGGGAGGAAATCCTGGGGTCTCCCACCCCTCTCCTCTCCCACCAATCCACACGAGAGGACTTTCGGCGCGCCGCATATTTAGAGTGCCGCCATGCCGCACCGACACTGTACATTTACAAACATCCATGCCTTCTCTGGGATTCGAACCCGAGCCTTCGGCACGGCAGTCAGCGACGCTAACCACTATACCGGATGGGCGGCCTTTAAAGAATTTATTTAGTTATTAAAATAAGATTCCATTTTTTCTAGATCGAATCATTAAGTATATAAGGTAATCTCTCACTCCTTCCAGAGGGCTTTCGTGATATAACGGTAGCAAAATCGACGTGTATTCGAGAGTTCCAGGTTCGAGTCCCGACGAGGGCATGGCAGATTTTTCACATCTTCTACTTCAAAATAACATGATGACTCTATAAGGTATATCTCCCACATTCTTAGCGTGCCTTCGTGGTGTAGTGGTCAGCACACTGAGCCGGTATTTCAGAGATCCGTGGTTCGATTCCTGGCGAAGGCGTTGCTTATTTTTCATGTCTCCTGCTACTAAATAACCTAATGTCTCTACAACTCTGCAAATGGCACTGGAATTGAAAGGTGATGGACAATAATTCGTCACTATCAGGATTTGGCCATTAGCTCCCAAAATTCTCAGTCGCTCTTTAAAAAGGGAAGTATATAAGGTATTTTATCCCTCCTTCCGGCATGCCTTCGTGGTTTAATGGTAGCAGACTCGGCGGGTATTCGAGTATCCATGTTAGAGTTTCGGAGAAGGCATTGCACACTTTTCACATCTCCTGCTTTCAAACTCTCATTTTTACCAATAATGAATAATATTCATTAGTGGCAAAAATTTGAAGTACTTAAACTAACATCACGAATACAACTTACATTTTTTCACATATTCTGCAATGGTTACTTATTACATGTGCAGCATAGCCATCTGAAACCGAACCTTATCTTTGCAGATCTTTTTCTTAAAGTCCTGGAGATTGCTAGGAAATCCTGGCTCTTGGAGGCCTTTGGGAAACGTGCATATGGTACATGCATATGGCATTTGTGAAGTATAGCTATATGAGTATGATTGTGAGTATATTATAAGAGGCTTCAATTGGCACGAAAATTTTAGATTGAACAAAGTAACTGTAATTTAAATGCTTATTTCAATATTATTGAGTTAAATGAAATAAATTTTCATTTCCACTGTGAAATGACAAGCTGATATTTCGTGCAACTTGAGTGTCGCATTACTAATAAAAAATAAATAATACGGAATAATGCGAAATCTTTTGCTTGACTAGATTTATTTTCATATATAACTTATTTTTAATCAGCAGTACAACTTCTTCATTGTAAATCGAATTCTCTTAACAAAGCCGCATTGTTCTAAAGGTTAAATTTCGTTTATATGGTTTACTGCAAGTGTGTGTATGTATGCTTATTGATGGAACTATGAAATCTTTTTTTTCTCGCGGCATTCCATTTCGTAGTTCGAAACATTTATAATAAAATAAACTTGAAATATAAGATTAAGGTATGCGGGCAGTTTTTATGTATAGTGACACTAGCATAGAAGAACTATAAGGGCTAGCATGTAACATAGCATACAAGAACACTAGCTCATAAAAACTAGTGATACTAGCATACAACATAGCATTTAATAACACTAGCTTATAAAATCTAGTGACACTAGCACATAAGAACTAAGGATTATTTTATAAATTTTATAAAATAATACTTGCAAATTATTATGGTATCTAATCTTATTACTTCTGTCGTAAATGCAGAGATTGCTTATCAGATAATTGCAATAAATGTAAGAATAAAGGACTCTTTTTCTCAAAATGTATTGTAAAATGGATTCAGGTAAGAATTTTTTGTAATGTCTGTATGCACGTACGTATTTATCTCACATAACGCAAAAACAAGTAGCCTCAGAATGTTGAAATTTTGTATATTGGACTGCCATAACAGGTAGTTTGCATCACCCTTTTTGGTTGCAATCGGCCACACCAAAAGTACATATACATATATATATATATATATATACTTTATTCTTATGTATTATTTATTCTTCTTTATATATATTTGTATGTATATATATATATATACAAACTCTGTTACACGGCTCCGTGAGCTCAGTTCTTTTATTCTTATATGTTGGTAAACAGTGCCTTTTTTGCTTTAAAAGTGATTTAATTATATTGCTCGTATGTTTCGGTTAAGGCATTTATGCCTTTAATTAATCTGCGTGTGATAGAATTGCTAATTATTTAAAAGTTTAAGTTCACTTTTGAATGTCTTAGTAAAATAGTGAATTAAGTTAGTTTCTGCACCAACTTCAGTGTCTTTTTGCCAAGTAAGACCAAAGGTAAGCTTTCAGTTTTGTGTACCGAAAAATCTGCCTTTCGGCCGCTGGCCGAATTGCTTGTTTATGCGTAGAAACTGTAATTTTAATTGAAAATTTGCTTTTTTTTAACTGTATTTGGCGTTTTGTGTGTTTTTTTGTGTGTTTTTGTGCGTTTTGTGTATTTGGCGTTTTGTGTATTGTTAATATAGATGTTTTGAGTTTTTATGTATTTTTTCCTTTCCTCGAAGTGAGAACTGAATTAATTGAATGATAAATATAGCTTTAATGAAATTCGAGGAAATAAATTTAAGAGAAATGTAGCCAAAATGTGTCTAAATTAATACGTCGTACAAGGAAATCATGTCGTGTCTACATCAGATTTTTTTCAATTACGGTATGAGGAATATAAGTGATCCTCGAAGACCGCCCTTGTAGACTTTCTAGATTTTTCAAAAACGGCAAAATAAAATCAAATAAACTGGGTGTATTGCTCTAGAACTGAAATTCTCAGAGTTTTGATGCCATACATGTAAGTGTTTTATCACTTTTTCTCCCAAAATCGAAGTATTGTGAAAGTTATTATCAGTTACCTTTTCTGTGGACTTCCTACTTTCGGTTTAGCATCAAAAGAGAGATTTAAAGCACGATGATTGTGTTGCTTCTTGCTCTCATTGCGTTGCTCACCTAGAATATCTGATCTCATTAAACAGGGAAATTGGAATACAGTGAACTGTAAAAATGTATACTAAAATTATGACTTAGTTTGCTTCTTCGAATCTACCGGAGAAAGATTTTTCATATACAAATGTTCTTATGTTATTTGATTAGCTGAATAACCTTATAAAGTAGATTTTAATAATTAAAAAACTTAAAATTTGACAAAACTGTAAAAAAGTAAAACCTTAGCTTGGCGTATATTTTGAATTAAACTCTGTGAGTTAAGAGGGTATTGGGCAAAATTCGCTCATCTTTAGAAGAAATACGGAATGGCAACACGGCTGGATCGTAGAAGATATAAGTATTTTATATCAGGCATTGGCAATACACTGGTTTTAAAGATCCGAGTTTATTGAATGAAATAGAAAGAAAATTATAGAAAATAAAATTTAAAAGCTTTCAGATTTTATATTACGCCCAAAGGAGTGTTTCTTTAATGTTTTGTGTGTTACCTTATTTTTTTAAATATCATGTTCTTCTCATTTAACCGTAAAATTCAATTAAGCAGCAAAGTCGCAAAATAATTTTAAAATGATCAAATAATCATATCTTTAGAATTTCCGAAGCACAGTCTCGCGTGTTGGAGATAATTTTTTTTTTCTTGCAGTGTTGGCATTGCTCGCTTTGAAATCGTTGAGTTTGTTAATCAAAAATTCGTTAAAGTGTTACAAAATATGAAATCGATAATAAAACAAATTCCAAATCCCAAATTCGGGCTTCCGGATGCCTATATTTAATAGAAGATTACGTTACTCAAAATTTGATCGCATTTATAGTGAACCAATGCCAAATGCCAGAACGACATCATAAAGTTTCAATAATATCTTGTATTAAATGGTACGTCCGTAAAAATAAAAGAAGATTCCTAAAAAAGAAAAAAGTAAATAAACGGTGAATAAGCTTGCAAAGAGCCAAATAAAGAGATATCTCAACCACAAATGTTATCTAATACAACAGAAAGACAATTCGTTACACAGCTGTCTCTCACGTAATCTACTCTAACGACGACTAAGCATCTATCGCAGCTCACAGGAGAGCTAAGAAAAATAAAAAGTAAGTAAATATAACTTGCTAACTCTTCTGGAAGGGATGATAGGAATTTACGGACATTTGTTCCCATAAAACTACCGTACGTTTTCTGTGTTTGGCACATGCAGGATAACGAGATAATAAATAATGCCAAGTTTAGAAGTTCCGTTCAAAGAAATACACCTTACTGCAACTCGCCAGAATGTAATATTTCACAACACGTTTAATGGTATTGATATAATTATATTTTTGCAAGATAAATGTGGTAATTCAAAGTGAGACATTCGGCGTTGTTTTTGAGTCAAATAAAAAATATTTCGGACTAAACAGGATTTTTCGAGAACAGGTTTTTTTTTACGTAGCTATTACTTGTACTTGTCATGCTGCACAAATTAATAAGCAAACTAAATTAAATAGCAATACGGTAGGGAACAACAATGGGAAACTGCATTGCTTGGAAAGAAAACCCAGTTAAATAAGTGAATAAAGAAACTTAACACCCGAAAACTAGTAAAGGAATAATGTCTCGACTAAGAAATGATGTCTTACGCAGCCAAGGTTATATGCTTTGTATTGAATTTTCTTACCTATTAAAGAATTAATTGCATGAAGAACAAAAAACAGCTCGAAAATGTATTCGTGAGTAGTTCACTTCGCCCCCGGGGGTTGACTCAAGAGAATTCCTAGGAAGTACTGGGTAGGATCTGTACTTAGGCAGTCTCAACCATGGGGTATATAAGTTGACTTCACAAGACTTGAGCCCGAGTTTATTCTTAGGTTGGTTCAGGCTTGGCAGCGACAGTATTGGTACTGTCGTGTCTGTTCCTCTGTCTGTGGTGGAGCTATATTGTCAGATTTCGTTGATCTCCAAGGGAAAACTCCCCTATTGGTGGAGTCGGGTGATGCCGCATGACGTTGCATCCCGCCGACATAGTGGGGCTCGTCGGCCTCACCGGTTAGATCGTGGCTCCGAGAATTGCCTCTGGGGGCCAGGATGATATTCTATGTAGAGCGATCCTTGAGAACGCCAGGTAATAGAGTCCTGGTTTTCTGCTGTAACAGTAACTGTTATTGGTTCACTCGCTTTATAAGGTTTTTCTCCCGCCTTCTTAGCATGCCTTCGTGGTGTAGTGGTCAGCACGCGCGACGCGTATTCGAGAGTCCGTGGTTCTACTCCCATCGAGGGCATTGCTCATTTATCATGTCTCCTGCATTCAAAAAATACCTTATAAGGTATTTATCCAGCCTTTTTAGCGTGCCTTTGGGGTGTAGTGGTCAGCACGCTCGGCCCGCATTCCAGAGGTCCGTGGTTTGAGTCTCGGTAAAGGCACTGCTAATTTTTCATCTCTCCTGCTTTCAAAAAATACCTAATGTCTCTACAGCTTGAAGTAAGAAAGTCCCCGCTCAAATAGTAATTATGCACTGAGTATCGGTCTACTTCTAGAGGGCAACAAGTGCAATATTATAGGAGGTGAGATGTTTACTTGATGAATAGATGCAACCCTTCCAGACGAATGTCTTCGACAAAATGTCGGGCCATATGCAAACAAATAAGTTCTAGTATTTTGCGAAGCTTATTCATAAAGTACAACCATGCTTTCATATGACATGTTCGCATTCCTTTTGAAAACAGAGGTACTGGGCAGTGTTCCAATGCTATGAAGAAAATAAAGAATTGGATCAATTATCTAATTTCGGAACATTACGGATCATGCATTTCTCTGTAGCTGATTTACTTTTTACGCTTTATATCCGTTTTTTACCGCATATTCCTTAATATTACATTTTTTGAGAGCTGAGACATTTGTATTTGCAGGCGTTTGTATGTAAATAATCCCCATTTATTAAAAATAATTACAGTTCAATGGGTAGTGATCAGAGATTTGTGTGCGACATAACTGTGTGAATCTCAACCGAATTTTTGTCCATGCTTTTGCTAACTCAATGGTTTCCATTTTTTAAGCAAGTGAGATCAAAGTTCAAGAACTACAGTGAAATTAGGCTTTACTACTCTCATAAGTGCCACATTACATATGTTATTATGTGGACATCGCATAGTGATGGAGCCGGGAACGGTGTCCGCCGAAAACATCACGGACGAAAACGTCAGAGGGAAAACAACGCAAGGTGAAAACGTCGTGGTACAAGACATCGTAGGAAAAAAGAAAGCAAAGACAAAACATAGCAGTTTTAAAACATCGTGTTACAAAACATCGTCGTCGAAAATAAAGCAGTTCAAAAACTTCGCAGTTTAAAAACATCGTCATAAAAAATAAAGCACCTGTAAATCATCGCATGACGATAACATCGCAGACATGCGTTTTTCAGGTTTTAAAGGTAAAATGCATTTTCGAATAATGACTTAGGAGGGTAAGAAGGAAAGAGAGAAAGTTTTACCTTTATATTTCATATTTTTGAATGATATAATAAAATTTGCTGAAAACGTAATAAGAAAACTTAAGCATTAAAAATTGAAAATGACTAGGAAATTAATGCAACTTATAGACCTTAATAGAATTTTAAATTTACATAGTTAATTAAGAAAGATCATTAATAAATTAATCTTTTTTTATAAAGATTTACTCATAATGTTTCATGAAAAATACAGCCTAAAAATGTTTAGAAAAAATAAGATAAAGAACGGCATGAGGTTTCATCTATAAAAATTGCTTAGTTAATTCTGAAATTACTTTATTTCACGTTTGTTAATCTGATATTGTTTTCGTGAAAATGATATCTTGTTTTGTTTCTGTTTATTCTTAAAGTTCCGTTAAAAATTCTTGCGCTTCCAAATCTTTATGCGAACATGCATTTACAGCTTTTAAAATCTGGAAAACGCATGTGTGCGATGTATCGTCAAGCGATGATTTGTAGCTGCTTTATTTTTTACCACGATATTTTCGACGACGATGTTTCTAAATTGCGAAATTTTTGAACCGCTTTATTTTCGACTACGATATTTTGTACCACGATGTTTTAGAACTGCGATGTTTTCTCTTTACTTTCTTTTCTCCCACGATGTTTTGAACTCCGACGTTTTCACCTTGCGCTGTTTCCTCCCACCCCGACGTTTTCGTCCGCGATGTTTTTGGCACGGTGTTTTTCGGCGGCAACCGCCGTGACCAGGCTTCAACTGAACATTCAACTGGTGATATGTATTGTTTAAGAATCTAAAGCCCAAAGCTGCAAAAATTATAATTCAGATGCTGCAGGTTTTACAAAAAAGAGGCACTTCTTCACTGATTAAATATGTAAGCACTATTGAAACAAGAGATTAAAATGTTATTATCAGTTTTTGAATGAATTTAGATTGTGGGAGATATGATTATCATTCTGAAATTTTGTGATTTGTTCGTGGAGTTTTTGAACACTGCGTTTACAAAGCTAATGCTCTAAACATAGAGTTTTTAAAAATCTATGTGAAGATGCAACCATTTATTTTTTTCGGCTGTCGAGAATGGTATATAGTAAATGAAAGAGAGACACACATATTATTCTATCAGTACAATTAAACTTCGATATGTATTTGAAAGTGGCTTTAATGATTATCTTGTAAGGTTTATCTATTTATTTCTAACTAGTAGTTAATTTTTAGTACTTTCCTGTCACTCTCTTTTCACCCTCGCTTTTCATGCCAGAATGTAAATAATATAGCGAGGATTTATTCAAATTGAGGTAGAAAGAAGTGCTATTTAAGCAAAGGTTTCGGAAGTTAGTATTCGAGCCTGTCTGCGTATTCCAGGCCACGTTGCGCCGGGATTATTAGCGATTTGATTATTCGATTTGATTCGCGTTGAATGCTTCTAGCTATTAGGATTGTCTCACCGGTTTTTCAACAAACCAAACCCTTTTCTCGCTTTAAATTATTCTGTGAGCCGTTAGGCTTATCTATCACATTTGAATTTGTTCAACGCTAGTATCTCTGTTAAGTCAGACGTGCTTGGCTTTTGTAAACCCAAATTGGGTCTTTGTTAATTTTCTGTTCGAATAAAAGGGCTATTTTCACCCTTATCTGACTTTGTCTGTCTGCAGTTTAAGACAAGAGCATTATTCCTCTGCAGTCTTTCTACAGATCGCCATTATATGCTACCAAAGAAAGTGGAAGGTGAGACTCTACAACTTATAGTTGCATTAAAGTTTTAAAAAAACACTAAATCGAAGCTTCTGTTTACAGTATTTTAAGCTAGTAGTTTGTTTACTATATTTTAAAGCTGATTGTTCTGACTTTTAGAGGCACAGATACTGACTGATTAATTCTCTAGAAATCATCTGCCGCAAATTTCATCGCTGATGTCTCATTACATTTTGTTTTCTTTACCTTTATGGTGATTTGCTTTATTTTCCCTGGGTTTTCTCTTGAACTCCCTCCTTAGATTTAATTATTATTTCATTACATGTTGCATTTTTTTCTTCAACATATCTATGAAAAGTTTTTATATATTATAATGAATGCGTTTAGTTAAATGGGTATGCTCATATGAAATGATCACGTAATTTACTGGTAGATACATTTCTAGCCGTGTTACATTCTGATAAAGTCACTGCACGATGAAAATATCGTCAAGTAGAAAATGAATTCATATATTCAACTTACCGAACCTACTCTACGTTACATATACTCAGAAAACATTCATCAGAGTGCAACTGAGAAAAAGAAAAAAGAATTACGCAAACTTTATTTGAAACGGAATGGGATCCTTGAGTATGGAACTCGGAATTTTATTGATGGGAAAATAAACGACCCGAAAGTTAAATTTCTGTAAAATACGTGCAACTTTATAGCTAATGGATGGAAAGAAGGGAATGAAAACAGAAGTTTTATAATCTCCTAAAACAAGAATCTGCCTTTTGGTGTGTTGAGATGAGAATTTTTCAACTGCTTGATTAATAATGTTGGGGAAAAAGCCCCTGTCAATAGTTATTGCTTTTAAATAAAATAGTTCTTCATCAAGGGATAGTTTAGAAAAGCAAACTTGAAAAGCACCGGAAAACATGGGAATAAAATGAAGCTAACGTTTGCTTATTCGGATGACATGACTTGAAGTGTGGTGGAAGGCAAACCGATGAAGGTTTACGGTAAACCGTAGTAGTGAAGTTGGGTGTGTTAAGTGTGACCAGAATGTCGAGAAATGGAAGATAATTGCAAGTCTCAAGTTCAAAAGTGAACTGAATAGCAGGAATAATGGAATTCATTGTTGAAAGAACTTTATTTAAATCATCTTCATTACCTTCAAACAGGGTAAAAGTATCGTCTACGTAGCGGAAGTTTAAAGTTTCAAACAATTTTGATTCACAATAATGCATGTAGATATCAGCCAGGATGGGACTGGGGGGGGGGCTTCCCATGGCTAATCCTTCAGTTTGCTTGTAATACTTATTTTGGAAAAGAAAATCCGTTTGTTTCAAACAAAGTTGAGCGAGAGAAATTAGCTCATCAATTTCGATGCAAGAGAAATGAAATTCGCGAAGTCTGGTTTCTAGACATCTCAATGCACCCTTCACTGGAACATTGGTGAATAATGATTTTATATCGAAAGGAACCATGAGTAAATATCTAGTAGAAATGTTTTAACCTTTTTTGCAAACTCTATTGAATTTTTATGGTGTGAATGTTATTGTCTAATATAGTTGAAAATCTAGAAACTAAATATTTAGCTAACGGATATGAGGTAGTACCTAAATTTGATACAGTCGGGCGGAAAGGAATACCACTTTTATGAATTTTGGGATGAGCATATAATCTGGCACAATTCGCAACAAATGGGATAAGCGAATGTTTTAAGTTGCTTGAAAGAATTTGTGAAGATTTGATCGCAGTTTTTATTTTTGACAGGTCTGAAAATCACACTTTCAATTTTTCTGCTGCCAAAATTATTCAAAAAACATCTTCCATTGGAGAACTGGGTTTTCTAGAGGCATTTCATATTCAAAAAAATATTTCTGTTTTAGTTAACGACCCTAATTCCAATCCATCTTTGCCTTCAGCCTTTAAAGAAATTATGGTTTAGTTCTGGTTTCATCAACAGATGGTGCCAGTAGCTTGTCTCCTGTCCAAGCTTTTTTATCTTATCTTATCTAATCATTATATCTTATCTGGTTCATTTGCGCTTTTGCAGCTGAGGTTGATGATTCAGTAAAACCATCGAAACTAGTCCTGTGAAAATTTGAAAACATAACGCATATTTTTATTATTTGACTTCTAAATTAATATTTGTTCGCCATGTTACTGTATCTTAATAACAGGAAATTAGTTTTTTCATTGTATTTCCTATTGCTCATAGCTAAAATAATAATTTGCAATATAATGACTATGCCCTAACCGGGATTTGAGCTGGGGACCTCCAAAATACGTGTTAGAAATGCTTTCAGTTACTGCACAAATACTCAGAGAAAAGGATAGAGAAAATGCCTTATAAGCATAGTAGCATTTTTTGCTTGAATGCGTTTCGTTCAGAATAATTTGCATGTGTTAGAAACAAAAATAATAATATGCAAAATAAGAGTAACATTTTTATGCCGTAACATAATTTTCCTCTTATTAAAAATGTGAACAGATGAAATTCTGATAACATTTATTGCATTTGTCGAATAAATCAACTAGTATTTGCCCTTCTTTTGCTTTAATATCGAGTTTGTATAACGCTGGAAAGATCGTAAGAATCTAATTATGACTGTAATGAAAATTAAATTTGTAAGGACTGGAAGATAACTGAACAACGTAAACCTGATTTTATTTTTAAATATACAAACAAATACACGCAAGAAAATAATTATCAGAATTAAACATATCCCCTGCTCCGAATTCATGATCAGCCTTATCTTCCTTATTGGCTTGGAATCAATTTAACTGCTCTTTCTCTGGGAATATTTTTTCACAATTTTAATTATAAATCAGTATTTGTCCCCAGGATATTTCTCATCCAGAAGTTTCACATTATTAGCCCATGACATACAAGCATTGTATAACTCATTTTCAAGACTGATTTACCACTCCAGTGAATATTAATTAAAGCCTGTCTAACATCTTTATTATTTTATGTTTAATGTTCTTAACCGTTGCCTTTCCCAAAGATTCCTTTGAGAATTCTCTATGCTTCTTCTAATTTAGTAGTGAAGATTAATTAAGACATCTGACATATACATACTTTTTAAAAAGTTTTAACTGTTTTTTTGATGCGAGGGAGTGAGAAATTCTTGGTTTATTGTTCTTTAACGAAAATATTTGGAGAAATGCTATTAATTATTCGAATGAAGCAGTAAACGTAAATATTAAACTTGTTTCTCCTTATTAATTAAGATCAACTCAAATTTTCAGTTAAGTAAGTGGGATTCGCATATAAAGTTCTAGTTTTATTAATTTCATGATTTTCAACACAGTACAGGAAACTGCTTGTTTTATTTACAGCTCAATGTCACAATTAATTTTCTTTTATGTTCTTTTTTAGCCTAAGAGGGGAAATGGGATATTGCTTCGATTCACTATAAACGGTTTACCACTGTTTAAATTGTTGCCGCCAAATATTATACCCTATATTATTTTCAAAGAAATAAAGAAACGAAGACTCTACATGTATTTATCTTCCTCGCATTACGAAAAAATGACGATACATAGAGCCATCAAATTTTGAATAATGTAGTTCTCCACCCGAATGTGAACCTAGAAGCCCGAATTTTGTATATCAAACTTGTTTTATTAATTTAATACTTTGTAAATTTAAATGAATCTTTGATTAACAAACTCGACGATTTGAAACCTAGAAGTGGCAACGCTGTTCAAAATGAAACATTTTTTCCTCTAGCGCGTGATACTGTTGCCATTCTGTAAAATGTGATACATTTATCTTTCAGTTTCAATTACCAAACTCGGTTCTATCAGAGCAATGAGTTGCCGCGGGCGGAAATAAAATATTTTTATCCTCCGTGGGCAAACGTATTGCCACTCCGTTAAGCCTAAAGGGACATCAAATTTAATCTGGTGTGTTACTGAGTAATAAACTAAGCGATTTAAAAGCTATACGCACAGTTCTTAAGAATATTTTTTCTATTTTTAATGTGATTGTTTTAAATAAACATGCATTAAAATCATGAGATATTTAATTATAAATATTCAGTATTTTTATGATGTTACACCAGCTGAATTCATTAGATGTAACCTATGTAGGTAAGATAGCGTAAGCAATATATTTTTAAATGCCAACTGAAATCACAAACCGGCAAATGCAAATATGTTCATAAAACTACTTTGAAAACAAAGCAAAACTGAGAGAGAAAAGTATTAGTATTACGATTTATCCCGCGTCAAGAGACAAAAAACTTTGTTCCAAGTGTGTTTGTGTTTGTTGAGATGAAAACATTGTTTTGTTTGTAAAATTTACTTGAAGAGGCGAAAAACTACAGACGAAAGCAACAAGCATTGAAATGTGCAACAAATGCCTTGTAAGTTATTTCTCCCGCCTTCTTCGCATGTCTTCGTGGTGTAGTTGCCAGCACGCTCGATGCGCATTCGAGAAGTCCATGGTTCGATTACCGGCGAAGGCGTTGCTCAATTTTCCTCTTTCCTGCTTGCAAAAAATACCTAAAGTCTCTACACTGGCACCCGAACTAAAAAGGTGGTGGATGATGATTTTCAACCACCGGGATTAGGCGACTGGTCCCCCAAAATCCAGTCGTCACTTAAAAGGGGGAGTATATAAGGTATTTCTCCCGCCTTCTTCGCATGCCTTCGTGGTGTAGTGGTCAGCAGGCTCAGCGCGTAACCGAGAGGTCCGTGGTATGATTCCTGGCGAAGGCGTTGCTCATTTTTTACGTCTACTGCTTCGAAATGAACCTAATGTCTCTACAGCCTAAATTGAGTTTCATGCTCTTAACATGAAAATTTTTAATAACATGGAATTAAGTATTTAATGTCAGGTTAATCAATAATTTTTAACCCAAACGACGTTAGCTCAGAAGGGCTATTAATTTTAAAACGGCATTTTGTGTCAACTCGCTTTTTAACCTGTTGCCAATACATACTGTCACCACATATTATATTTAAAGAAAATACATAATGAAGAATCTGCATGATACATGAACGTTTCTCGCACTGTGAAAAGAACGGTACCTAAAGCCATCAAATTTTGAATAACGCAGTCGTTCAATCGAACATGGGTACTTGGAAGTCCAAATTTTGAATTTCAAATTTAATTATATGTTTAAAATGTTGTAAAACATTAAAGAATTTTTGCTTAACAGACTGGACGATTTCAAAGCGAGCAATGGCAACACTGTACGGGAAAGAACATTTTTATCGCTAGTGCGCGAGACTGTTTATCGGAAATTTTAAAGGTATGCTTCCTTTAAATATTTTGCGATAGTGCTGTTAGATTGAATTTTATGTGGGTTGAATTAGAAGAACATGATATTTTATAAATAAAGGTAACACACAAAATGTTTAAAAAACGCCCTTTTGGGCGTAATATAAAATCTGAATACTTTCACATTTTTTGTGTGTGTAAATTGTTATGGTTTAAAAATGCGAATGGTTATATTATATGAATCGGTGTTTTATGAAACGTTATTTCATGAACTGTTTCAATAAAAGCAACAGACACTGAAAACGATTTGTACATTTCTTTTAAATTAGTTCACTGACTTCGCCTCGCGGTAGTTTTCAGGGGAGCTTTAGGGGTGTTTGATGCGTTGTAAAATTAATGTATCCTGCATCATTATACCTGCCCATTACTTTCCTGTATGCATGCAGTTTATATCAGCGGTGTTTGAAATAGCATTGCGGGTAGCATAATTCTGAAGTGCACACCAATATCTCAACCGAAAGAAGGGCTTCGAGTATGGTTTTTCTGCTCATGTTATGCTGAATCTTTGAAAATTGTAATTTACAGTTTATTTCTTAGTTATTAACAGTACCCAGTATATGTCTGTAGTCTTCTAAATACTTTTAATCAGGCAGTGTGAAATCTTTGCAATAAAAAGAAAAACGATAAAAGTATAAAAGATAAAATTCTTCACGTACTCGAGGTACAAAAGTCTTTGAAACTAAAAAGCCCCATTTTTTTTAGTAAAAGCAAGAATATATGTCAGTTATAGATTTATAAAATAGTAGAAAGAAAGTATACGTAATAATTGGAAGGGGAAAAAATAAGACCTTTGTACATATTTATATTAAATTTCTTATCGTAGTCATCCAAGTATCACCTCCGATTAAGGTTGAGTAATAATTATAATATCACTATAGATGAGAAATAATGTTTTAATATTGTGTTAAACCTCTTATACAAAGATGCAGTTATTAATATTGTTGAGGAATTGCCTTGCTTCGACTCCAATTTACTTTTAACTTAAAATACTTTAAGTTTATTAACGTATCTAAATATACATCAATATATATTCAAATAATATTCGTTAAAAGAGGCTATTGTCTGTGCCAAAATTATGCCTAATTATTTGTTTTCGGCTAATTAGATTTAACATCATCTTACCCTGTTCTGAATGCTACTTTGCTAACTAAATAATATCAACCTGCTTGAGAATATAAAGCCATCTGAATCCTGAGTAAGAAAAGTATTATTATTCTTTTCATTTCATTTATACTAAATATACTAACTTATCCGCTATACTATTCGATGAATGTTGCTTAGCAACGAAATGTATTACCTTTTTTCATGCGTATCACACTTCATTAAGAAAATAATTTCTTTCCGTAACTGGACCTGAAATTTTACGACAGCGATAAATTACTTTTTAAGAGGCACTACTTTTAACAGATACTACTTTTAAGAGACACTACTTTTTAAGAGACTTATAGGACCATTGAAATAGCCTTCTCATTTACTTATGCCAACTTATTGAGCGATTTGGACAACAAATCAAAATATAATAAGCTAGAATTTCATCAGAGCATAAGCAAAATACATGGTCATGGAAAAGGAATTCCACTAGTCATTAACAATCATATGCCAGTATTTTAAATGACATTAAACAGCTGGATTGTGTATCTTCATAGATCGGCCCAGAAATGTGCTTTATTGTGTAATGTCTTTTAAGTGCCTAACTACGAATTCAGCTATTGCCTTCTCATGGCAATTGAACTGGCTTGGAAAAAGGAAAACAAATATTTTCACATCTGGTTTGATCCAGATACTTGCAAAATGCCAATTGGAGTTCAAATCCCTCCTAACTATTCCATAGAAGATTGTCTGTATGTGTTTTTATCTAAGTCTAATGGTATTAACTTGCTTAATTTAGGTGTTATATTACGTAACGTTCAAGCTATTCTCTGCAAAAGGAATTACTTTAATTTAGCTGCAGTAGTACTATAAATTTTATTTGGGAAAAGAAAGTTCTTTAAACGAGCCTTAGAATTTCTTTTGGTTAAAGAAATCGGTTTAAGTGGCTTTTTCCTTACAACTAACTACGTTAACCATTTCACTTCGAAATCAGCCGGCCACATCTCCTCTCGGTACTAGATGAGCGTGAGGATTCTCAGTGAGCATTACTTCAACTACTTGGTTAGAATTAACCTACGTCGATAGTTCAGAACCCATGAGAATTTCCATAAAGAACGCTACTACAAATGGAGAGTCCCAAAAACGTTTTATCCAGAGAATGAGCGTTCTTTAGCACTTGAAGTTTTTATCGAGGAAATTTTGGTCTCGCTTGAGGATGACGGTAAGTAGTTTATCTCCTAATTATGACTTCATTTACTCTGAGGTTTATTTCTTTCAGACTCCTCAGTGATTGTAATCGTTTTCACTCTTAATCACAGTCATGATGAAGGAAATAGTATCTCAAATCCTAAATATCTCTGTTAAGTAATTTATTATTTAATCCTCCTTTTTTATTTTTATTTAATGAGAGACAAAACTGTTCGTTTTTAGCAATTACCTATGCTTCGCTTTTATTCAGCAAAAAACATATTTCAATATATTTATCAATCTATCATCTGAAGCTCAGTGCCCGTGTAATTATTAAATCAACTAAAAATTAAATAAATAAAAAATAAATTCTTTAAAGTTTTACAAAATATGAAACAGGTGATAAAAAAATCTGACTGCTTTCTGATTTTATATTACGCCTAAAAGGGCGTTTTCTTAACGTTTTGTTAGTTACATTTATTTATTAAATATTATATTCTTCGAACTTAAAACATAAAATTCAATTCTACAGCAATATCACAAAATATTTAAAAATGACATATTTTTAGAATTTCCGATACACAGTCTCGCGCGCTGAAGATAAAAATGCTTTTTTTCGTACAGTGTTGTCACTGTTCGCTTTGAAATCTTTGAGTTTGTTAATCAAAAAATCTTTTAATTTTTACAGAATATGAAGTACATAATAAAACAAACTTCAAATTCCGAATCTGGCCTTCCAGATGTCCATATTCGACTGGAGGACTGCGTTATTCAAAATTTGATTCTCTAGGTACCGTTGTTTTTTCACAATGCTAGACACATATATACATTCATGCAGATGCTTCATTATTTAATTTCTTTAAATATAATGCAAGGCTCTAATATTTGGTTGCAACAACTTGAATAGCGGATGGTCGTTTTATAGCGGACGACGCAAAATGCCAAAACGAAATTAATAGCCCTTCTGGGTAAATTGCCCCTTTGGGCTAAAAATGGAGATCTTTGCTGAGTAGAGTTCATTTCTAACATGCGGACTTTAAGTACATAAAAGTCCAAGTATAAGGATTTTGTATTCCTCTTTCGGAGTACACTAAAAGTCTGTTTAGGTTTGTACTAACTGATATAACTATATACAAAAACATAAACTATATATAGAACATATATATTTTTTCTATATAAACTATATATAGAAAACACTATAGCTCGAATATTTTTTTAAAATATCAGATTAGAAAAAGTACCTTACATTCTCCTTCCACTTAAATGGTGACTGAAAAAGCAGAGACCCAAATTTGCCAAATCCTAGCCGTAACGAATTACTGCTCCCCACCTTTCTGTTCCTGTGCCCCTCGTATAGTTTATTAGAGCTGCAAATATAAAACATTCGCACTGCTCTAGTCGGGACTCGAACTCCGGACCCACCGAATGTTAGACGAACATAATTCTAATAAAAAATAAATTCAAAAAATAATTATAGCACGAAGCCATATGGTAAGGAGGGAGAAAATACCTTACAAATTATAATGCATTACCATCTAAATATCGATAATTTCCGTATTATAAGAGCAGGTCTATAAAAGATAGAAATTTTATATTCTTAAACCCCTTGTAAAATCAATATTCGTAAACAAATAATGATGCAATTGAAACAAATATCTGTGCAACTGACATATTGTCATTCAAAAGTCGTATTTGCAATTAGAAACAAGAAATCATGTATTGGCATGAGTCAAATTTCGGGTAGGTTTTCATTAAATCTTTTAAAACAGATTTTTAAAGCGGAGACAAGTAACATATTTTTAGCAAAAGTATTTGACTTAGTTTGCCCTGCCAAGGAAATTAAAACTGCTCATAGAATATTTCATTAAAGGCGCCTTTAATTAATTATAGCAACGTTCATTAGCATATTAAGTCATTAAGTCGCCTACGATCTTCTTTAATGAGGACTAACACTTCACAAAGGAAGCTTTGTCGTAAACGCAAATTCTGCAAAATAAAAGGATGACAAGTAATGTGAAGCAAGTCTAAGAATGTCACTAATTATGGTATCAAGTAACAGTCTGGGTATGGCGTCAATGGATTTGGATTTTTTCTTTCTGCTTTGCATAACTTCTCAGATTTTTTGGGCATATAGATTTATTAATTAATTCGCTAATTTATTTGAGCAATTAAGTATATATATGATCGATAAAAATAGAGAAATTGATTGTGACATTATTTATGTCATTTATTTTGCTCACATTTCTCCCTATTTATATGTATGTATATGAGCATAATCTTGTAACATTTACAAAAACTAATGAGATGGGTTTTCTTCTGGATGCGTTTAATTTATATTAATATATTTAGATCAAATAAATTAAAGAAAATCACAGATTGAATCTTATGGGGAGTCTAAATTTTTGAAAGGGCATAATTATCCGTTCTTCTTCAAAAAATAGCTCAGGAAAAACTAGAATGGTGACATTTAAAAGCGGTTATTAAATGACGTTTCATCGACATCGACAAATGGCCAAAATGCGAATGCATTTCGTTTTCGAAGTGTAGTAAAGACGTAGTAAAGGTTACTATGACCTCTCCGAACTGGACTGACCATTTTGCGAAGTGTTTACTATATTACTTTGTAATAACTTGAAATATTATCAAGTAAAAATATGTAGTGTAATACACTGATTATTAATTTGCATTTAACTAAGCGGTAACTCCATTTTTTCCTGATTACTCATAGGATAAATATCCCAAACCACAGTTTGATGGGCAGTGTATCAACTGTTGAACACTTCACAGTTTACCATTTTCTTATATAGTATATAGAGATTTCATTAAATGATTTATCGTTAACCTCTAAAGGACAAACCACTGAAGAAAGCTAGTTTTAAAAATTGTTGGCGAACACTGAACAAGGCTAAGTTTTGACAGTTTGTGAGTTAAACACATATTTTCTGCATGTAAATTAATCATAAAAATTTGATAGCATTAAAAGACTTTGCTTAGCTGGACCACAAGGTATATTAATCAAATCAAATGGGAGCAATAGACTAAAAATTAAATGTTTTATACTAAACTGGCAATGGTATTAATATGAAGCTAAGATAAGCATTGAAAACAAATTAAGGACATTAAAGAATTTAAAACTATTCATTTCTGAGAAGTCTTAATGTAATTAATGATTTGAACAATAATTAAATAAGTAAAACGTTAACCTATTAACCGAATATGTCAAATCAAAGGAGAAATACACTGGTGTGCAAAAATTAAGGACGAAGTCGAAAAATTAGCATATCAGCTGAACGAAGAGGCAGAGCGGACAGAAAGACCAATCAGGAGATTAAGTAAGATGATGATGCACATGCGCAAATATGCAGGTAGATGTAATGGGGGAGTGTCTGAGTGGTATAAAGCATGTTGTCGGTGTAAGATCAGTATTTTTGGCAAAGAGATTGCACGCCGTATAGCAGTTAAAATCACACCGAGTTGCTGCCTCAGCGAGAAATGGCGAATAATCAATCTGTTAGACGACATCTGTATGCTTTTACCCGAGGTCGAATCATTGGGAAGTTGGAGGAAGGCCGCAGTGTGACAAGTGTGGCTGCAGAGTTCGGAATTGCTCACAGCATCGTTTCACGACTTTGGAGACAATTTCAAACTACAGGAACAGCTATCCGGGACTTTAGTAGTGGTCGCCCACGAGGAACCACATCCGCAGATGACCGGTATGTTGCCTTACAGGCCAGAAGAAACAGGCGGCAGACAGCGGGAGAAATCGCTAGACACACGACACTGGGGACTGGACGACCGATATCGCGATTTACCGTGGCCAGAAGACTGCACGGTGGTGGTCTGTTTGCACGACGCCCTGTACGGTGTGTACCTCTAACGCCTGCCCATCGGAATAGGCGTTCTCTGTGATGCCGGGAACACCGGAATCGGAGAGACAATGAATGGGGACGAGTACTATTTACAGATGAGAGCAGATTTAGTCTGAGTTGCGATTCGAGACGCATGCACATCTGGACAGAGCGGGGAACACGCAATAACCCCTTCAACATCATCAAAAGGGACGGTTTTGGAGGTCGCGGAGTTCTCGTTCGAGCAGACATAATGCTTGGTAGCCGGACCGACCTTCATATCTCCCAAGGAGGTTCCTCACCTGGGACTGCTATTGTAACGAGGTTCTTCTTCCTTACATGCGTGTTTTCACAAGGGCTATGGGTCCTCAGTTCCTCTTCATAGACGACAACGCTCCACCTCATCGCACAGTTACTGTCGAAGAGTTGTTGGAGAGTGAAGATATTGAACACATGGATTGGTCGGCAAGGTCTCTGGATCTAAATCCCGTCAAGCATGTACGGAACTTACTAGGGAGACCCGTGGCAGCACGTAACTTATCGCCAGTAACGATTCCGAAACTGCGATTGGTGCTACAAGAGGAACGAGCAGCAGTGTCTCAACAGCTCATTAACAACCACATATCCAGCATGCACAAATGATGTGAAACCTGCCTAGCAGTCAGGGAAGATCATATCCCCTATTAAAGACCGGATGTTTCTTGCTGGACACCCATCACAGGAATGTTTCCGCCTTCAGTCACATTGCGCTCCATGCTACTTTTTCAATAAAGCTTCTTTTTATCCCTCTGATTTCTCTTTTAGTAAGTGTTGCTTACATTACTCATGTCCTTACGTATTGGGGATCTTACGGTATTAAATGTGTTGATTTGGAAAGCTTTTGTACAAAGTTATATTGAAAAAACCGTCTCGTCCTTAATTTTTGCACACCAGTGTACTTTCCGTAGAAGATTTTATTTCACACTTTCTCGAAAAAGAGGGAAATTAATTTGTAATTCAGGCTACACCCGAAGGAAATCGCGAAAACTTCGTATAACTGATCCATTCGTTGGAAATCGAGTCCAAGGTGAATTAACACTGGCCTAAAATCTCATCACTTGTGGCCCGAAATTTTAATTGATTAATTTCCTGCATTTATTTCATCAAGATTGGCAAAATTAACAATGCAGTTAAATAGTTTATATTATCATGTTTCGTTAAAACGTACAAACAATTTTTAGCGTTGTAGGAACAGATATTGAAATTTATGGGAGAATCAATTATTATCCTGAGAACTAAAGTAACGCCTCAAATTGCAACTTTTGCTAAGCTAGTTTTTCATTATACTATACTACATACACTGTTAAAAATTTGGTTCAAAGTTTCACCAAACTATGGTGCTGAAAAAGTTGCAAC
>KK113582.1:83389-157731 GCA_000611955.2 Stegodyphus mimosarum | reverse complement strand
GGCAGTTACTGCCAAAAGAAACAGGCGGAGCACAGCCTCAGACCTGTCTCGGCAGCTCTCTTCGGCCACTGGTACGACAATTTCGAGGCAGACCGTGTTCAGACGCTTAGGGCAGATTGGTCTATGTGCTCGTAGACCTGTCAGATGCGTTCCACTTACTGCAACTCACTGTCTGTAAGACATTTTTTGGTTACACTTTATAATTCAAATAGATATACGGCTAAATATTGAATTCTTAAACTGACATTTCTTCCAAATAATTCTAACATGTTTACTTAATTATTAAATAATTTTCTTAAACTAAAAATAAGCAACTTGTGAGTTTTCAGAGAAACAAGTATACACATGGTTTTTGCACGTGGATGTTCCCATGTTTTTTGCATGTGAAAAATTTTAAACTTCTTTTTTTCTTACTATACCTTGATACCTTATGGAGTTTCGACTGTGATAAAGTTTGTAAGGGAACAAATTACTACAAATTACCTTCATGACTGATTTTCGAAGCTCATCGGTGAGTGGAATTTTTATTAGTTTTCAACTATGCAAGAAGCTGGTCACTTTTCCACACAATGCGGTTATTCTTAATACAAAAATTTGTAATTGAGCTTATTTTGTTTTCACATGTACAAAAAAGGGCAGTTTTATATTTATTCCATTTATTTTTGACAAGTGAGAATAAAATTAATCAAATCTGCATCTTCAATTTTTTAATGGGATTTATATAACATTGTAAATTAAAAAACTCTCTTTATAAATTTTCTGATGCGTTATTTCGTGTTCGTTTATAACGAAAATGAATTTAGTATAAACTTGGACTTCATGTAACTGAAATGTCGGAATCCTTCAACCCTGTATTTTGAAAAAATACATAGGCTAAATGCCTTCACGGGCCGCATAAAATTGCATCGGTGGGGAATCGGCAGATGCGCTCCGCCATCCGTATACTACTGATACAGAACACAACAATGTAGCAGTAATAAATACTTTGATGTGACACTCTAGCATTGTTCATGTTATAAATTATGCTTTTGGCGGGGCAAATTCGGATGCATTCGGCTACCACTGAACCAATCCTTGTCTAAAAGTGTTTACTGCAGATTCGAAGCAGTCACATGTGAATACATTTCAATAAAACACTCCTTAGCAGGAAGACATAGTGATATGGTGTTTTCTTAGTTTTTCAAAAACAAAACGTTGATCATCGTTTTAAATTGATTTTACTTTATACCAATCCCAGTGCCCCCAAAGTTCAATAATGCTTTTTTCAATTACCCGGAAAACCCGCGATGCTTCGAGAAGCTAGTGCAAATACAAAGTTTTAAAACAAATAAGCTAAAAAAAGCGCCTTCCGAGATTCATTCTGCAGTAATTTATTTCACTTAACACAATTCCCAGTGGTCAATAATGTTGCCACTACGGCAGAGTAAAAAGGCATTAAAATCCGATGTAATTTTGTATTCTCTGGGCGACTTCGCTGTGTATACGTCTCTTCAGAACAAGCTCCGTTGCTTATTGGAATTAAAACAAATCGGTTTCATTTTCAGTTATATATCCTCGAAAGAAGTAATAAACTAATTGATGCTTGTTACATGAAAAAGCACCATGATTATCTTTAGAAGAGGATATGGAAGATTAATGAAAGGTGCTTCAGATAGTGAAGAGTACGAGCTTCATTAATAAAGTAGTTTGGATGCTGAGAAATTAATTTTTGTTATTATTACTTTCATCAAACATATCATTCCGGTAAGATTTAATCTCTTAGGCAGATGAAAAAGAAGACGATTTCCGTTAGAGGTAACGTGATGATATCCTAATTAGCGTCTAAGAACTTTGGCAAAGACCTTGACAGCTAATGTGATTATTTCGATTCCTAATTTGCGATGGACGCCAAGCAGTTAGATCTTCCTGAATATTTAAGAAACGGTTGTATTTCGAAAGAGGCATTAGTAGAGAGCGTAAGAATGCTTATCTACATAAAATGGGACGTTTTTACAGTTGAAATATTTATTCATTAGATAAGAATACTTGTTAATTTCTCAACCGGCTGATCTATATTATTAGCTTGGTTTCAAAAATGCCGCATTACATAGTATAGAATATGACATACGTCAGTACCGCATTTCCTAGCGTAGTTTTACACTTTTCTAACTAATTTTATTGTACAGTCATCGATAGGGAAAAATTATGAGTGTGTTTTAATTTCCGAACAACGCAACTTCAATAAGAACATTACAGATGAAAATTAGAAGTTCATAAACTATAAGAGTAGTATTTCTTTGAAAGAAACCAGTTCCAATAAGAATTTATAGAAACATTACAATGTAGAGTCATTAGGATTATCGATGTCAGAAAGCTAAAAAATGTGCAATCCTCTCTTCGTGATTCGAACCTGGACCTCACGAATACGCAAGTAGTATGCTACCGTTACACCACGAATGTAAGTAGAAGGAGGGAGAAAATACCTTATATACTCCCTCTTTTAAAGGGCGACTAGGGATTAGGGGATCCATTTTGATGGTGATGAAGTACTGCCCACCACCTTTTTTAACCTTTTGAATCATTTTAACATAGGTATTTTGACACATTATCGGACTTTTTCTGAAATGATATGCCACACGCGCCAAGTATGCTACCGTTACACCACGAATGTAAGTAGAAGGAGGGAGAAAATACCTTATATACTCCCTCTTTTAAAGGGCGACTAGGGATTAGGGGATCCATTTTGATGGTGATGAAGTACTGCCCACCACCTTTTAATTTAACCTTTTAATATGTATAGAGTTGTTATGATGTCAGAAAGCTGACAAAATGGGCAGTGCCCTCACCGGGACTCGAGCCTAGAGCTCTCGAATACGCGCCGAGTGTGCTAACGTTGTACCAAGAAGGCATGCAGAAAGGAGGGAAAAAACACCTTTTACATGATTTTCAGTTTTAGCGCAAGGCCTCGGGCCCTATTTTGGCAAACAATGGGCCATTTTTTATTTTATTTGTGAAAATAAAATTGCTGTCACAGATTTCATTATTTTAAAAAGTATTGACATCTTTAACGTTTCCGCAGCTTCGGTAGTTTCAGAGTTAGAAGCCGCTATGAACATTATTCATTTAGTGTCGGATGAAGATCCTTAGAGATCCTTGTATACCATTGTCAAGACAATCTGACTGTAAAAAGGTGTGTTTGGTTCAGATCATCTTCCTATACGTAACGCAACTTAAGTTTATACCTCACATTAAATGAGATACCTACTCCCTTCTGAATTAAAATAACTAAAATAGATTTCGGTTGACGATTTCATTTATGTTCTATTGCATTTCAAGCTAACGATGATTTAATGACCTTTCGATCGATTAAGTGATTATGGGCGTAGAATTGTGATACGGAAATTAATCTTTCACCGAATGCAGGTAACTTTACTCTATATACCGTAGATTCCGGCGTATAACGCGCTCTTTTAATACAATAAATAGGACCGCAATTTATGGGTGCGCCTTATATAAGCCGGATATAAAAATGATAGATTAAAAATAATTAAAAATTGGATTTTTACATGTACCAAAATGCTGCTTTTTTTAAAGAAATGGCATACCGTATGAAAATTAAGTAACCTTTTGATTATCGGGTAACATGGAGAGTTCGTCGTGTTCGTCTTCCGTTATATCTTCAGGCGTATCATCCAATTCTGTTTCATCTTCACCATCATTGCTACTTTGATCGATAGATAAATAATCATTATCCGTTCTATCCTTCATAAACAGCAAACATCCCTGCTGCAGCATGATTTCCATTTTCTTTCTCAAAATGAATGGCTTTGCATTTGAAACCAGCATTGTGTTTTTTTCTTTTTGCACACGCCATATTTACTACTAAAAGGAATACTAGATTAACTGTATTTCAACTCAAGCAAATACAATTTACTAAAGCCTTCAATTTTCACTTCAAAATCTGGACTTCAAACGACTACAGAAAGAGAAAACATCTAATTCCACGAATTCATTCAAGTTGGAAGTGCATTCCTACTCCAGTTTATATCTGCCTTTTCTCAAAACCCTGCAACAGCATTCTCTTCGACACCTGCATTGAATACAATTCACCCTCTTTACAGGAATATTTACGCCTTCCAGCATTTAACTCATACACATATTGTTCCCCTTATCTCTTGTCAATTCGGTATACCATTCTTCGAAAGGCTAGGACAAATCTTCGGATAAGTCACCTCAAAAGAAATTATAGATACGCTTTATACGCCGGAAAATTTTCTTTCATTCTGATCACTGAATGCAAACTTTAACTAATATGTTCAACAAATAGGCTATTACTCTCATACAAGTCAGTGCTGTGGAGTCGCGGTACCAAACTGTTTCTGATTTAGATGGCCAGGGTGTTCTAAATACATACATTAAAACAATAGTAATGATAGCCGCCCAACCGAGATTGTAGCTAGCTACGCTGACTACCATACCGAAGGATCCGGGATCGAATCCCGGAGAAGGCATGAATGTTTGCAAATGTATAGCATCTGTGCGGCATGGGGAGACTCAAAATACTCGAGAGGTTAGTGGTAGAGGAAGAGGGATGGGACACCCTCGGACCTGTCCCCCCGCGGTGCTGTCCATCAAAACTGGGGGGGGGGATCGAACTGTGTGATAACAGTGAGATAAGTGATAACAATGAGATAAGTTACAACAACAGTGTTTGTAAAAATCTGCCAGTTCATCATCTGTATAAATTATTAAATACTCCGAAATTAATTCGCTAGCGGCATGCTTCGCTCAAAAATTGGCGAAGCTATTTGCGCGCTTAATCAAAGCTTCAGTTATAAGGTATTTCTCCCGCCTTCTTCGCATACCCTCGTGGTGTAGTGGTCAGCACGCTTGGAGCGTAACTGGAGAGGTCCGTGGTTCGAGACCCGGCAAGGGCATTGCTCATTTTTCACAATTCCTGCTTTCAAAAAATATTTAATGTCTCTACTGTGGCGCCCGAACTAAAAAGGTGGTGGATGATGATTCTCCACCACCAGGATTCTGCGAATGAGTCTCCTAATCCCCAGTCGCCCTTTAAAAGGGGGTGTATATAATGTATTTCTCCCGCCTTCTTCGCATGCCTTCAGGGTGCAGTGGTCAGCACGCTCGGTGCATATTCGAGAGGTCCGATGTTCGAGTCCCGGCTCATTTTTCACGGCTCCTGCTTCAAAAAATACGTAATGTCCCTACAGAAAATCTCACTAATGTCGATTGTATCTCATGTAATTCCGAGCGGATCTTTTATATTATGCAGATTATCCAACGGGTAGAATGCATGTAATCTAACTTAGAATAAACCTCTACAAGGCGGTGGCAGTTGGAGATAGATCTGGAAAAAGGGGAAGGGCCATGTAATGAAGGTTGATACATTATAGTCCTCCTTCGAAAAGGGTGTCATCCAAGGAAGCCAGAGAATTATTAAATGATCCTTCCTGGGGTTTTATCTTGTTGATAAAATTGTACTTTCAGGAAACTAATGTGGCTTAGCTTTCTATCTAGTTATGTTACACCAACTACCACGGCATACGCGAAATAAAGATAATTAACGCCAAACTGCGAAGGGTTTATAAATTTTAGTTTTACTCAATATATTGACATACTTTCTGCCACTTTAAACACGGCCTGATCATGGCTCAAGTTTAAAAGGTCTAAACTTACACAGTGATGCCGAATCTTTTGTGTTCGGCACGTCAAAATTCGAAAAAACACTAGTTTAACTCTGGTGCTGTGCCAAATACAGAGTCACCCATGTGCTCAGAATGCACTTGAACGCACCCGACGTAAGCGCAGCTTATTGTTGCTTTCTACGGTTTCGTGGATTTCGAGTAATTGATGACAACACTTGATGAAGCATCAAAACACAATTTATTCGTCAGTATTACACAGGACAGTTCCCAAGACGCGTTACAGTGGTCGAAAAAATACGACATAAACGCCGAAAAAAATCAATGACACCTTTGAAGCTATCAGGTTATAACGGAGAAGGCAGTTTCACGGCAAAGCACTAAATTGCAACTCCCGACTCGTCGATCGCTCTCGAAACTCAAGACGCCACTACTGAACTCAACGTACTCTCGATACTCAACATACTCCCCTAATTCGTGAATAATTCGAATATATATAGCTTTTGACCTGCCTTCTGAAAATTATCGGGAAAACCGGTAAGAATTCGTTCTAGAATGTTTTCGCTCCGTCCATGCTAGTTTCGTCTCCAAATGCGCGATTTCTCGCCAAATCTGGCAACCTTACATTTCCTTGCCGCTTTCAAGCAACCCTAACTCCGCTTTGTGGGGAAGCTATCTTACCGCAGCTAGGCATTTCGTAACATTACGTTGAGAATGAAGAGGCCGTTGCAAGAGACGAGTATTTTTGTATTATGCAATTTTTTGTCTCCGTCTACGGCTCTAGAAATGTGTGATTCATGTCATAGGTTCGCCATCATTGGTCTGTGTTACCCAATATTTCTACTTAATTTTTTTTAATAGGAACAGGGAAAATACTTATTAGAAGTAGGACACTGAGCTTATGGCTCAGGTACTGACTTTCAGGTCTTGATTTTACTCATTACTTGCTTTACGTTTCGGGGAATATATATATATATATATATATATATATGTAATAATAAAAAAAAAGAAATGAGTCGACAGGATAGATCTCCGCTGCTAACCCCAATGGATGTGTACAGGCTCTTTTCAAGTGATGTGCGAAAGTTTACTCCAATGAGCACTCGAAGTTTCCAGTGACGGAACTGCGAAATAAAAACTGGGAATTTGATTTAATGCCTTGTGTTGAAAGTTTCAACGATCGCTGATGTTCGGGTGCTGTAATCTGCGTTTCTTCTATTTCAAGGCCATAGCGTGACGACATCTCTATACTTCCAACGCTGTGCTTTTCAAGTGTCTCACTTTTCAAATATGGTGTTTTTTCAAATGCGGAAAAAGTTCAGTGAAAATGGGAAGGATTTTTCTTGCAAGGTTTATTCATCGTCTTATTTCTAAGTCTGTGGTCTGGATTTTTTCTAAAGGTTTTATTTAGTGCAACTAAAAATATCATATTGAAATTACTAATCATTATTATTATATTGAAAATCTGAATACATATTGCTGCTTCTTAAAAGTATAGTATTGTTTTATGAAAATGATATTAAAAATTCGAACTCTAATACTTTAGTGAGGTTAGTGAAGAAGATTTAATTATTTTTCTGGAAGGTTGTTAACATTAATATATTTTGAAATTTGTGTTGAAAATTTTGAATAAGAATTTTATAATTATTCTAAAAATGAAGTGGATACAAAAATAAGTGAAATTAGTACAGATAAGTAATATGAAATTATGGTTAATGCATGTTAAAAATTTATGGGTTGCTGTAAAGTATAAAGTATGTTGAGGGAGTACTGGTTCCGAAACAGAGGCCTATTATTACCTCTGTACAGTTGTTCCTTTTACCCTCTTCATATAAGATAATGTTGAAGGCTCTCATTTCATGATTGAGTGTAAATTTTTTTATATTATTATTATACTTTTTTTTATTATGGAATGTAGTAGTGCAGTTCTCAAAGGCCAGTTACCTTATGTAAGGAACGGAGGCTTTTTCAAGTAACTGCCTAGGCACCCTGAGCCACCAGTGCAAAACACACTGGTTAGCTCAAGAGGCTAGCCCTAATGATGGATATGTTTGTTTAGAAGTATTGCGAGGCCTTTCAATTTGTTAAATTCAGAAATTGAAAATGAAAGACAATGTTGGTAAAACCATAATTTTAGCAATACTATTATCAAATTTATGATGTTAAAATATAAGTTATAAGAATGAAAATTAGATGTGTTCTGAAAATTTTGAAATTTATTTTGATTATTCAAAATCAGTAATATGTGTGCAAAGGTTTTTCAACTGTGATATATTGTGTTCAAAGCTTTACAAAGACTTCTCTGAAGAAATTTAATTATATGGACTGCAAATTACAAAAACGTTTGGACTGAATTTTTAAAGGACTCTAAAATATTATTTAAACAATTATATAGTTAATATTTTACAATTATATAAGTAATTTGTTTGGTCAAAATTTCAGGATTTGCATTTTTTGTTCAAAATTTCAAAATTGGTATTTTTTCAAATTATTTCTCTTCATTTACTTTAACGCTTTTCCTTTAAAAAGGCTTCTTTGTCGCTACGCCTTTCTTTCCTTGACGAGGGGGAATATGTAAGAAAAATAAAGAATATGTCTAAGATTAAATTAACAACGTAAATTTCTCTTCTTATATATATATATATCTACAGCTGTACCCAGCTACGGAGTATATGTATTAATAAAACGTGCACTTTATAAAATTTTAAGAAATATCAGGAATTTTATCGCCACTGCGGAAGCCGTTCGGCTACTTTTAACGTGTTATCAGAGATGTTTCAGTACGATGATTACAGTTATATCAGTATCACTTTTTTTATCTTTTACCAGTGAAGAAGTAAGCTAACCGCTAAAAGTTTCATTTAGTGCTATAGAATAAAAAATTCCTTGTATGTGGAGGGCAGGGGAATGTTCGTAATATACGAGTATTTTAGCAGGAAAAATCAAATAGAAGTAGAATTGATTCTACTGGATTTTTTTTTTTTTTTTGAAGACTAGAAATGCTATTTAAATATTAAAGCTTGTAAATCCTATTCGAATGTTAATTTATTGGAGAAGTTGAGGGATTTGTATTTAGGCTTAGCAACATTGCTGCAAAGTCATTTGAGATGCCTCTGTAGATTTCTGCATGCTCTATCATATAAATATTAACATAAAAGCCTGAGAAAAGAAGAACTTTAGCAAATAGTAAGGTAATTTAATTTTTAACTTCGCCAGAATACAGTGTATATAGTAGCTCCCAAAAGTGTTCGTACACTTATGATTTTCATTGAAATACGACTCTGTCCATTAATTAAACGTAAACTTTCGGAATGAGATTTTAATAATAAGATCTATAATCTATTCGTAGCAAAAGTACATGAAATATTTTAAAAATATAGCGAAACTTTATTTTTAAGAAATTAATAGTGAAAAAATGACAAGCATTGTATCTCACAAAAGTCTTCGTACACTTAAAAAAAATCTTGACATATTAGTAAATATTTTCATTTTTCGTTTAAACGTCTGGAAATAGATTTCCAGTTTTTTTGTAATTTCTGTATCAATGTTCGTCCATTCTTCCATCATCACTGTTTTGAGTTCGCTTTTCGTTTTGATGTCGTGTTTTCGTACTCTAACCTCCAGTTCTTTCCAAATGGGTTCTATGGGGTTTAAATCTGGCGACTGAGGTGGTGTTTTCAAAACCTGTGGACACCACAGGCGAACGTTGAGAGCCGTAAGCTTAGGATCGTTATCATGATTAAAAATAAAGTTGTTTTCAATACCCAAATTTTGGGCTGATAATTTTAAATTGTCTCATAAAATATTTAAGTGATTCATTATGCCATCCATAAATACCAAATTACGTACTCCTGATGCTGCCATGCACCCCCACACAAGAACACCTCCACAGCCATGCTTAACGGTTCCAACCAAGTTCTTAGAATGAAGTTCTTAATTTTTCTTCTCCATACAGTTATTCGACCATCGGAACCAAAAATGTTAAATTTGCTTTCATCAGCAAATAGAACATTATTCCAGTACGTTTCGGGTGTATTTATCATTGATTTTGCGAATGAAAGCCTAAGCTTTCTGTTTTTCTCACTAACAGAAATATTTTTATGGGCAGAACGCCCATGTTCCAGCTTCGCCAAGCTGAACGCCAGCTTCTCTGAGAACTCGTTGAACAGTTTCAGGTGAAACTGAAGTAGAAAACTTTGCATTTAATTCTGCAGAAACTTTGACAGCATTTAAAGGTGGGTTTTTCACAAATTTTCTAATAATAAATCTCTCATCACGTTTAGTTAACTTTCTAGGTCGACCTTTTCTTACCTTGTTTTCAATTCGATTGTCTTCTTTAAAGCGTTTTATCACATACCGCACTGTAGAATGGGATAAATGAACTAATTTAGCGATATTTCGAATTGATTGACCACTACTACGGTGAAAAATTATCAATATTCAAATGCTGTTTGTAATTTCTTTACGACTGCGACCCATTTTTCAGTAATAAATAGAATATTATGAAGTAAACAATAAAAAATTAAAGCAAACGACTTTTTAAATGACACCACAATGCAAAAATAAAAAAAAAAGCTGCAAACGATCATTCTAATTTTGATTTTATCCAAAAATATTTCAGTGTACGAAGACTTTTGTGAGATCAAATGTCTGCCATTTTTTGATTATTAATTTCTTAAAAATAAAGTTTCGCTATTTTTTAAAAATATTTCATGTATTTTTGTTACGAAAGATTATAGATCTTATTATAAAAATCTCATTCAGAAAGTTTACTTTTAATGAATGGATAGAGCCCTATTTCAATGAAAATCACAAGTGTAAGAACACTTTTGGGAGCCACTGTATGTAAACTCTCAAAAAAGAAAAATGCTTTTTGTCACGCTCTTTCCCCAAAGTATACTTTTTCCTCTCCGCTATTAGCATTATGGTAATGGAGTTTACACTGTATACAGAGTCACAACTCGAAACCAAGAATCGAAAAGTAAACATCACTTCGAGGTAAAAAATTTTTTCTCTTTTTTTCCCCTTGCTTGTTTTTCTCGTTCTTCTTTTACGATCTTTTGAGGTACTTTCGGGAAGAGTCTGCATGTATTAACCTTTCTTTTCTTTAAACTTTTAACACCCGGTAACTAGATCCCTGACATCTGACGCTCTTAAATTTAAATGCTATAAAAGCTTATTAAAAGCGTGCAGGAAAAAAGGTGGGGAAAATTAGAGCTTTTTAACATAAGTAAGAGTAGAAAATACGGTTTTCATCCTTACAAAATAAGTTAAGAATTATTTATCCAACGATTAATAATTCCAAAAAAGATTGCACCTAGAATTTCGAGCGGCATCAGAATAACGAGAAACATTTTGTTGTGAATATGTAATAATAGCCTTTAATTTAATTTAACACGTTTTAATTAACAGAATTCAAGACTGCGGTAGCTAAAAAATGATATACATTTGGTATTGGGTCGCGAAAATTATATTTGATACGAACACGTCTTAATGGAATTAGAAGTGCCGGAGCCCTATGGAAGACTGTGAGGAACGAAGGAAAAGATAAATAAATAAAATAATTAAAAATTAAATTTAATTAAAGGAAATGTAAAGAGATAAACAGAAAAAGAAAAGAAAAGAAAAATTTGAAAGATTTCAGATTTTAACTTACGTTGTCAGGACTGAGTGTTCGATGCATACTTTTGGCGAACATATTCGTAACAGTATCAAAGTCCTGATCTCGAACAGGGAGCTGAATGCAGCTATGTTCTGTGGTAGAATAACTGCACGTAAGGGTTTTAAAATGGCCCTTTTATTAAACTACTATTTACAGCCACTTCCCAACTCGGAAGGGATAACAGAAAATAATGACCGCACTTGGGTCTAAACTGAACAATTAAATAATTTAAAATAAAGTTAAGTAGAAAATTAAGAAGTCGTTGCTCTTAGAGCTATAAACGCGAGGTTGGCCTCTATGCTAAACTATCAATGGTGCGTAGCAAGATTTGGCTAGTACTAACGCAGTTAGATTTCTTCAATAAGTAATAGCGTAACAGCGCTAAGACTTAGAATTTAAATACTAGCTAGTCAGGCGAACGTCGAACAGAGCCGAAATGATCTGAGACTAAAACTCTCTCACACTGAGAAGTTCCTCGCTAACCTTTAAATACAAAACTTGGCTCCACTTCAAATTAGCATGAAGCTGAAACGCGCGCTCATTCTAACGGGAAGTTGAAATAAGAGTTCACAGGAAAGAGAAATTAACATAAAACTTTGTTAGTTTAAACTAAAACCTTAAAACGTCTAAAGGGGCGTTTTTTAAACATTTTGTGTGTTACATTTATTTATTGAATATCGTGTTCTTCCCACTTAAACCATAAAATTCAGTTCAACAGAAATATCCTAAAATAATTTTAAATTGAGCATAACCTTAGATTTTCCGATATACAGTCTCACGCGTTGAAGATAAAAATGTTTTTCATATACAACGTTGCCATGGCTCGTTTTGAAATCCCTGAGTGTGTGAATCAAAAATTCTTTTACAAAATATGAAATCGACAATAAAACAAATTTCAAATTTGGGCTTCCGGATGCCCATATTCGCAGCTCGATTACGTTATTCAAAATTCCATCGCTCTAGGGACCGTTGTTTTATCACAATGCAAGAAACATATATACATTTATGCAGATAAGAATCTGCATAAATATAAGAATATAAGAAGACTTTACTTAATTTCTTTAAGTATAACACAGGGCGATAATATTTGGTGGCAACAATTTGAAAAGTGAACCGACATTTATAGTCAACCAACGCAAAATACCAAAACGAAATTAATAGTCCTTCTGGGCAAATTGTCCATTTGGACTAATTTAAAATAATAAAAAAAAAAGTCTAAAATGTTTGAGATTTTAAATGACGTCCAAGGGAGCGTATTTTTAACGTTTTGTGGGTTACCTTCATTTATTAAACATCATGTTGTTGACACTTAAACCATAAAATTCAGTTCAACAGTAATATCGCAAAATAATTTTAAAATGAGCATATCTTCAGAATTTCCGATAGACAGCTCCGTGCGCTGGTGATAAAAAGTTTTTTTTTCTTTTTTTCCCGTAGAGTGTTGCCATTCTCGCTTTCAAATCGTTGAGTTTTAATTCGTTAAAGTTTTACAAAATATGAAATAGATAACGAAACAAATTCCAAATTTGGGCTTGCAGGTGCCCATATTGGAGTGGAAACGTAAGTTTTTCAAAATTGGATGGGTTCAGGTACCGTTGTTTTATCACAATGCGAGAAACATACCTACATTTATGCAGATTTTTCATTATTTAATTTCTTTAAATGTAATACAGGGCGATAATATTTAGTAGCAACAGTTTGAAAAGTGAAGCGGTCATTTACAGTCAATCAATGCAAAATGCCAAAACGGAAACAATAGTCCTTCAGGGACAAAGCCCCTTTGGACAAAAAAAAGTTTCAGATTTTATATTAAGCCCAAAGAGACGTTTATAATATGTTGTTTGTTATCTTTATTTTAATAAATATCAGGTTCTTCGCACTTAAATTCATTCAACAGGAATATTGCAAAATAATTTTAAAATGAGTATTTCTTTAGAATTTCCAATACACAATCTCGCGAGCTGGAGATAAAAATGCTCCTTTCATTTTTTTTTCGTACAGTGTTGCCATTTCTCGCTTTGAAACAGTTTAGTTTGTTAATGAAAATTCTTTAATGTCTGACAAAATATGAAATAAATAATAAAAGAAATTCCAAACTCCAAATTGGGACCTACAGATGCCCAAATTCGGGTGGAAACGTACGTTATTCAAAATTTGATGGCTCTAGGTACCGTTGTTTTATCACAATGCGAGAAACATACATACATTTATGTAGATTCTTTATTATTTAATTTCTTTAAATATAATACAGGTCTGTAATGTTTGGTGGCAACAGTTTAAAAAGTGAATCGACGCAAAATGCCAAAAAGAAATTATTAGCCCTTCTGATCTAACGCTCCTTTGGGCTAAAAATATCGGATCTTGTCTTCTTTCGGACTTTGGTTAGAATTAAAATTCCACTGCAAAGCAAAGAAGCAGCTCAGCCGACAGACGTCACGGAAAAAAATATCTTCTGAATCCATTTTAAATCCATTTTTTAATACGTTTCGGTAAAGAGAGTCCTTTATTCTATCCTTGAGTACAAGATGTCCCTCAAAACATCGTTAATTTGCATTCGATAGCGGTCTAAATCGATATTTTCGTTGAAATATGGTACCCGAAATTTTTCTTGATTACAATAATTCGTTTACTTCGTACAAGGAAGTAAAAATACGTGTTTTTTATTTCGCTTATGAAATTGCTTGAAAGTAGATGTATACGCGTGTATGTATGTGTATCACATTAATATTCTGACTTGTTTGAAAAATAAAATTAACGATTTTTTTTAACGCTTTAACGATTTTTTACTCGATGGTTGTTTTCAGGAGGGAGGCGCAAGCACCCTTCAGTATGCCACCTTTAAGAATTAATTCCTTCCGAACGATCATAAATGAAGCGGCTTTCTTAAAGTAAGGAAACATTACATAGAGAAATTCAAACAATTTACACATTTTTAAAAATTTAGTTTTAATTTTTTATTTTTAAAAGGTAAAATTCGTGATTCCGAAGTTTCCTAAAATGGCGTATTGCTATCTACAAAAGTTCTGAAGATGTCCGTTTGGGGTTGAACGTCTGCTATGTTTTTCATTATTTTTATTACCTTATAAGGTATTTTTTACTTCCATATCGCTTACCTTCGTGGTGTAATTAGAAGCACATCCGGCTAGCAGTTGGGAGGTCCGAAGTTCGAATACATAAGAGATCACCACACAATTTTCATATTTCCTGCTTCTATAAACATAATGAGCCTACAACGTGTGTTGTGACAATTTGGAATTAATTGTGTAACTCTTGTGGTATACTATGGTAAGATTTGTAGATTTCTGTAGCTTTAGGAAAGCTTGCATATTACGTGTTCTGATGTACTCTTTATGAGGTCAACTGTAATGCGTAAACGGGTGAAGTGGAGGCGGACTGCCACGGCTTGACCTTATTCCCGTTAGCGGCTGAGATACAATTAGCATCCTCTTCTTTTATCAGACTTGGCCATCTTTTGTTTGCAAACAGTTCATTCTTTATATTTGCATCTAATAGAAAAGTGCTGTCTTACGTAGGCGCGAAACAGCATTTGTAGCCGCTCTACATCTATTGTTTGAAAAACATTTACCGGTGAAACATATAAATACTTTGAAGATATTTAAAGAGCTTTCGCTTCAGCACCCAGCTGTTCTTTATTTCCTGAAGGGGGAGAAGTCTTTTAAAGTATAATTTTTGACCAATTAGTTCCTTTAAAAAAAAATTAACATTTTTGCATCAGACAAACAGACATATCCCTGAAGTAATGATAAAAATACTAATTAAATATCATCTCTATGTATAATAAAAGGAAGAGTCTGTCTGTCTGTGTGTGTCATTCGTTCGTGCTGCGCGTAAGCTATAAAGACCCAGGGCTATGAAATTTGATAGATAGATGTATCTAGACAAGAGCCAGTGCATCGCGAAGCGAATTTTTCAAAATTCGAATTATTATTATCATTTTTTAGTTCAAAGGGGCTTTGTCCCTGAAGGACTATTGTTTCCGTTTTGCGTCGGAAACATTTAAAGTCTGTATCACTTTTCAAACTGTTGCCACAACATATTGCAGCCCTGTATTGTATTTAAAGAAATTAAATAATGAAGAATGTGCATAAATGTATGTATGTTTCTCGCATTGTGATAAAACGACGGCACCTAAAGCCATCGAATTTTGAATGCCGTAATCCTGCTGCGAATATAGGCATCTGGAAGACGAAATGTGGAATTTGTTTTATTAACGATTTCCTATTTTGTAAAACTTTAACGAATTTTTGATTAACAAACTCCAGGATTTCAAAGCGGGCAATGGCAACGTTGTACAGAAAAAAACATTTTTATCTGCAGCGCGTGAGACTGTGTGTAGGAAATTCTAAAGATAGGCTCAGTTAAAATTATTAATTATTTTGCGATATTGTTCTTTAACTGAATTTTATGGTTTCAATGCGAAGACCATGATATTCATTAAATAAAAGTAACATACAAAATGTTTAAAAAACGCCCCTTTGGACGTAATTTAAAATCTGAAACCTTTCAGATTTTTTTTTTTTAATTTAATGTTTTTTGATGAAATCGCATTAGACATAATGGGCATACCATCAACAATGGCATGCAGCCATTTTGTATTCATCTGTCACTGTTGCCATTGTTGCTGATATCAGCACTGTTGCCACTCGGAAAAAATGAGGGCGAAAATTACCGTTGTGGGGTTTTACTATTTAATTCTAAAGTTCTTACTTAGAACCCCACGAACACTAACAAGCGAATAATCGCTTAAGTGTGGGAACAGAACACGTAAGACTTAAAGAGGGTTTACAACCCTTTATTTTTCAGTATATTTCGAATCAGTTCCTACTTGGAACTTTACACAAAGCCTCCACTCGGGCTAGAACTTAAAATAATAATAATTTAAACTAAAATTAGCTTAACTAAGCTATTTGAAAGGTATAGCCGAAGCTATCAGAGATCTAACTAGTTGGCCGCTAAGTATTAATTAAATCGGCGAAGCCGAGCAAGGGCCTAAGGTATAGCCGTGCGTAGCAATAGCTAAGAGAGACGTAGCCAAGAGGCAAACGCGCGCTAGTCAGGGAATCAGACTCTCTCTCTCTCTCGAAGTCGGTGAAGTCACGACTTAAATAGTACTCTTTCTCATTTGCATTAACCGCGTTTCTGAATTTACATTCTGGCAGGAAATTGTAAGCTGAAATTAGAATAAGATAGGAAGGATACAAAACTTAAAATAACTCTTAATAAATTTAGGATAAACCTTACACCGTTTTAAGAGTTTTTAATTAATATCTGTGATTTTTTTTTGGGGGGGGAGGGGACGTCCACCTTTTCTCGGATCCAGAAAAGAATTGTAGAAAGTTTGGTGACGATAGCTACAGTAGTGATTGAGTTATTAGCGAACACAGAGTTTCTCGCTATGCTTTGTATACTGGACTGCTAACTGTTTTCTCTTGAAAATATGAGATAAAATATTATTATTATGTTTTCCTTTTCAGAATTTTTTGTTTTTTGCGCTTCTTTCATGCTATTTATTGGTTATTTCACTGTTTTTAAGATAATAAAAAGGTTTGCATGGTCTTTTTAGGAAAGAAAATTCTTAACTTCCTTTATACCATTTGAATTCTTAAGATTTTGCAATGGGAAGTTGGTCAATTTATTTATTAGGATGATTTAAATTTGTATTAAGGGATATTGCTTTTTTCATTGTAAATTTTTTTACAACTAATACATTTTTATTGAAATTTGTGGTTTTTTAGTCCAAAGGGGCTTTATCCCTTAGGGACTATTGTTTTCGTTTTGCGATTTTGCGTCGGAAACGTTAAAAGTCTGTATCACTTTTCAAACTGTTGCCACAAAATATTGCAGCCCCGTATTATATTTAAAGAAATTATATAATGAAGAATGTGCATAAATGTATGTATGTTTCTCGCATTGTGATAAAACGACGGTACCTACAGCCATCCAATTTTGAATGACGTAATCCTCCTGCGAATATGGCATCTGGGAGCCCAAATTTGAAATTTGGAATTTGTTTTATGATCGATTTCATATTTTGTAAAAATTTAACGAATTTTTGATTGACTAACTCAAGGATTTCAAAGCGATGAATGGCAACGCTGTACAGAAAAAACATTTTTATTTCCGGCGCGCGAGACTGTGTATCGGAAATTCTAAGGCTATGCTCAATTTAAAATTATTTTGGGATATTTGTGTTGAACTGAATTTTATGGTTTGAGTGCGAAGAACACAATATTTAATAAATAAAGGTAACATACAAAAGTTTTTTAAAAAAATGCATATTTAACGTAATTTAAAATCTGAATTTTTTTTTCCCCTTTAGGCATTTTTTTTTTGGTACATTTAAAAGCCAGGTGAAGGCTGCCGCGTAGCGGCTAGTATAAAATAATAACAAGAAATCAAACTAATTCACAAACATTACCAATATGTAACATCCAATAAAGTATCCTATTTTATATATCATACATTCTTGGAAACGGCAAATGCTACAATATCATAATAACATAATGTGTCATCAACTATATTTCATATATCATAGCCTAAATCCAACGTTATTAGTATTAATTAAAAATTATAAACAAACAAATATTGTAAATTTAGAATAGAATAATTTTTTTCTTTTCCGAAGAACAGCGATTTATATCGGTGTCTTTCAAAATGTGTCTGCTTATTTTGCCGTAGTTCTAAAGAACAGCTCTGTACAGCGGACTTTTTAAACATCAATACAGGCTTTTTATAAAGTCCCAGACGCATATTGATGTTTAATAACTCATAAAATAATAAAGATAGATTAAAATTAATAACATAAATGGTTAGATAGACTCAAAAGGTTTCACGACCCTTGTCAATGAACTTCCAAAGAATGCCCCCTTCGTCGCACGGAGAATATCCAGTCGATATTCAATTTCACGCCGGGTACCGGCAAGCATGTCGGCATCCACAGAGGCTATTGCGGTTGTAATTCTGGCTTTTAGGTCATCCGTGTTCGACACTCTCCTCCTGTAAACGTTGTCCTTTACAAATCCCCGAAGGAAAATGTCCAGCGGCGTTATATCAGGTGATCTGGGTGGCCAAGGAATTGGACCTCCTCGCCCAATCCATCTTTCTGTAAAATGGTCATTCAAAGAACTACGAACGATGGTACCCTAATGAGGTAGTGCACCATCTTGTTGCAAAAAGACATGTGGCTGAAGCTCTTCTGGTTGTGGAAATACGAAGTTTTCCAACATGTCTAAGTATACGACCGTGTTTTCTGTAAAAAAGAATTTTATGGTTTGAGTGCGAAGAACACAATATTTAATAAATAAAGGTAACATACAAAAGTTTTTTAAAAAAATGCCTATTTGGACGTAATTTAAAATCTGAATTTTTTTTTTCCCGGTCGTGCATTAGTCCACACCATACATTAATCTTTGGGGAATCCCTTTGTGCTTCACGGTATTCATGGGGGTTTTCAGATTCCCATATGCGCACATTATGGCGAGTAATAGTTGCCAAAAACAAAAGAGAGAAAAGTGCAATTAATAAGTTGACGATATTTAGAAAAGTACAGATATTTAGACTGGAAAATGAAATTATCTGAAATGAACCACACGCGCAGAAGATATTTACAAAAGTAAAGATATTCAAACCTGAAAAGGAAAATATATAAGTTATTCCATCAATAAATGTCATAAGTTTGTCTATATCTTCATTATTTTATGAGTTATTAAATATAAAAATGGGTCCGGGACTTTATAAACACCCTGTATAAGACTAAGTTTCCTCCAACTCCAGTTCAACGATATAATATGAAACTGAAATTAAAATTCTTTTGGAATATTTTATCCATTCTATTTTCATAGCTTCAAATTATACCTGTAAATCCCGTAAAAATTTGGTTAAACAGTTTTTAGAGTCTCTAAAAGTCAATAACTTGCCATAAAGAATGAGATGTAGTGCTATGTGTACAATGTTTTGTAAATGGCAAGCACACTTAAAATATATCAAATTAAATTATACATTTTGAAGCTTCTGTTGTAATGTTTTATACTTCAGTTCGTAATAACAGTGCGCTATTGCCGAGTGAGTGAATATTTTAAATTTGTAACTCTGAACTGACTTATTAGGCTCTACAGTATACAGTACAAAGTCCGAGATCCGGACGTCCAATATCCGGAATGATCCAAAATCCGGACCTCATTTTTTTTAAATGCTTTACGCATGCGCATTTGATTTTTCTGCCCCATGAGTAAAACATTTGGAGAGTTCCGATTCTTAATTTCCTTTCGAACTAAATAAATATCTTGTTATCGAAGAAACAATAATTTAGCATAAATTTGTGTCATCAATAATTCATTTAAAATTAATTCTGTTATGTTATTTAATTTAATAATTATAAAATTTAAATTTTAAACAATAATTCATAACATAGCTGCGTACAGTTGGCATTTATCTCAAACCAAAACATTCTAGTGCCTAAGAAGTCAGCAGAAAATCGAAATGCTGTTCTAAAACATTTTATGGCAGAAGATAATTGTTATATACGTTTATTTGCCTTCTTTTATATATTTATCAGCCAATTCTTCTTATTAGCTTAAAGAGGCTTTAACCCAGAAGGGCTATTAGTCTCGAAACTGTATTTTGTGTCGAATTACTAAAAGCGTTGAATCTCACTTTTCAAATTGTTGTCACCAAATATTATCGCCATGTGTTCTATTTAAAAAAAATTAAATAATGAAGAATCTGCATAAATGTATGTATATTTCTCCAAATGTGATAAAACCACGGTATACTTAGAGGCATCCAATTTTTTTAATAACGTAGTCTTCTACCCGAACATGGACACCATTAAGCCCAAATTTGGAATTTGTTTTATTATCTGTTTCATGTTTGTAAAACTTTACTGATTTTTTTATTAAAAAAAACAGCAATTTCAAAGGAAGCAGTGGCAACAGTGTCCGGAATAAACCATTTTTATCTCCATCAGCGGCAGACTGTCTATCGGAAATTTTAAAGATATGCTGCTTTTAAATATTTTTAATCCAAATGCTCTCCATACGGCTCTCGAAACATGTATGTGTGTAAATGAAAAATAAATAAATAAATAAAGCATGTAGTATAAAATTTGAAAGCTTTCAGACTTTTTTTTAAATGCTTTCTCATATACGTTTCATGATTATTTAGAAGCTTTATTTTCTCTTCTTACAGATCGTCTCTATTTCGCCACCCTTCAGGATAAGAAGCGGCCGAAAATTTCAGTAACTCATCATTATTTTAGCATCGATGAGGAACTCGTTTACGAGAGGTGAGTTTTTACTCAATTGATTATAACAATAACACGTGAAGCCTCGCCGCTTAAACATGCCTTCGTGGAGAAATTTCTTAGCAAAACTGCCTAAGCGGGGCGAAAAACCGCTCAAACAGCATATTTGACCCATAGAACCATCAATATTTAGAAGTTTTAAATCATTCGGGTGTAAATTCTAACCAGTGAGGAACAGGTGTACTTTGCGCGTACTCGATCCCACGTAAAGTTTCGACGAAGTGCTGGCCTTCGTACTGTATTGGCGAATTCTGAATGTCCATTTTCTTATTTATTTTCAGGGTGCATTTATGATGAAAAATGCGTTGTTTCCATAGATGAATGTAAGACAGTTTCAAATTGTAGCATAATAGAAATACAGCAACAAAATGCCTCACGTTTTTTTTGCCAAACGGAGTGCATTTTCGAAGCCTAATGTGAATGCAACTAAAGTCGGATATGACTTCAAATACACTCATGTCCATAAATCAAGGATAATTCGGAGACACGCGGAAATCGAACTCTAAATATATCACCTGTAAAATCACTACACACATCTACAACAATCATATGCAAATTTCAGGAAGGAACCAGATGACACCGATGGTACGTCACAATGACGAGAGTGTAAGAGAGTGATATATAAGGAATACAGACAAGGAAGTAAAATTGTTCGCAGGCGATTTATACGCATTTCAGTTCAATAACCGAATAGTTATAGACACAAAGGAGGCATTTGGATGATTTTTTACGTGGTAGAATGATCGGCCGTCTGGAATGTGGGCGTACTCAACCGGAAGTATCAGACGAACTTGGAATGGCCCAGAGTGTCATCTCCAGGCTTTGGCAACGATTCCAAGATGATGGTAATGTGAGTAGACGTTACAGCACAGGTCGCCCCAGAGTTACAACGCCGCATGAGAACCGGTATTTGGCAGTTACTGCCAAAAGAAACAGGCGGAGCACAGCCTCAGACCTGTCTCGTCAGCTCTCTTCAGCCACTGGTGGGGCGCCATGGGCGCACAATTTGTGTTTATGGACGACAACGCCCGTCCTCACCGTGCAAACATTGTAATCGAATGCCTTCGATCCGAGAATATCACCCGTATGGACTGGCCAGCATTCTCACCGGACTTGAATCCAGTAGGGCACGTGTGGGACATGCTTAGCTGACGAGTTGCAGCCGGTCAACCTCCTCCTACATGTCTACCGGAACTTCGGAGAGCATTGCTTTTTGAGCGGTGTAATAACCCCCGAGATCAGATCGATAATTTGATACTCAGCATGTCTAGGCGTTGTACGGACTGTATTGCATCGTCTGGGAGACATGCAATGTATTAACAATCATACCAACCATGTAATATTGGTTTTTTGTAGTTTGCTCCAGGGAGAAAAAATCGCTAATGTTTTTAATAATATCAAACATATAGCACCTTTTTTTTTGCTCTTTACCTTTTGTTTAATAAATAAGCTTTACAAATAAATCAAATTTGTTTTGCTTCTAACTCTTCTTTGCCTGATTCTGCATTATCTTTAATTTATGGACATGAGTGTACTTCTCTGTGTTTGGTTGATTTCCCTTCTTTTATACGGAAACAAAGGTTCGGAAATTTTGAACCAAATTCCGTTTGCGGATGCTGTTTCTTCTCAAAAACAACTTTGTTTGCTCGTACGACTCAACTAAGTTCTGTTTATACGACGTATGACAGATATTCCAAAGAGTGAGCATTCTCAAAGGGGGGGGGACATGTAGTCACTTTTTTTTGTCGGGAACAGAACGCTTTCTGAACTGCCACTTTTGAACGCTGTTATGCACTTGGTCATTGTTGAATTGATAGTATTTGAATTGTATTTAGCCTTCTGATTTGCTGAAGTTACTCATCTGATTTGCTGAAGTTACTCATTGCAATTATTGTTTATTTTGTTATTGTAATTTAATGTTTATTATTACATTGTTGCCTTAGTTTAAGTTTGGCTTCTTGTCCAGGGATTGTACTGCCCGGGACGTGCAGCCCTTCGGAAGGGGGCAGTGTTACGGATTTCATATTTATTTGGCTATTTATTAAGAATTGTAATTAAAATTGCTTTATTTTCCCGCGCAACGCAGACGATTTTTGAAGAGAAAGCTACGTCGGAAAAATAAAAATAAAAGAGCGCGTGCATTTAATGCTTAGTAAATAAATATCTCGTAATTACTGTTGCCATCCAGAAAAATCGAGATTGTTCTAGTAATAATTTAAAAAGCTTATAAAAGCCGAATTGAAACGCCTCATCTCAGTTGTAGTTGTAGCTGTTTAAAGCGAACCGCTGTCTGTTTTATTGTAGCTGTTTAAAGCGAACTGCTGTTTGTTTACTTAATGCTGTAATTGATTGTAGCGCTGTGGGATTGGATTAACTTTATCTGTTTTGAAGTGAATTCTGTTTAATCTTTGAGATATTGTGATATTTTACGAATATCTCTGAATAAATATCGTCGTTTTGTTTTATTTCTTGTGAAAAGAATAAATTTTATTAACTTTTTATCGACTTGTGCATTCGATCCATTACGAACCCGCACCCACTTATCATGCACAAAGTGAAAGGTGTTCACAAACTTAAAGAAGATATAGGGGGATCGGAATATTCTAGTAATTTTGGAATAGAAACCATAGTTTTTGAAGTAATCCGGAGGTACAGTCTGTTATTCTAGAACAGGCAATTCAAGGCCATTTTACCCTTCTGGCTTCTCACTTAACCATTGTAACTAACGACTGCTACGGAAGATGAGAAGGTCTTTAAAAATTGCTGTCATCCCATTATCCGTCTGGATGAATCTAGAATGTAACTATCTACAAGATGTTGATTATCCCCTCTGTGCGGTGAGGACGACACACGTTACGATCATGAATGAGGGGAGGGTCGTTACGACCTTCAAGCGTTTACTTAGACTCAAAACTGAATGCAAAGGATTGCAGAGGGCAGAGAAGCATTAGAGCGATTACGATATGAATTGATAGTGACAATCGCTTTGACGTCTTAAGGGCAGGTATTATAACCACAAGGGGAGTAGAGATGTATGAAAATGCTTCATAAAGATTGATCTCATGATCCTCTTTATACAGTTTTGTAGCGCATTGTATAATTCTTTGCAGAATTACTTTTGAAAAAATGGCATCGTCTTAGAAATTTGCTAAATTCAGACCCCCAAATTTATATATTCCTTAAGTTTGACACTAATTTTCACATTCTGCTTTATATTGCGTTTTTAATGATTTATTATTTATCATGGTGATCTGCTTTCGATAGGGTGGCTCGAATTGAATAAGCAGCATAATTAACATGCGCACATACAACAGTATTTGATTCTAAGATTTTTTTTTTCCTCTCTTTTCAGTTTTTATGCTGACTTTGGACCTTTAAACCTGGCGATGCTATATCGTTATTATTGTAAAGTCAACAAGAAACTGAAGGTAAGTGAAAATTAGTAAAAATATTAACCTTTCTGTTCCTTTGGGAGGAAGGGTACAGATTCCTACGAGTATAAGTTTAGCAGAACAGTGATATTTTTATTACAAAAATAGTCATTTATATTGTGGTTTAAATGATATGAAAACACAAGAAACATAAATCATAGAAAATACCAACCAAAAATATTTAAGTGATGAAACATTTCGTTAAAAATCCTGTGCTAGTTTCAAAAAACATTTTGGAAGATGTCTTCTTGATGTTTTGAGTTTACTATCATCGTCGGAGTTAAATGGAAAGGTTTGTAAAGTGTAAAGGGTCAGTATGCAAAAAAACTATTCATTTTGCTTACTCTAACCCTTTATTTGACACAGTTGCTCAGTAGAAGCGTATGTTTTCATTGACTCTTATAGGAGATCTGTAACTCCAAATAACTGTAATTTGGCATTGTCGTTTAACATCGTAACATAAGAAACCAACAGACATCAGTACTGTGCGTATCCTACTTAGTTAGTATATCCACTCTAAAATTTGTTACTACAGCTTTTCACCATTTGCCAAATGTTATTTTTTAACTACTTTTCATTATTTCATCAATACGGTTCACATTTGTTTTTTTCGAAGTCTTTTGTTTTGTTTTTTTAAACTAATCTCTAATTTTGAAATATAATTTTTTTTCGCTTTAAAGCCTCTTACTGATAACTGCAATAATACTTTTTTTACTTCCTTGTACGAAGTAAAAAGGAAGCATTGTAATCGCGAAAAATTTTGGGTATCATATTTCAACGAAAATATCCACTTTGACCGCTATCGAATGCAATTTAACGATGTTTTTGCGTAATATCTGAACGTAAGGGCAGAATAAAGGACACTTTTCCCCCAAAAAAAATTATAACACTGATTTAAATGGATTCTGAAGAGATTTTTTGGTGGCGTCTGTCTCAAAAAAGAGTAGCCTCAGAACGTTGAAATTTTGTATATAGGACTGCTATAACATGTAGATGTGCACCTCCTATTTGTGTTGCAATCGGCCGCACCAAAAGTATATAAATATATGTATATATATTAACTCTGTTACTCGGCTCAGTGAGCTCAGCTTTTTTATTCTTATATGTTGGTATGTTCTTATGGGCATTTTTTGCTTTAAAAATGATTGAATTATGTTGTTCTTATCTTCCGGTAAAAGGTTTTTTATGCCTTCAGTAAATCTGCATTCAAGATTATAGAATTGTCAATAATTTGAAAGTTGTTTAAGTGCGGCTAAGACTAATCATTATCATATGGCAGCCATATTTGTTTACATTTAAAACTTGGGAGAATAGTGGATTTGTTGCCAATCTAGAGAAACTAAGCTTCGCAACAACGAAGATAACGCCTTCTTTTATTATTGCGAATTAAATCATGCTTAATCCATTGTGAAATTTATTCGAGGAAATAAGCGCTTAAGATTTACTTCGTAATTTTGAATATAGATATTTTGAATTTTTATGTATTTTTGCCTTGTCGCGAAGTGTGAACTGAATTAATGTGAAAAAAGTGAGAGTTGAATGAGAAATACGGAATCGTCTGTGAAAAAAATGGTGTTTTTTTTTTTGTGTGTGTGTGTGTGTTGTTGTTGTTGTTTGTTTAATTTCTTTTCTATATTCTTTTAGATTTATCATAGTATTTGAATAGAACATGTGGCAACGATTAGGTAATTCTTCAAATGATATAAGTTTTGCGCCTTCTGAAATGAATGAGATGTAACGCTGTTAAAGGAACCTAGCGCCAGAGTTCTAGCGCTATGGTAAACAAATATAGTGAATTTAAAAGAGTGCATTTATTCTATTGTGGCTTATGCACTATCGACGAAGTAGATTTAATTCATTCCAATAAGATTAAATGAAATGCAAAATGCGTATAATTTAATATTCTGTACAGAGGAATTCATGTGGTGTACACATCAGATTTGTTTTTTTACCATTAAGTCCATACTAAAGAGCTTGAATAATACTGATGATGGTTTTGGGTTAATTAACGTGCTTATTCACATATTTTCCACCTCTTATGAATTTCAGGACAACATTGCTTTTATTAGAATATCTGTAACACGAAAACACACCTTTCACACACACACACACATAAGGGGGGCAGTTCCATATCTCCTGTTCTACTGGATCGATTGTCGAAATTTAACGTGCGTTTTCAATGTCTCGAAAGCGATACTGAGGATATATATTATATTTATATATAGTTGTGTTCTAACATAGGCATTTTGGCACAAAATCGGTCTTTTTTTCCTGAAATAACCTACCAACGTTTTTCCATATTTCGATTCTACGACTTAAATTATGGCAAAGAGCCAAGTTTTGTAAAAGTCGCGCAAGTAGTGTTTAAAAAATTAGCTCTCAAAATTTTAGCTCCTCAAATGTTAATTGAATTAGGTATATATTGATTAATATATTTTTTTATTAAATGTATTTGAGTCTTCCTTTTACATCTCGAAATTTAGGTTCAGTCCAAATAAAATTCGCCAATTTTTTATGATTTATTTTAAAACTTATATTTTTAAATAATTTTTGTAACTTTTTCGAAAACATTTGGAATTACAACCTACGAAACTTTTACCATCATCTTAAAGTAAATGTGTTTCTAAGCATACCTGCAAAAAATTAGAGTTGTCTATTTAAAATTTCGTAAGATATATGTAAATTTACATATTGGCGCGTTTTGAAACTTGGCATATTTATTATAAGCTATAATAACGCCAAATGGTGTTCACGCAGCTTGCTTAAATTATTTGAAAGTACGAACGGTGACCTTTTTCCGCTCGTGTTAAATAAAAAAAAAGAAAGGGAAGTAGGTTGCTATAAATTAAGAAGTTCGCCAAGTGGCGATTCTTAGCGCAAACTGAAAAAATGCGCCAAGATAAATTTTAAAATTTCTCCATAAATTTCTTACCAAAAATTACAAAATTAAATATCTAGGCATAATTTGAGTTGTAGAATATTGGAAAAAAAATTGTATGTTATTTCAGAAAACAGTCCGATTTTGTGTCAAAATTACCTATGTTAGAACAATACTATATATAAATCTAATATATATCTTAAATAGCGCTTTCGAGACATGGAAAACGCAAGTTCAATTTCGACAATTGGTGCAGTAGAAAGGGAGCTATAGAACTGTGCCTTTTTTTTTGTGTGTGTGTGTGTGTGGTGTGTGTGCAAGGTGTATATTAATTTAATGCGTAGTGGCGCGGCTGATACTATCTTAAAAAATGAACCCTCAGTTGTAATAACATAAAAGAAATTAGTATGCTTTTCGGTTCGACCTTTTTTTATACTTTTATTTGGGACTCGCTGTACTTTGTTATCTATCCTTACCTTTGCTACCGTGAATTTGAAGTTTCTAATTCATATGATGAGAAAAAGTGAGGAAAAAAATAACTCGAGAAGTGGTAAAGTAAATACGATATAACATACTCGCTTTTCGATTTTTAAACTACCACCATAACAGTATCATTTATTCAGATGTTTTCCGCTCAGGAAATCTCTGATATACGATAAAAATCTTCCACTGTAACCGTGCTTTCGTTCTCTCACGTCATTTTCCCATTATTTATAAGGTATTTTTTTTGGTCATCATCTGTACAGAAGAAGCAAACTATTTGCTTCAATTATGTATCAAGGACTGCCACCCGCACGTTCGCGTTTACGCCGGATTGCCCTGAATTTCGAAACACTCTGCTGTCCACAAACCTCATTTTCTATCGATTTGTTGCAAGATAATAACCCGGGAGACTTCTGTTTGCGCAGATGAAGTCACCGTTATTTGACAGAATGAAATACTGAAGTACTCCAGAGTACGGTAATGGGAAAGGAATAATAATGATTGCTGCTTTATTCGAGGGAGAAGCCATGTTTACTTTCATCTTTTAAGATAACCTTGAGTTGAGCACTGAAATTCCTTCTCGAAAGCTAAAGGAAGACCACTCGAAATAAATTTCGTGCGTAATAGAGTGAAAACCTACATCTTTCCGAACTAATTATGTAAACAGAAGCAATCCCCCCCCAAGTTAACCCTTGGCTACTACTAAGGCCGGAAGCAATGGTCTCTTTATTATAGTTTGGTTTGGTTTAGTTGATTACGGCAAAGCACGCTAGAACTATCTACCTAAGGGAAAGGATGCCTTCGTGGAGAACTTTCTAAGGGAAAATGACTCGTGTACTCTTTACACATGAGAAAAATCACGAAAACGCCTTCACCCTATAAGGTATTTTCCCCGCTTTCTTAGCATGTCTTCGTGATGAAGTGAGTGGTCAGCACACTCGACGGGTATTCGAGAGGTCCGTGGTTCGAGTCCAGATTTCAGCGCAGATTTCTTCAGTTTACTAACATAAAAAAATCCTAATGACTCTACAATGGCGCCCGAACTATAAGGGTAGTGGATGATGATTCTCCACCACCAAAGATTTGGCGATTGGGACCGTTAATTAGACGCCCTTTAAAAGGGAGAGTATATAAGGTATTTCTTCCGGCCTCTTAGCACCAGGATTTGGCGATTGAGTCCGTTATTTAGTCGCCCTTTAAAAGGGAGAGTATATAAGGTATTTCTTCCACCTTCTTAGCATGCCTTTAGGCACCAGGATTTGGCGATTGGGTCTGTTATTTAGTCACCCTTTAAAAGGGAGAGTATATAAGATATTTCTCCCTCCTTCTTAGCATGAGCCCCTCACTTGCTGTCAGAAAACTTCAAGAATTTATGCCTCATATTGAACATTGGTTTACTAAATGGTGCATGGCCATCACCGCTGAAAAATCTCAATTACTTATTATTAGTAGAAATAAACGCTCCAGACCCCTATATTGAAAATCAGTTAAAGTTCTTTGACATCCCCATTCTCATTGTCAACAAAGCTAAGTATCTTGGAATAATTATTAATAATAAACTTACCTGTACGGACCATATTAATAACATCAGAAGGAAAGCTTATGGAAACATGAAATGTCCCTGATTGGAAAGTTCTCCAAACTTGACTTTAAAAGAAAACGTCATATTGCTATATTGTTCGACCGCTGCTATGCTATGTTTCGCCTGCATGGGCTACAGCTAAAGATATCAAGAAAATTCAAATCGTACAAAACAAATTTCCCCGACTAATTACTAACGCACACTATTTTGTGTCTAATAAAACCCTTCACAGAGATCTAAAAATTAATTATATTAAAACTTTCCTTTTGATGAGCTAAGCTAACTTTGTCAGGACTGAGTGTTCGGTGCATATTCTTGGAAAACATCTTCTTGAACTCCTTAAATCCTGATCTGGAACAGGGAGCTGAATGCAGCTATGTTCTGTGGTAGAATACTGCGATTAAGTGGTAGAATAACTGCACTTGAAAGGAATTTAAAATCCTCTTTTATTAAATCACAATTATTTACAACCACTTCCCAACTCGGGAGGGATACAGAAAGTAGGGACCGCACTTGGGTCTAAAATGAACAATCAGATTTAAACTAAAGCTAAATAGAAATTAAATAGTCGTTGCTCACAGAGCTATAACGCGAGGTTGGCCTCTAAACTAAATGGTGCGTAGCAAGATTTAATTAATACTGACGCACTTGGAATTACTTCAATAAGCAATCACGTAAAAGCGCTATGGCTTAGAATTTAAATGCTAGCTAGTCAGGAGAACGTCGAATAGAGTGACCGTGATCTGAGACTAAAAGCTCTCTCACTCTAAGAGGCTCCTACCACTCGCTTAAATATAACTTGGCTCCACTTCAAATTAGCATAAAGCTGAAACGCGCGCTTATTCTAACGGGAAGTAGAAATGAGAATAGATAGAAAAGGGCAAATTTAAAATAAAACTTTGTTAGTTTAACTAAAACCTTACAACTTCTTCAATAGAGCCATAGAGCGCCCGTTCATGTAAAACTTCCATGTTTTTAATTACATAATTCTTCAAGAAGACAGAGAACTCCGACCCTTGGCGGCACATCTCCGCGATTCAAATTTTCCGACTTAAACGTCGCTGTATATATTGTATTATATTATAGTATAGCTTTTGTTTTTATCCTCATTTAATCAAAAGTCTGTTTACTCAAGTATTTTCATGTGTTTTATTGTAACTTTGTTATTTCATGTATTATTTTATGTATCATTATTTTTCATTTTATATTTGTAATCATTTAGTGTTCTTCTTTTACATACACTCAGGGCATGTATGCTTTTACTTAAATTTTGAGATTTTTATCTCAATTTTCAGGATTTAACTTTAATTTTGCCATGCATCACCCAGTCTCTTATGGTCTTTGGTTTGGTTTTCCATCTTAGTGACACATGGTCACCTTCCCCCCTTTTACCTCCTTGCCTCACTTCCACTGGTCAGAACCGACTACTGTCAGGTGCCTTCATGGCGTATTTTTAGGAGCAGATAAAGTCGCATCTACTAACGACACTTCTGCAATATTTATGTGGATTGGATGGATTTGCTATCATGCCTTCTTAGCACCAGGATTTGGCAATTGAGTCCGTTATTTAGTTGCCCTTTAAAAGGGGGAGTATATTAGGTAATTCTCCCGCCTTTTTAGCATGCCTTCGTGGTGTAGTGGTCAGCACACTCGGCGCGTATTCGAGAGGTCCGTGGTTCGAGTCCTGGCGAGAGCAATGCAGATTTCTTCAGTTTCCTAACATCAAAAAATCCTAATGACTCCACAAGTCAGCCCAGGAATCGAACCCAGGTCGAAACTATCAGTGTTCAGCGACTTTAACCGCTCGCCACTAATAGGTAGGTCACCCGTTGCCTTCTATGAAGAGAAGGACAAATTATATCATTCTCCGGGATTGGAACTCGGGCCATTCGTTACAGCAGTTAGTGTTACTAACCACTTTCCCGTCTGGGTGACAGCTGCAGCAACTTTGGATAGATTTTTTAATATTATTGCTTTATGTTTCAGTATAATATCGTTCGATATAAATAGTCAACGATGATCAGCGATAGTCAACGTTAGTCAACGATGAGTATGACCTGCCATTTGTCTTCGATGCTATTAAAGCGTATAGCAGAATACGTCTTTACGTTAACCATTTTAAAAGTCATATCTGTACTTTTCAACAACATTTTACAAAAAGTGCTGCTGTTTTACACCATGAATGTCGTTAATAAAACAGATTTCTCACTCTGTATAATAAGTCCATAGCGAAATTCTTAACTCTATTAGCGTGGTACCGTTTTCAATTAAAATACAATTTGGTGGATAATAACGAAATTTTTAATAACGCAAGTCTCTTCATATATACCTTGTTCGCAAAAGTACTTACCCAATCTTTATTTCTCAACCGTTGGTCATTGATACATACTTTCACGAACAAAGAATGTTTTAAACGATGCAAAGATTCATGTTCTCGTCTTTTGAAATTAAAAAAATAATTAATTTTTAAAAAACACGAACTCTATCTTTTTGCACCTTCCTCTTGTCCCTACATTTAGGAAAATTAGGCCTTCGTTATAAAAAAATTATACTCAAATATTATTCCAGTACAACAAATTTGACTAAATGTAGAGTCATTAGTTTTTTTTTGGGGGGGGGGAGGGAAGCAAAAGACGCGAAAAATATGCAATGCCCTTGCCGGGATTCGAACCTGGATCTCTCGAGTACACGCCGAGTGTGCTACCGTTACACCACCAAAGCATGCTGGAAAGAAGCAGAAAATATCTTATAAATACATATTTGGAGTTATCACGTACACATAGTTCCCGTACGCTATTTTATTACTCCAATTTTGTTGCTTTATCAGTCATTATGATGACTTTGCTAGCATTATTATTAACTTTATTAGAGTATTATTAATAAACAACAGCATAAGCATAGCGCATTCTTAATTGAAAATACAGAAGGTGTTTGTACGTTTTTAGAATGATTTCCGGCCGTTTAATTAATATAAGGATATCCCCCCCCGATCAGAATTTCTATGACAGAAAGGTTTTTCGTAAAATTTCTAGAGTATTGTTTTCCATTTCTCTTCCACTACTTTCTAAAGTTTAACAGACGTGGTGAGTTTGCGCGTAGAAAGAATTCTTTCCGAGAGACCTAATATCCCTGATTTCCGTTTTTTTATTTTTTTTTAATAAGTAGACGTCGACCTTTTTCAGGACCCAGAAAAGAGTTGTAGAAAGTTTGGTGACAATAGCTATATTTTAGCGACTGAGTTACTCGCCCGAACAAACACACAAACAGACATTCTTATTTATACAGATACTAGCGGAAGTATGCGATGCTTGTTAAGCTAGAGTGAGAGTAATGAATCTAACAACAGAGAGAAGAATGTCGCTGTAATTCTTCTCTAATAACGATGCAAAAAATACGAAAAAAGTCATACATTTTTCAATCCGATGCGATATGGAACCGACGTAAAAAATTTCAATAGAAAAATAAACTAATTCTCTCTCATTATATCAGCAGCAATGGCACGCAGTTTTCAATGATTTTCGTCTTTCTAATGAAATGGTTGTAAAACCTCAAGTTCCATCCAATATTTCACCTATGTTCAATTTTAGACGATTCAATGTGGCAAAAAATTGGTAATAGTTGATCAGAAATCAATGCACGCGAACAAACAAACAGGCATTCTTCTTTGTATATATAGATTTTGTAAAACTTAACAAATTTTTTATTAACAGACTCTGCGATTTGAAAGCAAGCAGTCGCAACACTTTTCGAAATAAAGCATTTTTATCTCCAACTCGCGAGACTGTTGCCACTTTGAAAAAAATGAGTGCAAAAATTCGTCTTTTCAGAGTTTTTAATTAATATCTCGGCTGATTAAAGTTCTACGAAGATGGGAATAGCCGAAATGGCTTCCCACGAATTTTTGGAATCGGAAGTAATGTATTTAATGTTTGGCAATGCTATTTTTTTATTTCATATTGAAATTTATAAATGTTTTATTAACAAACTCTACGATTTGAAAGGGAGCAGTGGCAACGCTTCTCGAAATAAACCAGATTTTTATCTCTATCATGCGAGACTGTTGCCACTCGGAAAAATGAGGGTGGAAATTAGCGTTTTTAGAGTTTTTTAATTAGTATCTTTGATTTTTTTTTTAAATGGACGTCAATCTTTCCTAGGACCCAGAAAAGAATTGTAGAAAGTTTGCTGACGATAGCTATAGCAGTGACTGAGTTAATAGCGAGCAAACAAACACACAGACATTATTCTTTGTATATATGAGCGATTTTCATTATAAATTACAGATTCTGTATCAGTTTAAAAATTACTAATACTGCCAATTTACGCGCACATTTTCCCATTTTCAACGAATTCGCAACAGTATTTTATTTTGTCTTCAATTTACTTCTAATTACCTGAATGAGCAATATTACTTTAATTTCTACTTCCGGTTTGCTCCTATGTTAATTTAAACGTACAAAAGCGTAACATTATTTCGATGTCATGTACTTTGGTTTTCATCATATGAAGGGATGCATGAATAAGTAAAGTTACCTCGTTTATTTATTAATCTGTCACTTACGGTTATGGGTAAAGACTTAATAATACCATGTTCTTTGTCATGATGTTAAAGCGAATCAGACCTATTTATCAATGAACAAAGCAAAGGCAGCAAGGCTGAAAATTATACGAAATTCTTGAATATGGTACAACAATTATCAAAGAATTCTTTAACTGAATTTTGGATGAGCTGTAATTCGAGAATTTTCATTACGTGTTTCCAAGATTAATTCCCGAAAGTATACGCGGGGAGCAGAGCAAGCGAAATAAAATTCTATCTTTCATCCTTCAAAGAGGATTTTCAGGAATTCTTGATTAGCCAGAACCTTCATTCCCTTTCACGCAGTTGATTGAAGAAAAAATTAGCTTCTCTTAAGTTATTTTAATCCGTATTGATCTTCTGAAACACGTTTCTTCAGCTTGCTGGCCTTGCATAGTTTCCTCACCAGAAAATTGTTTTTTTAAATTTGTAGTAATATTACGCGAGCGGTGATAAAATTGCGCAATTGTTTTTCGAAGACTGTTAATTAAAAGGGAGTTTCTTTTTGATGTACATTTCGCACAAAAAAGGGGGGTACAGTTCTATACCTCCTATTCTATTGGGCCTATTGACGAAATTTAACTTGCGTTTTTTAGATCCGGAAAGCTCAACATAGGATATATATTAGATTTATATACAGCATTATTCTAACATAGGTATTTTGACAAAATGAAACTTTTTATGAAAAGAGATACGGATTTTTTTCCATACTTCGATTCTACGCCTCAAATTATGCCAAATTGCCAAGTTTTGTAAAAGTAGCACGAGTAGTTTTCGTAAAAAAATTGCTCTCAAAATTTTAGCTCCTCTGTGTTAATTAAATTTGGTATATAATATTAATATTTCCTTTTTTATTAAACTTACTTCATGACTTGTTTCACAGTTTGAAATTTAGGTTCAGCCAAATGAAATTCGCAGATATTTTCTGATTTATTTTAAAATTTGTATTTCTTAGTAATTTTATAAATTTTTCGAAACATTTTTTTTTTGCGTTTTGAAATTTGGCATATTTATTATACGCATAATAACGCCAAGCGACGTTTACACACTGTTTTGAAATTATTCTAAAGAATGAACAATGCTCTTTTTTTCGCGCTTGTGCACAGTGAAAGGAAAAGAAAGATAGGTTGCCATAAATTAAGAACTTCGTCAAGTGAATTACTCTTGGCGCAAATTGAAAAAGGTACGCCGAGATAAATTTTAAAATTTTCTGTGTGGTTTGCTATGTGGTTTGTGAGGTAACGCTTATAATACATTTAGCAAAATTTAAAAAATAAAAAAAACTTTTTATTTGATTTTAGAGGAACTATTAATTTTTCAAGATTCTTGCTCACAGAAAATATGACTATCCAGTGATGCCACAAATAGAATATGGTCCTCCATAACTCTCATCAACTTGATCTGCCCAATCAAGTCAAACATCATGCTTCAAATCGCCCCTTAAATGGGGAAGCGGAAATGTCAGAAATTAGTCTCTGCAGTTTTATGTACATTGTACAAGATATGACTAAAAATCCGTTAATAAACTTGAAAATGAACGCAAGAACGCACGAATAGGAATAATCCGAGATGTCCTAAATAATCCTGAATCAGTTGAAAATGAATAGTAGAATAAGCAAACATCAAGTGAGGGAACAGAACTGGTAGAGAGACCTGACATTGTAAACAAATGAAAACAATAAAATTAGCATTAATAAGAAAAAAATAAAATTGTTACTCTTTGGAGCTTTAGTGGTAAGCATAATTCACAAGAGCACATCAGTATCGCCACTGTGGGAGAAGTGTCAAAAATGGACCATTGAGCTTCTATTGCTCTTGTGGCCCTGAATCTCCGAAACTGTGCATATGAGCGCATGTTGTTTACGTTCTTAAATGTAATGACGTATAAATGCTGCTATTATTTTAGTAGAAAGTTGTATAGTGCTTTTATTTTACAAGCAAAAGATAGGGTCAATTTAAAATTATAAAGATAAGGTCAATTTAAAATTATTTTGTGATATTGCTGTTGAACTGAATTTTATGGTTTAAGAGCGAAGAATGTGATATTTAATAAATAAAGGTAACACACAAAATGTTAAAAAAATGCCCCTTTGGGCGTAATTTAAAATCTGAAACCTTTCAGATTCCCCCCCCCCTTCTCGGAGAAAATTTCACGATCACAGACCAGTTTCTTTTTGTGAAGTTTTTTGGTAGAATTGTCAAGACTGAGTGTTCTATGCATACTTTTGGCGAACATATTCGTGAAGTAGTTAACGTCCTGATCTTGAACAGGGAGCTGAATGCAGCTGTGTTCTGTGGTAGAATACTGTGGTTAAGTGGTAGAATAACTGCACGTAAGAAGGATTTAAAATACTCTTTTATTAAACCACTATTATTTACAGCCACTTCCCAACTCGGGAGGGATAACAGAAAATAATGACCGCACTTATGTCTAAACTGAACAATCAAATACTTTAAAATAAAGTGAATAGAAATTAAGTAGTCGTTGCTCACAGAGTTGTAAACGCGAGTTGGCCTCTATGCGAAACTATTAATGGTGCGTAGCAAGATTTAACTAATACTAACGCACTTAGATTACTTCAATAAGTAACAGCGTAACAGCGCTAAGGCTCAGAATTTAAATGCTAGCTAGTCAGGTGGACGTCGAACAGAGCAGCAGTGGTCTGAGACTAAAAGCTCTCTCACACCGAGAAATTCCTCGCTAACGTTTAAATACAAACTTGGCTCCACTTGAAATTAGCATACAGATGAAACGCGCGCTCATTCTTACGGGAAGTTGAAATAAGAACTTACAGGAAAGAAAAAATTAACATAAAGCTTTGTTAGTTTAAACTAAAACCTTACAGAATAAGGAGTAACTTGAAAGTTAATCTTTAGAATAGGTGCATACATATTTTAATTTTATATTTTTACTAAAAAGAATGTCTTCGATTCAGTCTGCAATCGGGCATTGGTTTGATTAGCGTCTTAAATCGGAACCATGCATCGACAAAGAGATATTTCCAAAAGATATTTAATGGAGCCATGTTTTCAAATCATTCTAGTATATATTTCGAATAAAAACATTTCTGTATTCGTCTCTTCTCTATCACACACAATATGGCAGAAATGGAACTTTTCATGTATAATTTCTTCAAAAAAAAACTCAAAATTCTTCCCTTCGCTTTCGTTTCGATTGCACATTTTTTTATATACAGACTAATCGTCAAATGCGCTCTAAATTTCGAATAGTTCGGTAGGCAGGACTACCTACACTGGTGACATCCGTTGACTTTTTAATTAGTATTTCACAATGTTTTTTGCCTTAGCTATCGTTGCATTTAGTGAGGTGTTTGATTACGTCTCAGCGGTGATTCGGGTAGAACTCAAGCGGTTACACAAAGGTGAAGGCCCACTCGTAGCAATGGGCGTGTCAACGCCTTCGCTTTGGCCTTGCCTCTGGGTCGATCGGGAACGCGCAGGTGGAACGCCTTCTTGAACAGCTCTTGTCACCAATTGCATTGAAAAGCCATTCCACGTAATTTTTAAACTTGTATGCAAAACTATACAAGACCTTTTTTGGGCTTTCTTTAAAACTTGTCTGGGAATCAATATGTCCCAGCTGTGTTGCTGGATTCGCAAGACACCTAAGATATTGTTTGTAAAAATAAGTTGGATTGCCGTTTGGGAAGAGAGTGAATCAAATAATATGACTCGATAATAAAGACTAAGTTAAATATTTGTGAACAATTAATACAAACGAATGATCTGAAAGTGCGATTGTCGTGCGTAGGAAATTAAAGGATGTCGAAAATGTTCTCGTGGTTTACGTGGACTAAGTTCCATGATTTAGGTGCCCGTTTGTTATGCTTAAAATGTTATGCGAAACCCGGGAATCTTGCACTCTCTCTCATAATCTATGCTTTTTTAAAATTTTGGTGAAGAAAAACTGTAATAATTAAAAGCAATGGTTGAATTTTCCACCCTTTTCACATACATTCCAGTTTTATAGTGAGAGATATACTTTAAAATTCGTATTTGTTAAGAAGTTTTTTCTTTTTTAACCGTACTGTTAAAATACATGCACGGCTTCGTCGCATTGCTGTAACTTAAAATCTCATGTGGACACCACGTGACTTTCTTGTACGGCCTATTAAATAATACGCATTTTTTGGTGCACTTCATTTAAATTTATTTCCGTGAATTGCATTAAAAACTGTAGAGACATTAGGCATTTTTTGAAAGCAGGAGAAATGAAAAATGAGTAATGTCCTCGCCGGGACTCGAACACACGGATCTCTCGAATATGCGCCAAGACTGACTGACTGACTGATGTAGTTATTGCTGGGATGCCGCACAGAGTGCCGCTTGTCCAGCTCGATGAAAGAATGCCGTAGGCTCTTCACAATAAAACTATCTTCAATTAAATACAAGTCCAGGATCCGCAGGAGGAGAGAAAAGTTCCAAGCATCACAGGAAGGTGAAGGCTTCAATCATAGCGATAAAACGGGACACCGGTGGCGCCATCTGTTGAGAGTCCTGTGAACTAAATTAAAGAATAAAATAGTTAATCATCATACGTGCACAGACAGAATTTTACATGTCAGGCAGATCGGTTACTAATTCTAGGGCGAGAATAATTCTTTCTTGCTTCGGAAGCGTTTTGCATTTCTCAACAAACTCAATAAGCTTGTCTATAAACTTCAGCATAGGCTCTTCCATAGTAAGTCCACTAGTAGCGTTTCTAACTACGTCTGAAAATGATCTCTTGGAAGGCATCAGTTCCTCTTTAGCTTGTGCAGGCAAAGTCTCAATAATTTCTTTCTCCAATTTTTTCGGCTTTGGCACGTGCTTTTTCTTTTCCGCGGCAATACGAGGTTTCGGACGAAACTCGCAAGTCCTAGACGACGCAACATGATCCAAATTGCAATTTGCGCAAGTTGGTTTTTCTTCTTTCGGGAGTTTGCAGGTGTAAGTCAGGTGATCCTGGCCACATTTGAGGCATCTTGGCAGATTATTGCAGAACAGTTGACCGTGACCATAGCGCTGACATCTGAAGCACATCAGAGTGCGCTTATTCGTCCTGAATTTGCGTACGGAAATACGCAAGTTCAGTAGCTTTTTTCTTTTATAAATCAGTCTGCCGGTATCAGTCCTTTTGAGTGATACGAAGAAAACAGGCAGCTTGATTTCCTCATCGTTCGTTTTCCTAGTGAACTGCGAGACGCGGAGCACAGGAAATCCATCTTTTTTGAGCTCAGCTTCGATATCCTTCACGAGTGAGTCATCAGATAGGCCACGTATTACAACTTTCAGTGGTGTATCCTTCTTCGAGCAGAACGTGCTGAACTGTACTTCGTCTTTCATCAGTACAGCTAAGGCTTTATCTCGATGCTTGGAAGAGGCAAAGTAAACAATTATTTTGTCTCTTGGTAGTACTCCATCGAAGTCTTCAATGTCATGTTTGACAAATAATCCTCTTATGAAACCCCATTTGGTTTCCGGACGGGGGAAAATAATGGGTGGCAGCTTTTCTTTCCTATTTGCTGAATCCGAAATTTTGTCAGTATCATCAGCTTTCGGTTCAGGAGCTTTCGTAGTGTCCATGCGCTCACCGGAGCTTGGCACATCATCCAATGCTTCAAAAGCATTGTTAGTAGCTATTTCTGTCGCAGGATATGCGCCAAGTGTGGGAGAAATGCCTTATATACTCTCCCTTTTAAAGGGCGACTGGGGATTCAAAACCCAATCGCCAAATCCTGGTGGTGGAGTCTTAGAATCCACCACCCTTTTATTTCGGACGCCACTGTATATTCATTAGATTTTTTATTGAAACAGGAGAGATAAAAAATTAGCAGTGCGGTCGCCGGGACTCGAAACACGGACCTCTCGAATACGCGCCTAGTGTGCTGACCGCTACACCACGAAGACATGCTAAGAAGACAGGAAAAACACCTTATAATATATATTTCTCATTCAATCAATTCAGTTCTCACTTTGCGGCAAGGCAAAAATAAATAAAAAATTAACATCTTTATTAAAAATTGTAAAATACAGAAAAACCTTAAAACGCCGATTACAGTTAAAACAGTTAAAAAAACAATTTTTACAATTAGAATTAGAGTTTGTACGCAAAAACAAGCAATTCGGCCAACGGACAGAAAGACAAAATTTTCCGTGCACAAAACTGAAATAACTTTTTGACACACCGGGCAGAAAAGACACTGAAGTTGGCCCACTAACTGTCTTAATTGACTATTCTACTAAGAGCTTCAAATATAAACAAATGGCGGCCTCGTTAGGCTTACACTTTTAAATTGTTTATAATTATACAATTATTGCATGTGAATTATCTAAATGTGTTGAAACCTTAACCAGAACATAAGATAATCTGGAAGCATTAGATGTGTGTATCTTCCATAACTGTATCTCGAGTAACGTGCAGACGTCACGAAAAAAAATCTCTTCAGAATTCATTTTATTCCATTTTACAATCGGTTTTGTGGGGGGGGGGGGGAAAGGATCCTTTATTCTGTCCTCACGTACAGATGTCACGTAAGGATTCGAGAGCGATCAGAGTGGATATTTTCATTCAAATATGATAACCGAAATTTTTGGCGATTACAATACTTCCTGTACTTCGTACAAGGAAGTAAAAATGACGTATTTAATAGAAAACTTTTAAATTCAAATGTAAACAAACATGCGTTTAGTTTTTTTTTTTTTCATTCTATTAAATTAACATAAAATATTCGTTTAATATATAATTGTTAGTCCAAAGGGGCTTTGTCCCGGAAGGACTATTGTTTTCGTTTTGCAATTTTGCGTCGAAAAAACATTAAACGTCTGTATCACTTTTTAAACTGTTGCCACAAAATATTGCAGCCCTGTATTATATTTAAAGAAATTGAATAATGAAGAATCTGCATAAATGTATGGATGTTTCTCGCATCGTGATGAAACGACGGTACCTAAAGCCATCGAATTTTGAATGCCGTCATCCTGCCGCGAATATAGGCATCTGGAAGCCCAAATTTGAAATTTGTTTTATTAACGATTTCATATTTTGTAAAACTTTAACGAATTTTTGATTAACAAACTCGAGGATTTCAAAGCGGGCAATAGCAACGTTGTACAGAAAAAAACATTTTTATCTGCAGCCCGTGAGGCTGTGTGTAGTGAATTGTAAAGATAGGCTCAGTTTAAAATAATTTTGCGATATTGTTCTTTAACTGAATTTTATGGTTTAAATGCGAAGAACAAGATATTCAATAAATAAAAGTAACATACAAAATGTTTAAAAAACACCCCTTTGGACGTAATTTAAAATCTGAAACCTTTCAGATTTTATTCTTTTTATTTATGTTTAAAATTATAATGTCGTGAGTACAGAGGCTGTTCGCACATTTTTTAGACGATTTTGGTAAGCGGTAAAAAAAATCGTTTGCTGCAAAAGAAGTAATTGCAATTGTATTACGTTTTTAAAAGTCAAAATTATCGTCTGTCGCTGGAAAGTTTTGTTTTTATTCAAAATGGCGAATTTAACAAACCAGTGGTTCGAAGGCTACATTTACGCTCTTTCCGAGGAGAAATATGCATACTCCGTTATCCAAAAAACGATGTGAGAGTCATGGTCTTGTGATATCTAAAGCGTCGATAGGTAATATCATCAACAGGAAAGGAAAAAAATGTCAAATTGGAGCCTCCAGTGGGACAAAAATTCCAAACGAGGATCCAAGGAAAAAACGGACATCTTCGACTATTGCAAAGGTACGGTGTTTAATGTTAAAAGAAAATCCTCCTAGTGAAAGGACAGTTGCAAAATCATTAAAATGCTCGGTGTCCACTGTAAACAAAACGATAAACGTGGATTTCAATCTTAAGAAAGCGAAAAAACGCAATGTGCATCGTCTTCTTCCAAAGCATATCGCTCGACGCGGGACGCGCTTCAGAATTCTATACGAGAAACACTTATCCGAAGAAAAATGGAAAAGAATTGTCACAATAGAGGAAGCATGGGTGTATTTAAATGATTGTAACAAAAAAAAAGAGCCATTTATTATCATAAAAGAGGAGAAAAAAATTTAAGTACATGGTTCAAAGAATCGAAAGAAAGTTTTTCTAAGGGATTCATGATGGTTGCTGGTTTTTCTTATAATGACAAGTTAAAAATAAAGAGAGTGCAAAAAAATGTCAAGATTAACTTCAAATACTATCGGGAACATATTTTATCGTCCATTTTTCTGAATGAAATACCATCAGTTTACCCACAGTGCCATCCATCTGTGAGACTCCATCGGGACAAAGCTAACAGTCACACATCAAAATCCACTGTAAATTTCCTAAAAGAAATGGAACAAAAAACTGGTATCAAGACCACTTCACTGATATCCCTACTAAATCTCGCGATGTGTCACCTATGGATTTTTGTGCTTTCGGACTTTTAAAAACTGCATTATCCGAACGTTGTCCCAAAACCCTAACAAGACTCTGTAAAGCTGTTCGGGAGGAATGGGATAGAATACCTCTTCTGACACTTCGAAAGGCATTATTACCCTGGAAATTGCAGCTTCGAAAGATAGTTCAGAATAAGGGATGTCATATAGAGCATTTCAAACACAAGAATTTTATGTAATTTAGTTTTGTGAATACAATATACATCGTCTAAAAAATGTGCGAACAGCCTCTGTATTTGACAGATGCCTCGACCAGCTCCGTAAAAGTATCCGTAAAAGAATAAAGATATTCATCCCATATGTCCGTATAGCGTCATGCTTAAGACCTAGAGATATAGTCTGTCCAGTAGCTGTTAGAATAGGCAGTTCAAGTTCAAGGCCATTCTGCTCTCTTTTAAATCAGGTCTCATAACCGTGGTAACGATAGCTGCAGAAATCTTCGAATCCTGTAATTTGCTAAAGATCATATCCTCTAATTTGCTAAAATGCTGTAATTTCCTTCGTGCGTTGACGATGAGAAACGTTGCGACCGTAAATGGGAAGAACATCGCTACGACAATGAAATGTCTATTTTAAAGTAACGCACTGCGGCAACTGCAAAATCAGTTTTCGATGTCAGCAAGGACATCGTAGATTTTTCATGTTTCCCGCTTAAAAAAGAAAATCTAGTAGTCTCTATAATGTGTCCGAATTAAAATAGAGGAAACGTTAACTCTTCGTCACCTGACTTTAAAGACGATTGTGTCTTGTTCCTTCTCTCCAGTTGTACTTTTGTTTGACGAAAATACAAGTAAACAAGTTCCTTCCCACGTGTCGTTGTTGAGTAATGAGTAATGTCAGCAAGCCGTTAAAAGATACGTAGTTCAATTTTCGTTGAGGTTGTAAATGATTTTCCATGTTTTCGTCTTCGAGAAACCAAAAAGTATCTAAAGGTTTCCAAGTTGTAAAAAAGTAAAACTTTAGGGAAAAAAAAATTGCCATCTAATTATATGAAGTACATTTTGTGAGTATGATAAGAATTTTGCAGGGTGTTCTGCGTTCGACGATATATCATGGAGAAAGGCGATGCACATTATATTTTCCCACCCTTTCAAATTCAAATAGAGATTAATTACTTTGTTTCCAGTTGAAACTGAGCATTTTAATTGCTTCGCAACTGTCCTTTGATTTAGCGGATTCCTTCATTGTCAGAAAAATCCGTCAAAATCATTCTAAAAATGTTTATCTGAACTTCTAACTGATAACAATACATAAGGGGGGAAGCTTTCGGATTGTACATTACGCCCAAAGAGGCATTTTTTAAAAACATTTTCTGTGTTACATTCATTTATTAAATATCATGTTCTTCGAACCTAAACCATAAAATTCGATGCAATAGCAATTGAAGTAAAAACTTAATTTGTTGACTCGTCGCATCGGTGGTATTTTTTAATGTCATGCTGAGATCAATAAAGACACTTATTTTCTTCTAATTCTACTTTATGAAGCAAAATATAATACTTTATGAAGCAAATATTTACAGATTTGTGGGAGTTACATAATAGCTGATTTAACAACGCGTCAAATGACCACACCCATCCACTCTCTCTCTCTCAGCACTAAAACATTTTAATTAACTGTATATACTGGCGGCGCAGCGCCCTCTATAACTTCTTCTACAGCAATATCGCAACATAATTTTAAAATGAGCATATCTTTGGAATCCATACACAGTTCCGCGCGATGGAGATAATTCCTTCTCCCGCTTACAATGTTGCCATTGCTCGCTTTGAAATCGTTGAGTTTCTTAATCAAAAATTCGTTAAAGTGTTACAAAATGTAATAAAACAGATTTCAAATTTGAGCTTTCAAATTTGAGCTTCCCATATTCGGAGGAGGATTGCATTATTCAAAATTTGGATGGCTCTAGGTGCCGTTGTTTTACCACAGTGCGACAAACATGCATACATTTATGCAGATTCTTCATTATTTAATTTCTTTAAATATAACACAGGACGATAATATTTGGTGGCAACAGTTTGGACATTTACAGTGAATTGACGCAAAATGCCAACATGAAATCAATAACCCTTCTGAGCTAACCCTCATTTGGGCTAAATATTCTCATCAAAATCCTGGAATTGAAGTTCTGATTAGAAGCAAATGAAATAGCCACGGATTCGAAACGCTGTTGCTTAGGCGGAGGATCTTGTATTTGCGTTAATAATATATTTCTACAAGCTTAGCAGTTCACGTATCATGATTCAGTCAAGCGGATGTCGCAATTAACAACTTGTTAAACAAATCCTCCCTTGATGTGATATTATGCATGTGCGAAAATGTTTCGAGAAGGGAGGAGGAGACTAAAACAGCGCCTTTAATGTAGATGCAGATTCAAATATAAGTAAGCTCCAGGGGATTCTTATAGTTCATTGTTCCTTTCTGGTGTTAATTAGGTAAAAGGACTGAAGTCTCTGAAAAACACAAAGCTCCATATAACTTTATTGCTTATTTACTAAAGTGCTGTGTAATGAATAAAAAACCAAAGAAGTCTCTTCTACAAAATGGAGCTTCCGCATAAATGTGCCCTGGATAAACAATTCGGAAAGCGACAGACAAGCTGATTTCAGCGGGCTGATTTATTTAAGCAATTTTGGGTTTATTGGGTTCCGTGTAATTGAATTTCTTGCTCATTTCGTAGATTTTTAACACTACTAGAGAATTATAAAGTGTTCGAAGGGAAGAAACGTTAGAAATCAGTTGTAGAGAATTTTAAAATGTTCGGAGGGAATGGTAAAAAATCAAATATGCCTTTGTAAGGAATTGGTCTTTTCTTGTTGACTTTTTTGATTTATGAAAATTTTGTAGGTTCCACTTCTCTATTTTCTATGTGATAACTTCAAGAGTAGTAACTGCACAGAAGAAGGGTTACAAATACCCTTTATTACACTCTTTAAAATTTACAATGCGTCAACGGGGCGCTACCACACTACGCCTCTGCTTGGCGTTGACTGAAATCAAAGAACTAACCAACGATTTGAAGATATTCACAAGTAGCAGAATTACGCTACAGGGCTCAGACTATCCTATTTCTCAACAGAACGTTCAAAAATCTAGCGGCAGCAAAGTAATAGCTGTTACGCCACGTTTAACCAGCGATAAATGCTAAAGCAGAAGCTCACGCTACAAAAAGGTCATTTATTAGTCTGTCTCGCATTTCTTTTAGATATGAAATATGGAGGGCATCATGAAGCAAGTATTCCAATAAGCGTGATATATCGCTTTTATTTTACCTGTTTTCGAAACAGAGTCTTAAAAAGACTAGGATATAAAGTTAAGACATAATCAGCAAAGTACGCGGCTGTAAATTTGCACCAGGACTTTTTTTTTGGACATCTGTTCCTTGCCGTTTATGTAGACGTTGTACCTTTTTCCTAATATTAGATTCAATCTTAAAAAAGTTTTCTGGTAGAAGACAGTTGTAATAATAAAAAAGGAACACTTCCCTCGAGCTATTTTTATGACGTATATAAAGAACGTCTCATTTGTAAAGTCGCTCGTATATGACCGTGATTACATTATCCGCGATATGTTTTTATATAAATGTAAGGTTTTGCTGTGTTAATTTATTTACCACGTTCTTTTCTCTCTCCCTTTTTTTTAAAATTTTTCTATTGTGTTATCTCTTAAATTTACAGCAAGTTGCTTACTCTTTATATTCTCACCCATTTTACTTACTGCCCCTTTCATCTGCTATGCCGTCCTTACTTCGTAAACTCGTTTTCCTGTGACGTACTGTATACAAAGTAATTGCCAAAAGCTATGACGTAACTGATGTATATTTTTAAGACATAAACTTCTCTCATATCAGCAATATCTCTTATGCAAAATTCACTTTCATGAAATATATATACGAGTAGCTTTTTTTTATTAACCGAAAAAATTTCAAAAATGATTTTCGTTTTTGTGCAAAATAGCGGAAGTAAGAACAACATTTAAGAGTTTTTTCTTCCTTGTAGGCAGTACAGGAAATATTGTAATTGCGAAAAATTTTGGGTATCATATTTCAACGTAAATATCCATTTGGACCGTTCCCAAATCCATTTGGACGATTGTTTTGCGTGAAACAGCTACAAGAGTTCGCCCACACTCTTTAACTTTCCCTTCTAGAACTTGGTATTTAAACTTTTTCTCCTCAAAGTAGAATTTGCTTCTTACACCTTGTATCTTGTCCTACGGACACACTCATACATTTCCTATACTTCCATTATTATTAATATTTCAAGATAGCCGGTATACAGCTTACTGTCTGCAAGCTACACAGAGCAATAGTGGAAAAAGGCAAGCAGAATTTGCATTACTTCATGAGCGCTATCAAATTTAAATATTCTGGCATTGACAATTAGCGGAAATAAACGCTTATAGGAAAGTAAAGTAAAATTAAATTAAATTGGTTATTTAAAATAAATATAAATCCCTACAAAATAATAAAATGAAAACATAAATATGCAAGAACAATTTTTAGTCTAAAGGGGCTTTTTTCCCAGAAGGACTATTGTTTTCGTTTGGGCATTTTGCGTAGGAAATATTAAATGTCGGTTCACTTTTCAAACTGTTGCCACAAAATATTGCAGCTCTGTATTACATTTAAAGAAATTAAATAATGAAGAATCTGCATAATGTATGTATATTTCTCCAACTGCGATAACAACCAATTTTGAATAACCTTATCCTTCTGCGAATATGGGCATGTGGAAGCCCAAATCTGGAATTTGGAATTTGTTTTATTATCGATTTCATATTTTGTAAAACTTTAACGAATTTTTGATGAAGAAACTTGAACGATTTAAAAGCGAGCGATGGCAACACTCTACGGGGGAAAAAATCCTTTTTATCTCCAGCGCACGGAACTGTGTATCGGAAATTCTAAAGATAGACTGATTTTAAAATTATGTTGCAATATTGCTCTTGAACGGAATTTTATGATTTAAGTGCGAAGGACATGATATTTAATAAATAAATGTAACACACAAAATATTAAAAAAACGCCCCTTTGGACGTCATTTAAAATCTGATACCTTTCAGATTTTCTTTTTTATTTATTACATTTATTCATTCAAATGTACTCGTATATGCCCCTACGTAAAATTGGTCGCTGATATAGGAAATAAGATACTTCATTTTAGGATGTCTGGAGTATATTCCTAGTAAATGTTAAACCTGTAAATGAATTACCAAGTGTACTTGGATAGTTACTTGGTACCATATTCAAATCAAAACAATGCTTCCTTTTCATTTCGTTTGACGTTCTACACTGAAATCTTCCATTGTAATAACAGGAACATCTGTATCTCTAGTAAACTCTTGATCGATCCATAAAGTAGTCTCCGAATATTTCGTCGATGCACTAAATAAGAACAGCTTCAAATCTCCTGAATTAACAGTTGGATGAATATATACGGACGCTAGAGTAAATGTTGACTATCCATTAACAATTACATCAACTGTACAAATATCGCCTGCTTTCTGAATCCTGTATTCTCTTAATAAACTAATGGGCGAGCAGGTCTGATGAGCGGCCTGCAGCCAAAGCAAAATTTGTAAGTTCTGTATGCTTTGAAAAGCAAATGTATAAAGACATTTCAGTATGAATAAAATCATTTCATTCTTTTCAAGAAACATCCAGTTCGTAAATATTTTTTTGATTGCAAACCAGGAAACAAAAACTTTTGATTCTTTAGGTTAAAACGTATGGCGGCATGAATTAAATTTAATGTAATATAAAAACATTTTTTCAATATTAATAAAAGAATTAACGTCACAATAATATATCGTGAAAATTATACTAACCTGAAACAAAAAAGTTGCTAACAGCAGCTATTTATTTAAAATGCGGACATTAACGAAATGTTTTCGACATATAGTGATGTCACATGCAATCGGGTGCCTTCTTCAACGTCAGAATATGACCTTATATTACAACAATATATTTAATATTTGGCAATGCTATTTTTATATCACGTTTAGTGAAACTTAAAAATTTTTGATAAACAAATTGTGCAATTTGAAAACGAGCAGTGGCAACACTTTTTGAAATAAAGCAGATTTTTATCTCCAGCGAGCTAGACTGTTGCCACTCAGACTGCGCACGTTTGCGTTTTCAGAGTTTTTAATTAATATCTCGGCTGATTAAAGTCGTTCGAAAATGATAATGGTCGAAATGGCTTCCCACGAATTTTTGGAATCGGGAATAATATACACTCATGTCCATAAATTAAGGATAATTCGGAGTCACGCGGAAATCGAACTCTAAAATAAATATATCACCTGTAAAATCACTAGACACATCTTCAAGAATCATATGCAAATTTCAGGAAGTAACCAGATGACACCGATGGTACTTCACAATGACGAGAGTGTAAGAGAGTGATATATAAAGAATACAGGCAAAGAAGTAAAATTGTTCGCAGGCGCTATGGACATGAGTGTATTTAATGTTTTGCAATGTTATTTTTATTTCTTATTTTGTAAAACTTATAAATTTTTTATTAACGAATTCTACGATTTGAAAGCGAGCAATGGCAACACTTCTCCAAATAAAGCAAATTTTTATCTACCGTAAACTTATAAGGTATATCTCCCACATTCTTAGCGTGCCTTCGTGGTGTAATGGTCAGCACACTGAGCCGGTATTTCAGAGGTCCGTGGTTCGATTCCCGGCGAAGGAATTGCATATTTTTCACCTCTCTTGCTTCGTAATAACCTAATGTCTCTACAAACTCATCTTCGATCATTAAAGTAGTCTCAAAATATTTCATCTATGAACTAAATAAAAGCATCTTCAAATGTCCTGAATTAACAGTTGGATGAATATATACAGATGCTAGAATGAATTTTGACTGTCCATCAACAATTACATCAACCCTATAAATATCGCATCCTTATGAATTCTATATTCTCTTACGCTGCTTAACAATAAATTCTCTTGCTACACTCGTCAAATTTATATAAATCGCAACAACACTAGCTTGGCGACATAAAATAAAATACAGCAAACACCACCCGAACACGCTGACTGTCTACACGCAACTGTCGACCACGATCTTGCCACTCACACGCGGTTGCGCATTCGCGTGGAGCTTCACCAAAATTTCGCTATTTTTGGCGAGTTACTCTGCACAAATCCTTTGTCCAATTTTTAATTTTTTTTGTGTTTTCTAATTAATGTGCTGTTTCATCTATCTAATGATGTATTTAGATTGATTGTAACATTTGTAGCTTTGAAGATATAAGCATTCGCGCACACTTCAAATAGCGTCTTAATTTTTGATTTCCCATCAGACCTTTAATGGTGGAACGTAATCGTGAGTTAAAAAATACTGCATTCTGCTAATCAAATAGAATTATTACTCTGCTGTTGCCAGTTTAAGAAAAACTAATTGCAATAAATTTCTTTAAAATGGTTTCATAGCAACTAAATAATATTGTACAAAAATACAAATTTCAGTACAGTCAAAACATTTGTGAAATAAAATATTTAGACGTGTTATATTTAGGTTATAACACGCATTATAAAACAAAATATTTTTACTTTTACGTGTTTATGCATCAAGTATTTATTCAAGCTATACTGCGCTAGTGCACATTCTTTTGAGAAACATTTCGCTGGGCAGCTTGAAACGTATTTGCATACTCTGTGTTTTGCGTTTTTTTATTCCATATATGGAATTTTGTGTCTGAATTCATATATGTGCATCGAATATGAAATCAGAGAGAATATCGTCATTAGGCAAGACATGCATGTTTCTTTCTGAGTCAGCCCAAAACAAGCAACTATTCGTTTACCTTTGTGTAAAAAGATTCATCTAACACTGCTATTCTTGTAGCTGCTGCAACCCAAATAACGTGTTTCGTATTCCAGTCACAGCTTTTGAGATACTATTTGCAATTCTACGCTCACAACTCAATTTCCGCCTTTAAATAACTTTGCCGCAAATTTCCTTTACGAGGATTCTTAGACTGTAGTTCTTGTATGCTTTCATCTCCCTCCCCCTACTCAATTATAATACGTATGGTGTTTTAGAGTATTCAGTTTTGTTTATGCAATTCTAATGATTCCCATACAGAATGCTATGAATAATAATAATGCTTAAAAAAAAATCTGAAATGTTTTGGATTTTAACGGTCGCCCAAAAGGGTTTGCTAAGTGTTTTTTACGCTGCCGCTAAGGTCGCAGTCTACCTGTCTGCTGTTACACTACTTTCCACTAAACCATTTATATTTTTATATTTTGTCTCTTTAGCTTTATTATTAAGCATTATTTTCTTCGCACTTACAATGTACATCTCAACAGCAAAAGTAAAAAATTTTAAAAGCAGCATAATAGCATATGTTTAGAATTCGCGAGTTAAGTGTTCATACATTTTTTCCCTGCCTTTTCTCAGTTCATCATATTGTTACGGATTTCATATTTATTATTTAAATATTTATTTAGAATTGTAATTAAAATTGCTTTATTTTCCCATGCAACGCAGAAGATTTTTGAAGTGAGTGCTACGTCGGAAAAGTAAAAATAAAAGAGAGCGTGCATTTAATATTTAATAAATAAATATCTCGTAATTGCTGTTGCCATGCACAACAATCGAAATTTTACCAGAATGTTCTAGTAATTAATTAAAAAGCTTATAAAAGCCGAAGTTAAACACCTCATCTCAGTTAGCAAAATCCGAACTATTAGTTATTAGAAGAAAACAAAGATGTAGAAGACTTAATGAAAAGATTAAATTATTTGGCACTGAGGTACCGTAGGTATCTAAGGCTACATACTTAGGAGTGACACTCAATAATAAACTAACTTGGAAAGACCATATTAACCGTGTCAGAAGCAAAGCATTAAGTGTAATTACTTGCCTACTCCCACTTATTGGAAGAAATTCAAGCTTAAGCTTAGTAAAGAAAAGGCATTTATATATTGCTGTCATAAGGCCCATTTTCTCTTATGCTTCGCCGGCCTGGGCGGCTTACTCTAAAAAAGATGTTGAAAAACTTCAGATTACGCAAAACAAAGTCTTAAGACTTATCACAAATGCCCATTTCTACGTATCTAATGAGACCTTACACAGAGACCTGAGGATTGAATATGTAAATCATTATTTACATAGAATGAATGCCAACTTCTTTAAATCTGCCTTATTATGTAAACATCTTCAACATTTCCATGTTCTAGACTACATAGCCTTAGATGAGGATTACAACATCAGGCCATATGCGGCTCACTTACTAAGGGATCTGAATTTCCCAACTTAGTAGTTGTTAGAGCATTGCTTCAACTTGTACATATGTAAATAGGCTTTCGTTATTTATCCTAGTTATCATATTTAATCAAGAATTTCAATTTTTATTATCATTTTGTATGTTATATTTCATGTATTAATTCAGTATTTGTATTGTATTGTATTGTATAACTAAAGTTTAATAAATTGTATTACTTTCATGTGCCCTGGTTAGGACGCAGACATGTACTAACGCGGCTCTGCCGCAGTCAGGATTTTAGTTAGGACTTCTCTCTACATTGCAGGACTTTGGTTTATTGCAACCTTGCGATGCAAACGGCATCTCTTTCATACCGCATATTTGGTTTTATTTAATTTAAGGAAATTGCACGTCAGGGGCTCTATGCAATTCCTCAGTGAGCTGGATAAGTTGCCCATAATTGGCAATATTCCAGCAATAGTTGTCCAGACTAGACTAGACTCATCTCAGTTGTTGTTGTAGTTGTAGCTGTTTAAAGCGAACTGCTGTTTGTTTACTTCATGCTATCATTTATTGTAGCGATTTCGTTGTGAGATAGAATTAGTTTATCTGCTTTGAATTGAGTTTTGCTAAACGTTTGAGATATTGTGATATTGTGCGACTATCTCTGAAGAAATATTTCAACATTTTGATTTACTTCTTGTGAAAAGAATAAACTTTGCTAACTTTTTAACGACTTGTGTATTCAATCCATAACGAACCCGTACTCACGCAACAATATCAATCTTCAGTTTTCTTACCAAGATGGCTTTATAAAACTATTTTTTTGTCTTTTTATTATTAACGTTTTATGTGTTTACTTTATTTATTAAATATTTCTGTTCTTGGAGCTTACGCCACATAAAATTCGATTCAACAACAAAATCACAAAATATTTAAAAACAGCATATCTTTAGAATTTCCAATAGACAGTCTCACGTGCTGGAGATGAAAATGCTTTATTCCGTACAGTATTGCCACTGCTCGCTTTGAAACAGTTGAGTTTGTTAATGAAAAATTCGTTAAAGTTTTACAAAATATGAAATGGAGAGTAAAAAAAATTCAAGATTCCGTCTTCCAGGTGGACGTGTTCGGGTGGAGACTACGTTATTCAAAATTTGATTGTCCTAGGTACCTTTGTTTTCTCACAGTGCGAGAAACGTGCATATATTCATGCAGATTCTTCGTTATTTAATTTCTTTGAATATAATACAGGGCTATAATATTTGGTGTAACAATTTGAAAAGCGAAACGCTGTTTATTGTGATTCAACTCAAAATACCGTTTCGAGACTAATATTCCATTCGGGAATAATATCCCTTTTGAGCTAATTATCAACAATTAATGAAATTTAGAAGGTGTTTATGGGCTATTTACTATTCATTGGCAGTCAAAATTCAATTTTTTTATAAAATGCAAAGGTAATTTGTCTGAAAATCATTTCATAAATTTAGGCAAAACTGAATATTACATAAAGAAAGATTAATTTTATAAAAAAAAGTTGTGCGTTTTATGGGAGTACAACACAGGTACCTCTTCTTCAAGAAGCAAAATTATTATACGCACTTTCACCAGAAATTTTCGCTTAAAGAAATAGATTTAAAATAAATAATAGGCAAAGGAAGCAACATAGTAGCAACACAGACGACATTTATAATATTAGTAAAACTTCAACTAATTTTCGATTAACAGACTCAATGATTTCAAAGCGAGCAGTGGGGGATAAGACAAACATTTTTATCTTCAGCGCGCGAGACTGTTTATCGGAAATTCTGTTTTTAAATATATTTAGCTCAAAGGGGGCGTTAGCCAAAATGCTCTCGAAACGTGTATGCGTCCATAAATGGAAAAAAAAAGTCCGTTTGTTCGTAATATAAAATCTGAAAGCTTTTTGAAGTTAAAGTATAAGGTATTTCTCCCGCCTTCTTGACATGTTTCGTGGTGTAGTGGTCAGCACACTCGGTGCGTATTCGATTGGTCCGTGGTTCGAGTCCCTCGAAAGCATTGCTCATTTTTCACATCTCCTGTTTCCAAATAGCCTAATAATCTTACAAGTGGCACCCGAACTAAAAAAGGTGTGGATGATGATTTTCCACCACCAGGATTTGGCGATTGGGTTCCTTAATCCCCAGTCGTCCTTTAAAAGAGGGACTATGTAAGGTATTTCTTCCGCCGCCTTCGCATGCCTTTGTGGTGTAGTGATCAGCACGCTCGACGCGTATTCGAGAGGTCCGTGGTTCGAGTCCCGGCGAGGACATTGCTCATTTTTCACAGTTCCTGCTTCCAAATAGCCTAATGATTCTAGAAATATATGTCAAACATTTGTCCTAAGATATTAAATCCGAAATCCCGTGTTTAGCTATGTACTATATGACTACAATTTCATAAATATATGTGTTAATCTTATATTTACGAAAGCTTGATAAGTAATACAATTTCGTGCTTCTTCATAATGTTACAACTCACTTTTTTAAGATTATTTTAGTTATTTAAGTTAAGGTTTTTAACTAAATTCTAAGCTGTATTTTGGACCACATTAGCTGTTCGGAATGCTTCTGCTAATGGCTGTGCTGTTGCGAAATAGTCTTTTAGCGTGCACAATTTTATGATTTTTAGCTTCCGATAATAATGATATTAACCTGATGAGACAAGTCAATGCTGACTTTTCTTCCAATCTGCAAAAACAAAACTGTACTCGTTCCTAAGATGAAAACGAACAACGACCAGCGTAATTCTGAGCCACGAAAGCATTATTATGAATTATTTCGAGAAATGGAAATTTTCGGCAGTAAAATAACGAAATGAAAGTTTCCTACGTTATGTTTTTGAACTAAACGCGAAAGTCATATTTCTTCGAAAACATGAAAAATAATTCTTATGCATGTAAAGACGGTTATTGAGGACACATACATTTACGAACATTTTATAAACAATGATGTAAAAGAGTTTATGCATTTATTTTAAAGGACCTTTTCAAATTGTATCAAATATAATTAATTATGCGCACATATTTTACTTCTATACTATGTGTATTCTGTTTTCACCACTTTATATTCTGCATTTATTTCAAATTATGCTTTTAACTTCCTTGTACGAAGTAAAGGAAGTATTGTAATCACGAAAACTTCCGGATACCATATTTCGACGAAAATATCCATTTTCACGGCTACCGAATGCAATTTAACGATGTTTTTGCTTGACATTCGTACGTAAGAACAGAATAAAGGACTCTTTTTTTTGCCCCCCCCCAAAAAAAAATTATAAAACTGATTTAAATGGATTCTGAAGAGATTTTTTTCGTAGCGTCTTTGCGTACGTACGTTCGTACGTATGTACGTATGTATCTCGCATGACTCAAAAACGAGTAGCCTCAGAACGTTGAAATTTTGTATATAGGACTGCTATAATCTGTAGATGTGCACCTCCTATTTTGGTTGCAACAGGACGCACCAAAAGTATATAAATTTATGTATACCAAAAGTATATAAATTACCAAAGTATATAAATTAGGCAATACCAAGCGTATATGAATACCAAAAGTATATAATACCATAAGGATATAAATTAATATAAAAATTATTTGTATTACCAAAAGTATATAAATTTATGTATATGTGTGCACCTGTTACTCGGCTCAGTGAGTTCAGTTTTTTTATTGTATGATGGTAAATTGTGCATTGTTTGCTTTAAAAAAATTCAGTTATATTGTTCCTATCTTCCGGTTAAGTTTTTTATGCCTTCAGTAAGTCTGCATGCAATATTTGTATAATTATCAACAATTTGTCAATTTGTCAACGTTGTCACATGTTTAAGTGCAGCTAAACCTAATTATTTTTACATAGCAGCCATATTTGTTTACATTTGAAACTTATCAGCATAGTGGATTTGTGGCCAGTCTAGAGAAACTAAGCTTCGCAACAACAAAGATAACGCCTTCTTTTATTATTTCGAATTAAATCATGCTTAATCCATTCTGCAATTTATTCGAGGAAATAAGTGTTTAAGATTTACTTCGTAATTTTTAATATAGATATTTTGAGGTTTTATGTATTTTTGCCTTCTCGAGAAGTGAGAACTGAATTAATTGAAAGAGAAATACTGAAGCGTCTGTGAAAAAGTGTTTTCTTTTCTTTCTTTCTTTTTTTTTTCGTTTAATTTCTTTTATACATTATTTATTACAGTATTTGAATAATTAGATTTATTCTTGTATTTGAATAGAACATGTGACAACGATTAGATAATTCCTCAGGTGATATCAATTTTGTACATTCTGAGTTTATAAAATGAACGCATTTAACGCTGTTAAATGAACCTAGCGCCAGAGTGCTGCTATGGTAAAAAAATATAGTGAATTTTAAAGAGTGCATATATTGTATTGTGGTTTATGCGCTGTCGACGAAGTATATTTAATTCAATACAATAAGTTTAAATGAAATGCGAGAAAAAAATACGTATAATTTAATATTCCGTGCAAGGAATGGTGTATACATCAGATTTTTTATTATTGTTTATTGTTTAACATCAGTATGAGACAAACTGCTTGTATTAAATTATATTTCTTTTAATCTTGAAAACTATTAATCATATCTGATGTAAATTAAATAATATGCCATGAAACTAAATGTGTAGGTTTCTTTGATTTTATATACCATTAAGTACACTTAAGGTATGTAAAAATGTCTGATGATAAATAGCGTCGTAAAAATTGTTGAAGGTTTTTAATTTAAGTAAGTTTTAATTAAATTTCACGATAGCCATCCATTTTATTTGAGTTTTCAGCTATCCGAGATTATATCGGTTCGCATTACCATGGGCGATTATGATACTAACGTATTAATGATAAGGCGGAAACAAATTCTTCATTCATAAGTTTCACAGAAAGTTTTTTTTTTTCCATTACTATGATAGGGAGAACCAAATATATAAACTGTATTTTGTATTGTGTATTATCATCGATATATAAATTCTGAAGAGTTTTGATAAAGTGATTGGGTTGAAATTAGTTTAATGTAAAAGTAAATGTAATCGAATGAGTTAAGATATTTGGACACCGTGTTCGCCAAAGTCCTTACCACAAAAGTCCTTGATTTTTGTAATCGTTGATTTACAGACATATAGTTCTAATCACATAAACATTTTAAAGTGAGGTAGAAACTCATGTTATGTCATTTCTAAATTTAATTTTTTTTTTTTTTTTTGTAAAATAGAGAATCTTATCTTTTTGCACGCTCCTGTGCTGCCTGTATTATATTTAGGAAAACTTTGTACTCTTGCTAAAAGAATAAAGTTGAAAACGTTTGATTTTAGTACGTCAAAAATGACCGAGACATTTAATTAACAAAATTTTCTGCAGTTGACATTATTTTGAATTTGCATTGAGGGATTAAATAAATTAGAATGAGTCCAGATTGATGTTTTTCTCCTAAATGCCGTTGTGTGATTTACTAATATCTTTAATTTGTAATTTAATTATATTTTGCATACCGAAAGAATTTTCAAGTAAGCTATTTATGATTTATTAAGTCTAAAAATACGTTATTAATATTCACATGAAATTTTTTAAATCATGTTGTTGTTATGACTAATCTGAGTTGTCGGATATGAGACCAAGCCCACGAAATTCATCGTGGCAAGGAAGCTATTTTGTGCTTGTGGCTGTCATACAGGGGACAGTACGACTTTGCTCAGTTTCGCATGCAGGTTTCCAGGAGAGCACCCAAGAGGGACGGATCCGAGGGTCTCCCAAACCTCTTCCCCATCCACAAACCTCTCATCCACAACCTTTTCCGCTTGCCGTATATTTTCAGTATCCCTGCAGAGGCACTATACATTTACAAACATCTATGCCTTCTTCGGGATTCGAACCCGCGGGCGCATACTTCACAAGTGCACATCAGTATCGCCACTGAGTGAGGGGTCTCAGAAATGGACCAATAAGCTTTTATTGCTCTTGAGACACTGAATCTTTGAAACTGTGTGTATGAACAAATGTTGCTTTTAACGTTTTATTTTGTATTTGTTTCGTAGTTATAAATTTATGGCGGATAAATGCTGCTATCGTTTCAGTAGAAAAGCAGGTAGTGCTTTCATTCTATAAATTTTATTTAATCGTCAACATTTCACTTAAGCGAAACTTATTACGCGCTGATATTCGGATTAATGCTCGTGCCATATTATCGCTCTGTCTATCGAGTAAATGACTCAAGCTACAATTAGCCTCGAATGCTATGCATTTACTAACACGTGTGGATTAAGCGAATTCGAGAGTATAATTTTTTTACTGATCTGAGGATAACTGGAAGTGTTACGATGAATCTAGTATTTTCTTATCTCAGTATTTGCGTTCCTTCGATTTTGAAAGTGTAAGATACAAAATACACTCTTAGGAGAAAAAAAAAAAAAAGAAGCACCTAAGAAGGAGTTATCCTAATGCGACGAAAATCGGTAGAAGTGATGTACATGTACAGAAAAACAAATGATTACAGTTTGAGAAAAATTGGATGATTTATTGAAGTGATAGAGCTTCACAAAGTGGAAAAGTCGGTAACGCGTTTGTCCACCTCTGGCCCTTATGCAAGCAGTTATTCGCCTTGGCATCGATGCATAGAGGTTGCGGGTGTCCTCCTCAGGGATATCGTGCCAAATTCTGTCCAACTAGCGCGTTAGATCGTCAATATCCCGAGTTGGTTGAAGGGCCCTGCCCATAATGCTCCAAAAGTGCTCAATAGGACAGAGGCGACCTTGCTTTCCAAGGTAATGTTCGGCAAGCACTAAGGCAAGCAGCAGAAACATGTGCAGTGTGGGGGCGGGCATTATCTTGCTGAAATGTAAGCCCAGGGTGGCGTGACATGAAGGACAACACAAGGAGCCTTAGAACTTCGTGGACGTACCGCTGTGCTGTAAGGTTGCGACGGATGACAACCGAAGGGGTCCTACTATGAAATGAAATGGCACCTCAGACCATCACTCCTGGTTGTCGGCCTGTCTGCCGGAAGACAGTCAGGTTGGTATCACACCGCTGTCCGGGACGTCTTCAGACTCGCCTTCGCTGGTCATCGGGGCTCAGTTCAAAGCGGGACTCGTTGCTGAAGACTATTCTACTCCAGTCAGTGACATTCCAGTGCGAATGAGCCCGACACCACTGCAAACGGGCTTGACGTTGTACAGAGCCCCTTTTCTGTGAGCCGTCTATGAATGGTCCTTGCGGTCACTGAAGCACTAGTTGCACGTACAATCGATGATAATGATGCATCTGGGGCTGTGAGTGCCGCTCTGACGATGGCTCGGTCTTCACGTTCTGTCGTTTCTCTAAGCCTACCGCTTCCTTGTTGACGTTGTGTGCGGCCATATTTCACCCATTCCTGCCAACATCGTCTAATAGTGGCATCACTCCCGCTCAAATGTCGAGCTATTCGCCGATAAGACCAACAGGCTTCTTTGAGCCCAACTACACGACCTCTCTCAAATTCTGTCATCTGCGCATATCGTTCGCGCACCTGTATGCGAGGCATAGTTACTGTCTACCAGAGTGCACGGAATGAAATTCTTGAAGAATTTATGACCTGCAACTCCTTTCCTTTTTCCACTATGTACTCTTTCCACTTTTTCCGTGTGTAGCTTGCAGAAAGCAATCTGTATACCGGCTATCTAGAAATATTAAGAACACTGGAAGTATAGAAAATGCATGAGTGTGTCCGGAGGACAAGATGCAAGGTGTAATATAACCTGCAATCGTAATTTCTCCTCTTAAATATCCTGCCAGTTGTGCAGATCACATGCGCTGTAGCGACAACCGTTCATTCATTGGCAGCCAAAATGTACGAGTAAAATTATGCGTTTATGTCCATAAAATTTATTTGTTTACGTCCATAAAATTTATTAAATTAAAAATTTAAATTTTTCCATAAAATTAAATCTCTTAAAATTAAAATAATTCTCTTAAGTTATCTTAAAATTTGTTCATAAAATTTATTATATATATATATATACTTATGTCAATATTTTAATGCGTAGATGAAGAAATCCGGTTCTTTTATCAGCTTGTGGCCGTAGACAGGGCTGACTGCAGAGGCATGATGGCGCATTTAACGCAACTGAGCTTGAAGTACCATAGTCTTGATTTTTAGGCATATCAAATCATCCTTTTGCAGACAAGATATTTTTAAATTGTACTTGAATACAATAATTTGCATGTACACGGGTTTTAAAGTACGACGTCACCTTAGTTAAGTAAGTAGTAAAGCGTCTTGCCAGGAGGAAAGCGTAAGCGAAAAGTATACGCAGCAATTCAGAGGAAGAAGGGTGGGAGTCGAAAAGTTTCAAGTCGATTTAAAAAACTTTTGGTTTACAATTATTTTGATTGGACAAGAGGTATCTGCATTAGGCGTTACGTAACATGGAAAGATCTGGAATTTGGGACAACAGATTAATTTAGGGAGGAAACTACCAAATTTAGAATAGTTAATATTGAGATCTTCAATCGTTTCTTAAAGTAGCCATCGTATTTTGTTATATCTTTCATATCCCCCCTTCAAAAGAAAGGTGTTGGGTGAGCATTTTGGGAGAAAAAAGCAAGAGAAAGTTGTTATCATATCAGGAAAGACATGAAGAAGTATCAAGGACATAGACTGTAAGTTTTCCTATGCCCCGTCATTGTTCGTGACCTTTCTCATATATAGATTATGAAATACTTAAACATATAATTTACAACTATTATAACAACAATATAATCTCTTTAATAAACCTGAATAATAAAAAATAACACTAAAGTCCTAAGAATGTGCAATGCAAATTTTGTAAATTGTCTTGACGAAAATTGTTCCATAAAGTAAATGTTCAATAAAAGTTTTTCAAATTTTTCTTGATGAAAATAAGATTTGGTAAGTTATGTGGAAATATAACACACAATTTATGATTAATTGAATAAGTTCTTCTTATTGTGGATATGTTACTGTGAAAGACCGAAATTGGAGAATGTCGACTTTCACCGGAGAATGTCAACACTCGCCAAATACGTCGGTGAAAGCTCGAATATAACATTGCATTCTTGTACATTCGGACCCTCACCGGTGTATGTCGACAATCACAGATATGCTCTGGTGTAGGTCGAAAAGAGAGGCGACTGGCCGTTTCCCATAAATGCAGTTGTAAAATCAAGGGCCTCTTGTGCAATTCAAAGTCTCGTAATAGTTTAAGTTGTTGCAATGAATCAGATTTGAATCACATAATTTAGTAAGTTTTTTATTACTCTTATTTTATTTTCTCATTTACTACGCACTGTATAATTAAGTAAGTTTTTTAACTTCTATCATTTTCCTTTCTCATTTTGAATGCATTGTGTGTTTTAAGTATTTGTGTGTTTTTTCGCAACTGAATTACGGAGAAGAAAATATAATATTATGATATGTTGAACATTCACCATTAGTACATGGTGAATGTCGACATTCACCGGTGTAAGTTAGAAATAAGAGTATTTGGAAAATATTTCGGACATACACCAAGCGACTATGTGAATGTTGACATTCACCGGTGAAAGTCGACATTCTCCAGATTTTGGTGTTTCACCGTAACAGATACACATATTTAATATATTACAAAAAATTCAATCGAGTTAATGTCTTTTTAAAATTTTGAAAAATGTAACTGAATATTATCTTACAATAAGAAGAAAGAAGAGAAAAATTTGTGGTTTACAATTATTTTGATTGGACAAGACGTATCTGCATTAGAGGTTACGTAACATAGAAAGATCTCGAATTTGGGAGAAGAGATGAATTTTTTGTTATATCTTACATATGTATGTAGTGATGTATAATTTATACCATACACTTATTTTCTAATAAAATTTATCTTTAGGAAATTCAAATTTTATATAGCTTAGTACTACGTATGGAACAAATACGAAGGCCTTGATTTGAAAGGCATATATTGCGCACTAATGAAGAGGTACATGTTCTCAGACATGTCCCATATTCAGATATATGTTTAAAAAAACTCTAGTTAAGTCTATTTTTAATTGTATAATGTAGGTTATGCGTGACGATAAAGAATTACTGTCCGTTGTGAAGTGTACGTGAGAAACTTGAGTCCACTGAAAAGTTCAACTGACAGGAGAAGGTGTGTCCAGCATAAAAACGCTAAAAACATTCAGATTTCGCATTCATTGAATGCTTTAATTTTTCTAACAGTTCAAATGAAATTTAGATCTTTGCTGAAAGTGTCAAATTCTGATTAGAAAATAACAGACTATCTAATTTAATTACTGCGTTGAATCTGTTACAGGTACACTGCGGGAGAAAAAAAAATTAAATTTGGAAAGGTTTCAGATTTTAAATTACGTCCAAAGGGGCGTTTTTTTTTAACGTTTTGTATGTTACCTTTATTTATTAAGTATAATTTTCTTCGCACTTAAACCATAAAATTCAGTTCAACGGTTTTTTTCCCCGTAGAGTGTTGCCATTGCTCGCTTTGAAATCGTTGAGTTTGATCATCGAAAATTCGTTTAAGTTTTATAAAATATGAAATAACTAGATAATAAAACAAATTCCAAATTCCAAATTGGGGCTTCCGGATGCGCCTATTCGGGTGGAAACGTACGTTATTCAGAATTGGATGTCTCTAGATACCGTTGTTTTATCACATTTGGAGAAATGTACATACATTTATGCAGATTCTTCATTATTTAATTTCTTTAAATTATTATTTAATGTTTCTAACGCAAAATCACAAAACGAAAGCAATATTCCTTCAGGGACAAAGCCCCTTTGGATTTCAATTTTTTTTTTTAAATCTCCAGCGTGTGAGAAGACTATGTATCGGAAATTCTAAAGATATGCTGTTATAAAATATTTTGTGATACTGCTGTTGAATTGAATTTATGTGGTTTAAGTGCGAAGAACATGATATTTAACCGAAAGGTAACACATAGAACGTTAAAAAAACGCTCTTCTGGGCGTAATTTTTTTCTTTCTTTTTTTTTTTCTCCTTTTCTTTTATTTCTTTTTTTTGGGAGGGGAGGTTGCTTTCATTTATTTATTTATTTATTTATTATTATCATTTCCGTAAGCAAATCTCGAATCTCAAGAAATGAATTAATCACGAGTTCAGGAGTTCCCGAATCCCCCCAAAAAACAAAATAAAATAAAGTTCGAGAAAACGGAATACTAATCTGTATGTAGATTTAATGCATTCTAGGAATGAGAACTTTTATCAATGTGATCGCATCTTATCTGGGTTAATTTCCTCCTTCTACCACTTTATTAACTGGAGCCATTCTATTTTCGTCCTTGAATTATAAACATAGTTCTGAACCTGATCCGGAACGTTACATGGTTTGAAATTGACCCGTGATCCGTGGTTGAAAAAGGTGGGGACTCGGTATTTTGTACATTTGTCACGCAAAGCCGGAGAGGTCGACCTGATGGCTTTTGAGCATCAGATTACGTCTGCCGTCTCTTTAATATTGAACAGGAACAGAAAGTGAATCGTTGGAGAAAGAATTTTTGATGTAATCGAAAACCGAGGAAACATTTTAAAGGCCGTTATTTTCTTGAATGCCAATCAGTTTTGAGGTTTATTACCAGTCGTTTATTTGGAAGTTCCACTTTTAGGATAACTAATTGGGTGAATTTAAAGTCACCTCCAGAATTTTATTACATTTGTAGCTGTTTCAGATGCAAATACGTGGTCTTCGGCTTTGGTAATGATCTCTCGTTTAGAGCAGCTGCTTACAGTTTGCGTTAACGTTAACCGTAGCTGTACGAGAAATGTTAGATGGAAACGAGTCTTTAACGAAAATAACTGCAACTGTTTCTTATTTTCTTTAATTTTGTTAAACCAATGTTAATTCGAAATGGCAGAAGAAGTTTTTAAGTTCTTGTACTATCAATAGTGAGCATAAGAAGAAAGAAATATTGCTCATCTAAAGCAGAATATAGGTAGCTAAGAATTTTTAATTGGCTTCTTAGGTAATGTAACCTAATTTATCAGTTTAAAAATGATTATATCATAATACACGTATCCGGAATAATTTTGATAGATTCATTTCGGATAATTTGCAGTAAGGGCAGAGATTTCAATAAGGCGGAAATGATGTAATTTTATAATGCACATCAGTTTTGAAAATAATGCTATTTTTAAAACGCTTTATATGAAGTAAATTTAACTTTCCCTTTCAGATTTTCCATGTAAATCATTTAAAAATTTAAATTCATTAAAAAAACTGTAAACTTTAAACTTTTTCTTTTAATTTCTGTTACTTTTTTTTCCAACTTCCCCCCCCCAAAGAAAAAGAATGTGCTTGAAAAGTTAGGAAAATGCTTGATGGAAGTTAACATGCATGATTATTAAAAATAAATAAATTGTAAAAATCAAGTCATAAAAGGTATTCTTTCTTCCTTGTACGAAGTAAAAGGAAGTATTGTAATCACGGAAAATTTCAGATATCATATTTCAAAGAAAATATCCATTTTGACCGCTATGGAATGGAATTTAACCATGTTTTTGCCTGAAATCTGAACGTAAGGGCAGAATAAAAAACAGTTTTCCCCCAAAGGAATTATAAAACTGATTTAAAATGGATTCAGAAGAGATTTGTTTCGTGGCTTCTGAACGTATGTATGTGTGCATCTCGCATAACTCAAAAACGAGTAGCCTCAGAACTTTGAAATTTTGCATATAGGACTGGTATAACATGTAGTTGTGCACCTCCCTTTTTGGTTGCAATTGGCCACACCAAAAGTTCGGCTCGGTGAGCTCAGTTTTTTATTCTTATATATTGGTAAATTGCGCATTTTTTGCTTTAAAAATGATTGAATTACATTCTTCTTATCTTCCGGTTAAGTTTTTTATGCCTTTAGTTAACCTGCATGCAAGATTTATAGAACAATCAACAATTTAAAAGTTGCGCCTAAGCCTAATTTTTTTTTTTACCATAGCCGCCATATTTGTTTACATTTGAAACGAAGCAGAATAGTGAATTCAGTTTCTGCACCTTCAATGTCTTTTTGCCGAGTAGAATCAAAATTAAACTCATCTTTGCGCGCCGAAAAATCTGCCTTCTTGCCTACTGGCCGAATTGCTTGTTTTTGCGTAGAAACTCTAATGTTAATTATAAAAATTGTTTTTTTTTAATTGTTTTAAGCGTATTTGTCGTTTTATCATTTTTTCCCCATATTTTTCAATTTTTAATGAAGATATTTTGAGGTTTTATATATTTTTGCCTTGTCGCGAACTGAGAACAGAATTAATGGAATGATCTCTAATAATATTCGAGGAAATTAGTGTTTCATAGTAGCAGTAAGTATTGTCGCTAGTCTGTCTCGGACAGAGGAGAATGCTTAAGAGTAGCGCATGCGCATTAGGTAAGCGGCACTGAATCGTCTGTGAAAAACTGTTTCTGTTTTATTTGGTTAATTTCTTTTATACATCGTTTTAGATTTATCATAGTATTTGAAAAGAACATTTGGCAACGATTAGATAATTCTTCAGAACATATACATAATTTTTGTCATTCTGAGTTATAAAATGAACGACATGTAACGCTGTTAAGTGAACCTAGCGCCAGAGTGTCGCTGTGGTAAATAAATATAGTGAATTTTAAGGAGTGTATTTATTCTATTGTGGTTTATGCGCTATCGACGAAATAGATTTAATTCAATCCAATAAGTTTAAATGAAATCTAAGAAAAATTGCGTATAATTTAATATTCCGTACAAAGAAGTCATGTGGTGTATACATCAGATTTTTTTTTACATATTTAGGATAAAAGTTTTTTAATGGCAGTCTTTCATTACTTTTTTCAAAATAACATTTGTATTTTTCAGGTATGGATGTCGCTTAAGTAATAGCATATCATGATCATTTTTTTATACTTTGCCTAAAGCTCATTTGCCATTCTATAAAATGCCTAGGTATTATATACAATGTCTAGGTAAAATATATAGTAATTTTCATATTTCGTACTTTGCCTCATATTTCATGCTTCCCAGACATTCTATAAAATGCCTACGTGTTCTATAGAACGCCTGCGTTTCATACATTGCCGGTAATATATATCTAAATAAATAAATTAACTAATTATTTTTGTTAGTTAATTAACTAATTAACTAAATTGTTAACGGGAATGTGACGATATTATAGAACAAATAAAACAAACAAAAGATTTTACACGCACATATATTTTATTTTATTTTTTATGTATTACATTTATTCATTCAGAATGACCCAAAGTAAAATGGGTCGATGATATAAGAAATAAAACACATCAGTTTAGGATATCTGCAATTATGGTCCTAGTAAATGTCAAATCTGTAAATAATTTTCCGAGTGTACTTGGATAGTTACTTAGCACCATATTGAGAGTAAAACAACGTTTCATAAAATCAAATGCCCTTTTCATTTCGTTTGACGTTTGCACTGCAATTTCCCATCATAATAACAAGAATATCTGTATCTGCAGTAAACTCTTCATCGATCCATAAAATAGTCTCGGAATATTTCATGAGTGCACTAAGCAAGAACATCTTCAAATCCCTGAATTAACATATAGATGAATAAATACGGACGCTTGAATAAATCTTGATCGTTCCGTTAATAACTACATCAACTATACAAATATCGTCTGCTTCTACGTTGTTTAGCAGTAAATTCTATTGCTACACAATCTGCTGCACTCGCCAAATTTACAGTGGCTCAAACAATTGAGAATGCACCTTACTTTTACTTGATAAACCTAAATTTCAATATGAATAACACATTACCAAGAAGCGAAAACATGTTTTTATTTTTACACATAACATTGATTTAAAGTAAAAATAAAGAACAATTAACCAAAAAATTCTACAACGAAAATTTTCAGAAGCATTTTAAATAAACATATGCAGATTTTTGCCTGAAAATATTGAGCGTACACCAATAAAAAATATGTTTAACTACCACTATATTTTTTTCTATGTTGCTTTTATGTTGATCTAATGTTGCGTAATCTCATCTTAAATCTTTTCACTTTTGTGATGAAGTTTTTTATATGAACTTTAAGCCATACTTTTAAATAGAAAATGGCTCCCCTAAGAGAAACCAATATTGACAGAAGAAAATTCGTATTAACATTATATAAAAAAGGAAATTCTTATCGTGAAATAGCTAAAATTGTTTGTAGAATTCACGGGTGTGTCCAGAAAATCATTGGAAAATTTTAAAATGATGGATTGATTGAAAATAAAAGCAGAAGAGGAAGGAAAGGTATTCTGAGTGATGTCGCTAAAAGAAAAGTTTTGAAAGATATCAACATTGATCCTAAAGTAAGTGCAATCAAACTTGTTGCAGAAAGTTCTCAAATCATTGGCAGAAGTATAAGTAATAATTGGCAGAGGTATAATCATTGTATAATTATTGGCGTTAATAAGTGAAACTTTGCGAAACGTAATTAGACAAGCTGGATATAAAAGTAGAATTGCTTGTAAGAAACTATTCATCAACTTGCAAAATCAGAAAAAGCGTTTGAAGTTTGCAAAAACTCATCAATTGAAGACGAATAACTTTTGGAAGAGATTACATTTACTCATGAAAGTAAATTCAACATTTTCTGCAGTAACAGCCATCGCACCGTATGGAGAAAGGCCAACAACATTTTGGATCCAAAAAAATTTACCACATTTAAATATGGTGGTGGCTCCTAACGGAATGTGGCTTGTCCTAATGTGGCTTGTGGCTGTATGGCTTCAACTGGGGTAGGAAATTTAGTTTTATGGATGGCATTATCAATCATGTGGTTTACTTAGATGCAGTTCACATTAATCTAAACGAAAGTGCTAAAAAGTTAAGTTTCAATAGAAATTTCATATTCCAGCACGACTATGACCCCAAACACAAGGCTGATAACATACATGAAAATGTCGTGTCTTTTTCATTATAAACAGCAGTTACACACACCACCACACTCTCCAGACATCAATATCATAGAAAATCTGTGGGCCACACTCGAAACAGCGGCCCTCAAACACAGAATTAAAAACAAAGTGCATCTAAAACAATGTTCCAAAGACGAATGGGATAAAATATCGTCAGATACGAGCAAAACGTTGGTCCAATTGGTACACTACAGAAAAAAAAAAACGGGGGGAGGGCACAGTTCTGTACCTCCCTTTCTACTGGACCGATTGACGAAATTCAAATTGCGTTCCCCATGTCTCGGAAGCACGACTTAGGATATGTATTAGATTTATATATAGCGTTGTCTTACTATAGGTATATTGGCACAAAATCGGACTTTTTGCGAAATGAGGTGCCAATTGTTTTCCATATTTCGATTCTACAACTCAAATGATGCCAAACTGCCAAGTTTTGTAAAAATCGCACGAGCAGTTTTTCAAAAATTAGCTATCAAAATTTTAGCTCCTCAATGATAATTCAATTTGGTATATATTTATTAACATATCTTTTTTTATTGTACTTACTTGATTCCTTCTTTTACAGTTCGAAATTTAGGTTCACTTCAAATAAAATTTACCCATTTTTTGTGATTTATTTTTAAAATTTGTATTTTTAAATATTTTTTATAAATTTTTGGAAAAACATTTTGAATTATAACCTATAAAGTTTTGCCATCAACTTAAAGTAAATGTATTTCTAAGTATACCTGCGAAAAATTAGAGCTTTTTATTCAAAATTTCCGAAGATATACGTGAATTTATATGTTGGCGCGTTGTAAAATTTGGCATATTTGTTGAAAGCGATAAATTGCTAAATTTGCTTTGCTAAAATTATTTAAAAGTAGGGAACGATGTGCTTTTTTTTTTTTTTCCACTGCTGCACAATGGAAGGGATAGGAAAATAGATTGCCATGTATTAAGAAGCTCGCCAAGTGAATTATTCCTGGCGCAAACTGAAAAAAATTCTTCAAGTTTTGAATTTCTCCATAAATGTCGCACCAAATTTTACAAAATTTAATATATAGACATAATTTGAATCGTGGAATCGAAGTATGAAAAAAAAATGGATATGTTTTTTCAGAAAAAAAGGACCCATTTTGTGTCAAAATACCTATGTTAGAACAATGCTATATATAAATCTAATATATATCCTAAGTCGCGCTTTCGAGATATGAAAAACGGAATTTGAATTTCATCAGTCGGCCGAGTAGAACGGAAGATATAGAACTGTCCCCCCCTTTTTTCCCCACAACGCTTGGAAGCGATGATAAAAGCCAACAACGACATGCAACAAAATATTGACACTTTCTTTGTATATGAGATATCATAAAAATTTCCTTGGTGTTGTAACAGCTTTAAATATTGCTTTTAATCTTTTGTACGATTTAAATAGACGAACATTAATATATACCTGAATGGCAACGTTTTAAATGCACGAAGAATAGTTTTAAATATTGTTGCTAATCGTTTGTACAATTTAAATAGACGAACATTAATATGTATCTGAATGGCAACGTTTTAAACGCACGAAGAATGTAATTATATTTTATTTTAAAATAGTTTAGAATATGTTTTCTCTTCTTGCTTGTATGTCGCCATTTTAAGTGTTAAATAAAGCTTTTGCTGTGTTCCAAACCCTCTCAGCGTTACGGCCGGATTATTCCGTATAGAAGGCTGCCTTCTATATTCATTACACATGAAAATTTCTGCTATTTTTTAATGTATCTGATTTCGGTTTGGATTTATATTGGAAGAAAAGAAATCAAGGTACAAAATGAGAGAGTCATTTTTTAATAAATCAAGAAAATAACACTTATTCATGACATTTTGACTAACTTCGAAATTTCAGGGTTAAACTCGTAACGCTCGGAGGGTTTGGAGTTTGCTTCATTTGCGAAAGAAGTATCACAGTTTTAATTATTTTTTCCATGCAGGAGATCGTGAGTTCGAATCTCGCCGGTGCCTCCAAAAATAATTAAGAGTGTGATACTTCTTTCGTAAATAATTTAGCTATTTAAATCGTACAAAAGATTAAAAACAATATTTAAAGCTGTTACAGTGTATTCTTAATTTTTTTTAAGCAAAAATTTCCATATGTTTATTTAAAATGCTTCTGAATTTTTTTTTCATGGCTAATCTTTGGAATATGGTAACAGGTAGTTTGGCGACTTTTAGCGACATTTTGGTAAGGCGATAAAGGTTACTAGCTAGGACACCATTTTTAATGTTTGCCTTATAAATTCGCAGGTGACTTTTATAATGGATAATTTAGAGGGAAAAGAAAAGTAACGTAATTTCTTTCATATTTTATTTATTTTATAAGTGCAAATGTTCATCCTTGGAAAGGGTATATGCAAGCTGAACATAAAAGCTTGCATAGTATGCATACTTTTTAGCGATCAGGTAATTTCATATATGTCCTTTTTACCGACTTCAAAGATTCACAAAATTTTCCTACATTTTCGTGCACATTTTTCTAATTTATGAAAAAAATTATTTACATGTTTCATAAATAAATTTGCCCTGTAAAAACAAATTTCTGTGGCCGTTTGTTCTACTACTTTACGGAAAATTCCGATCGTAATTTTAGCTAATAAGCACTTAGAAACAATTTCGCACCTAATCTTCGTCGTGATTAAGCACTTTTGTTCTATAAAAATTCTAGCATAAGCATAATTCGGCTAGCAGATTGTTGTAAAAAAAGCATGGCTTTACTTCGTGAAAACAAAATAAAAAAAAAAAAAAAAAAAAAAAAACCTCGCAGGTTGCTGTAGCAGGGTTAGTCGCCAAATTTTCGCCAAGTTACCATAATCCGAAGATTCACCTTTTTCATTTTAGAATGATTTGGTTAATCGTTCTTTATTTGTGCTTTGAATTAAACCATTTGTTTTTTATGTGTACAATTAAAAACGTGTTTACTCTTCTTGGTAATGTGTTATTTATATTGAAAGTTAGATTTATCAAGTAAGGTGTATTCTCAGTCGTTTGAGCCACTGTATATACATATATATACTAGCCAACACCCGCCCGCTTTGCTGGGCATACTACCTATTTGAACGTGAACTTAGACTTCTTATGTGGACGAAATGTCTAATTTCGAATTGATAATGAATGTAAACTTTTTTTAATTTAAAGTCGGCAAATATAGTGCCAGTCAGTGAATCAAAATCAAAACTCACACACAAAAAAAGAGTTTTGACTAAGTGCCGCCTGTGATGCTATAACAAAAATCCATTTTGGACAGGATTTACGTAAAATCCGTTCTTAGTGCGCGTCTGCATCTTGGAATGAGTAACCATGCAAAATTTCAAGTCAATCGGTGTATAGTTTCGGAGATCTCGTGATGAGTCGGTGGTATTTCGTATATATATATATTTGCAGTAGATGGGCATTGGAAATGATGAAGTTTAGCAATCAGATTCCGTCAGACCCCGGATGTGGTCGTTGCGAAGTGAAAGGCAGCAGAATTGAAGGCACGGAAAAGTTTCGCTTTAAAACTCCATATCTTTATTCATTTAAAATGGCAGATCACTTTCTTTTAGACGAATATCTCCAGATTACATATCTAATAATGATTTAAATAGAAATAATATTAAATTTAGACTTTTGACATCATAAATATTTTTACAAAGAGAAGACGAAGAGACAGAGCAGCGAAGCGTTCGTATAGCAGGCGATGGCAGGAAGCACAGTCTGACTGAAAATGGCGCGTAGAGTAACTATTTACAGTGGCGGTTGCATAACATGTCAGAGTATTCTCGAAAGTACTGGTCTAGGGGGAAGATCCTGAAATTGCGGAAAGTTAATTAGAGGTTGCCTGTTTCGCGTAGAGCAAAGCCATCGTATTTTTTATATTTTACGTATATATCGCAACTCCCTAACTAGCTTAGTAAAATAAAATACCGTATATACCTGCGTATAAGTCGATACCGCGTATAAGTCGACTTCCCCTCACTTCGACATAAAAAATTCGTAGAAAATAAGAAACCCGCGTATAAGTCGACTCCCCACTTCCGAAATCGATCGAGAAACTTCGAAATTTTTTTTAAGTACTACATTTATTCAAAATCATCTGAGGGGGAAAAAAAGTAAATATACGATAAAAAATATCTTGGTAAATAAGCAAAATCAAAATCCTTCAACTTCCGATTCATGGTCAGATTCGCCAAACATTTCATAGAACTCTTCTGTCGTCATTGGCTCGTCATCATACATATTTTCAGTCTCGAACTCTGTATTGTTACAATCACTGCTGAAGGCTTCGTCGTCATTTTCACTGTCAAAAACAGATCATCTTCCGTGCCGTCTAGTTCGTTGCTAATACAACATTTTTTAAATGATTTTATAATCATTTCAGAGGGTATTTCGTTCCAAGCATCTTTAACCCACTGAGCAATTAATGTAATATCGGGCTTTTTAATGTTGCCTCCCTTTGTAAATGTTGGTCGACGAACTTGTAATATCGGGCTTTTTAATGTTGCCTCCCTTTGTAAATGTTGGTCGACCGGAACTAATCCAATCTGCCCAATATTTTCTAAATTTGCTTTGAAGAGCTTATTGAGGCAGACATCTAGGGGTTGAATGACGGATGTCAATCCTCCCGGAATTACGGCCACAGTCGCTACTTCAAGTAAGTGACTTATTTGATAAGTCGTCCCAATTTGAGTGCAGAAGGAAAACAATTGCATTATATAAAGAAATTTTTGAACTTTCGATTCTTTTAATTTTTATGGCCCGAGTATAAGTCGACCCCCCCACTTTGAAGTCTTTTTTTTTTGTTCAAAATATCTCGACTTATACGCGGGTATATACGGTAAATTACCGCGCACAGCACCCGAACACGCTAACTGCGCATACACCCTTTATGCGAACCTGCATATACCCTTTGCACAATTTATTTATTTATTTTGTGTGTGTGTGTGTGTGTATTAATGTGCTTTTTCATCTGTCTAATGATGTATTTAGACCGCTTATAACATTTGTAGTTTTGAAGATATAAACATTCGCGGACGCCTCAAACAGTGTCTTAATTTTGCTTTCCTATCAGGCCATTATGCAGGAACATAATCCTACGTTAAAAAGAGAAACTACTAGTGTTCAACGACCTCATACATTTGGCTTGTGAGGGCATAATTTTGAAAGATAAATGAAAAACGCCTGCTTTTCCGAGTAATAGTATCCTTAGAATGGCTATTTGGGAGGCCGCATGGGAAATAAAGATTTTACGTAAATCACACTTGGCAAGTAGCATGGATAATATATGCATTGCAGTGTAACGTAATACACTCACGTTTGTGAAAATTGCAACACCATGAAGGACTTACGCGAGTGAGCTGAAATTTTCAGGAAATGCAAAGTAGCGCATGATATGCAAATGATTAGAATTGCAAATCCGTAGCGCATGCGTATGCTGAGCAGTGCCCTCTGAACGGCTGATGGATCCGAATAAATAGACGGCTGTAGCGAGGCGTGTATGGTTATCGGTGGTTATCTGCTAGTGGTAAACGTTAACTCAATCTGTACTTATGCCTCGTCGACGAAAGAGAGCGAGATTTGAACAACTTACAGAGTTTGAACGAGGGAGAATCATCGGCCTTCGTGAAGCTGGATTGTCGTATCGTGCAGTAGCCTCTCGTGTGCAGCGTAACAGCAGCACAGTGATGCGCGTTTGGAAGCAGTGGACGGACGAGTGTCGGACAACTCGGAAATTCGGGAGTGGACCCCGAAATGTGACGTCAGCTCGCGATGATAGACACCTGGTCCGCATGGCGCGGACGGACCGTACAGCTTCCTCTAGACAATTGGCAGCACTGTGGTCAATAGCTACAGGTGTTTCATTGTGTGCTTCATCAATTCGTAGACGTCTGCTGCAGTGTGGACTGCGCGCACGGACTCCTTTATACAGGATCCCCCTAACGCACGACCATCGCCGCCTGCGGCTACAATGGGCCAATCAGCATAGAGACTGGCGTGCTGATTGGCAGCATGTCGTGTTTTCTGACGAATCGCGCTTTAATTTGTGGTACCATGATGGCCGCATTCGTGTCAGACGCTATGCGTGGTGGCCACACAAAATACTGATTCTGATCTCTTGTTCTTGTTTGTTTGCTTTGAACATTTAATCATTTATTTGTACCACTACCACTCAACTGTGTATTAAATTGCATTCAATTATGACGATTCCTTCTTGGTGTTGCAATTTTCACAAACGTGAGTGTATAACGTAACGGTCCGAAAAATTTTGGAAAGACTCCGCTAAGCCCATTTCTAAAGTCAAAACAAAAAGGAGAATAAGGATAGGACAAACGGGGGAGGGGATGCTATGTTGGAAATCAACGGAAATGATTTAAGCAACTCTTTGGAAGATCGTTACGAGGGCGTCTCGTGAAATGTCAGAGTCATAAAACCTGGGATCGTTCAGGAAGCTGAGTTACGATCGCATTAATAAATATGAGAAGAAACTCTTTCGACTGAGGGCCGCGAGCTGTGATTTTTCTTATTTTGCGATGACGAATTTGTTCGAGAAGGTTAAAGAAACTTGTTCGACGGAACAACTTCGGCAGAAATATTTCTTACGGCTTTGATATATTTGAATTTTATTGCCTTACATGGTCTTATAGTAAAAAAAAAAGTACGGATTTATCACATATGCTGGGAACTGAAAAATAGAAACGATTTCGTGTACTTTTATAATGGTATTTTTCTGCAATTCATTTCTATTACTAGTCGCTTTCGTGGCCAATTTTCGTTCTGAATGCCTTTAGATTGGCGAATTAATTATACAAGCAAGATTGGAGGTTGAGTTCGGTGGGTTTCCCAACGGGGTTTGCGTTGACCCTCCTTGGGGGTCGATGAAATATTAGAGGCAGTCAATGATGATCAAGTAATCGATCGAAGATAGATATCCGAATACGCACAGCAACAGATCGGCGTATTTGAAGATCCCTTTGTTAGAAAAAATAATTATTAATAGTCTAAAATTGACAACTGTGTATTCATATAAAGTAAAATCATGTAGTAAGGAAGAAATCATATAAAATGAATATAAGAGAAAAATACACGAAAATTATTTAATATATTTTATAAATCAATTATACTTTTTTTAAATATATAATTTTTTTTTATTTCC
>KK113582.1:64060-83177 GCA_000611955.2 Stegodyphus mimosarum | reverse complement strand
GTCTTTTTAGCTTTATTATTAAGCACAGTTTTTTTTTTTACAAACTCACGCCATATATAATTCAACACCAAAATCACACAAAATAAATAAATAAATAAATAAAAAATAAATAAATAATAAAAAATAAAAATAAATAAAAATTTCTGAAAGATTTCAGATTTTACATTACGCCGAAAGGGGCGCGTTTTGTGTGTTACCTTTATTACTAATGTTATCAGGACTTAGCGTTCTGTGCATCATTTTTGGAAACATAAGTACAGTCTGTAATAGGGTTCTTATCCTCAAGTTCTAAGTCCTGAACTGGAACAGGGAGCGGAAGGTACTCTATGTTCTGATGTAACTGCTGGGCTGGATAATAACTGCACGTGAAGGGATTTGAAATCCTCTTTTATTCAATCACTATTATTTACAAACCTCCCAATTCGGGAGAGATACAGAAAGTAAAAGACCACACTTGGGTCCAACTTAACAATCAAATAATACTTAACACTAAACCTAAAATAGAAAATTAAATCAAACTTTGCTTCGCAGAGCAATTCGCGGAAGTTGGCCTCTACCCGAAAGGGTGCGTAGCAAGATATACTAAATACTAAAGCACTTCAAATTGTTTTACAATGCAATCACGTAGTAAGCACTATGGCTTATAAATTTAAACTGCTAGCTGGTCAGACGAGCGGCGTGACCGTGATCTGAGACTAAGCTCTCACACACCGAGAGGCTTAAATAGTACTTGGCTGTACTTCAAAATTAGCATAAGCTGAAACCGCGCGCTTCTTCTGACGGGAAGTTGAAGCAGAGAGGAGATAGACAGATTTAACTTAAAATAAAACTTGGTTAGTTTAACTAAAACCTTACAATGTCATGTTCTTTGCACTTAAAGCATAAAATTAAATTCAACAGAAATATCGAAAAATAATTTTAAAATGAGCATATCGTTAGAATTTCTGATACACAGTCTCGCACGCTGGAGATTTTTTTTTTTTTTTTTTACAGTGTTGCCGTTCCTCGCTTTGAAATCGTTGAGTTTCTTAATCAAAAATTCGTTAAAGTGTTACAAAATAAATATGGAGGACTACGTTATTCAAAACTTGATGACTCTAGGTACCGTTGTTTTATTAGAATGCAAGACACATACATATATTTATGCAAATTCTTCATTAATTAATTTCTTTAAATATAATACAGGTCTGTAATATTTGGTGGCAACAATTTGAAAAGTGAATCGACGCAAAATGCTGACAGGAAATTTATATCCCTTCTGGGCTAACGCCCTTTGGGCTAAAAATTTCAGGGCCCACTAGCGGCCGAGTGGTCAAGTCGCTGAACACCGTTAATTCGATCGGAGGTTCGGATTCTGCGAACCGGCTAACTGCATGGGCGTTTTCCTGGTTTTCCCCATGTGTAACTTTTATACGAGCCAGTTTCCCTTAGAAAGTCCTCCACGGAGGCATCCTTCCCCTTAGGCAGATAGCCCTAGAGGCTTTGCCGTAATCGCGTAAAGCAAACCAGTCTACAAAAATTTTAAAAACAGCATATGTTTAGAATTCCCGATGAAGTGTTAAGTGTTGCCGCACAAACATTTTTCTATTTTTTTTAGTCTTTTCTCAATTAGCATAAAGCAGGTAAAATAAATGGAGTAAGTTTCCTCCCCCCTCCCTGTGTCCGTGCCATGAAACATTACGGTATGATAGTACGGGGTGTACGGTATTACGCTATGATGTTCACCATGGCTGCTGCCATAGGTGAACTCTGGTTCGTTTTGTTTGCATTCTAATCGGTGTTCTCTACACGTTGGCTATTCATTGCTGAAAGTTTATAAGTCTCCCGTTTTAATTGCAATACTAAAGGATTTTGTGCTTAGTACATAGAAATCACAAGAATTGCAAATAACTGTTTCAAATTTAATAAAATCTACGTACATGAAAATGTGTGAAGGGTAACTATAAGACAAATGTATACACGGCGAAACCAAGAAGACCAGTGGAAGTTTCAATGGTATTTCATGCAAACTATGCTATGCCTAAAGTATACGCATACGTACTTTAGGCATACGTCTACACGTTAGCTATTGTTAAATAAAATTGCACTGACTTTATGGGCAAATATCAGTACTTAGACGTACGTTGATATTTGTCCACAAAGTCAGTACGATTTTATTTAACAATAGCTAACGTGTAGAGAACACCGATTAGAATGCAAACAAAACCAACCAGAGTTCACCTATGACAGCAGTCATGATGACATCATACCGTAATAATTAATGGCTTCATTCGTAGTCTTATCCGCAGGCAGTTCAGAGTAGTTCATGTCAGCAGCAATGTGATCATCCATGATCCTGCTGCGGGGTATGTCTAGAGTTCGAATCCCGGCGAGGGCTTCGATGATTATGATTCCCAGCTTTAATGATGTTTAACTCTTTAAAGGGCGGTGGTTGCCTACAGTAACCACCTTTTCTATTGAACGTCTTTTACACACTCGTGCGAGTTGTTTTTAAGACTGACCCTTTCTGAAGTTCCCTTGTAGCTCACTAGATGGCAATCAAGAAACATAAGCCAGTAGTTGATGCAGCAATTCGTCTTCAAGTAAATAAGCATCAGCCATCGAAGACAACATCACGGCGATGCAGCACCAAGAAAAAACCTGTAAGAACAGTGTCAAGAAACATGGCCAGTCAAGAAATATAAGCCAGTAGTTGATGCAGCAATTCTTCTTCAAGAAAATAAGCATCAGCCATCGAAGGTAACATCACGACGATGCAGCACCAAGAAAAAGCCTGTAAGAACAGTGTCAAGAAACATAATCCGGTAGCTGATGTAGCAGTTCGTCTTCAAGAAAATAAGCATCAGCCACGGAAGACAACATCACGACGATGTGCACTCTGAAGCACCAAGAAAACGCCTGTAAGAACAGTGTGGGAATACAGCACATGCAAAGTTGCACTCTGCTTGGAAAAGAAAAGCTGTTTCCATGAGTACTGATTTGTAGGGATGTGTTCTGTGGGCGGTGGTCACTGACACTAACCACCAGAAGTGGTCATTTTTTTCCACGCGTCTTGGACAAAATATGTGTAACTGTCGCAAATAATTTAATTGTAACACCTGATATAGTAAATAAAACAAGAGTTTTGCTGAAAAAGTTAATTGCCTTTTTCCTGCACCTCAAAGAGTTAAAAGAGATCAAGCATGTTTGTCTTGATCTTTTAAAGCTTCCTGGTTAGAAAATGTAACGAAACTGCGCCATATAATTTGAATCTGCGCACCTTTTATCATGTCTGTGCTTGCCTTCTTCCTGTGTGCTTCCGTATAAAATTCTCCCATATGAAGAATCTCCGACATCTGGCAAGAGCTAGAAGTATACTTTTCAAGCAAGATCGATATTAGACCTCGAATTCAACTTGGCTACACTTCCGTCTTCTTACGTACGGCAGTTCTTGAAAACTTTTTGTTGTTATTTTTCTTTCTCTGTTTATTTCACTTTTGATTGTGTTGAATATATTCAAAAAGAAATCACTGTATGTTTGTAACGTATTCGGCAACCGTATGTTGTCCTCGGAATGAATTATCTGTGCAATCAACCCGACTGTTACAGGTCAGTGGTCGTTAAAGATGCACATTCTCTACGCTTTTTCCCAACTTGGTGGGCAAACTTGAATCCACAATGCTAACTCAGATTCATTTTTTGTTCTATTTTATTTATTCCTTCTCCTCCTTTCCCGTGACTGCTTCGGTTGGGAGTTCTTCAGCGGGGTGTCCGGTCACTGAGCTCATTTCTTGTGGAGTCTCCACCCCATGCGTAAACATATCAGAATTCGCAGCTTGCCATCGTCAGAAGCAAAAGCACTGGAGTCGGAATAATGAGGACTGGCTTCTTGGTGTGAGTGCTAAAATCATTAAGTAAATTTCTAACAACTTGGAGTTACAGTAATCGAGGAAACAGAATTTTGAATCATTTTGCATATTTTAATTGCACTGACGCGAAATCGCGACTTCTATTTCCTGCATTTCTAAATTTTGTCGTATCTTATTCCAATCCAGAGGATGATTTTATGAACATAATATCCGAATGCCATTGTAGAGTGTGTTCAGAAAGCAATTCTGTGCTTTTTCGATGGCTGGATCGCAGATAAAGTTGAAGCATTAATGTTCATCGATTAAAGCAAACAATTCGAGAGCTATCTGCTTATGGAAAGGTATCTTCACGGAGGACTTTCTTATGGAAACTGGAAATTTCGTATTTACGTTATACGTGAAGAAAACAACGAAAACGCCCATCAACCAGCCCGTACGCCGGGATTTGAGTTCGGTTATTGGAACTACCAGTGTTTACAGATTTTACCGCTCCGCTGCTTGTGAACTATAAGAAAACTGCATTAGTTAAGTAATAAACTGTTAACTAATAATGAATTTACCTGCGCCGCCTAATCTATAACATGCCATTGCAATTTGAGACACATCAAAATAAAATTTAGATAGATAGTTAAGTCATCGTCTGCTATTAACAGACATCTCAAATCGGATTTAATTAAATAACACTACCTTTATCGTAATTGTCCATTCTCCTTAATTACCTTTATTAGAGCAAAGCAATTTTTATAATAATAAAGAAGTTGATGTGTACACCACGTGACTTCCTTGTACGGGGAAATATTAAGTTATACGCGTTTTCCCCGCATTTCGTTTAAACTTATTTCTTCGAATTTCATTAGAGATATATTTCTCATTCATTGAATTCAGTTCTCACTTCGCGGCAAGGCAAAAATACATAAAAACTCAGAATATCTTCATTAAAAATTGAAAGATATAGAAAAACATAAAACACCAAACACAGATAAAGCAATTTAAAAGAACAATTTTTAGAATTAAAATTACAGTTTCTACGCAAAAACAAGCAATTCGGCTAGCAGGCAGATATTTCGGTGCACAAAACTAAAAGTTTTCTTTAGTTCCCACTCGGCAAAAAGACACTAAAGATGCAGAAACTGACTTCATTCACTATTCTGCGCAGTTTCAAATGTAAGCAAATGTGGCTGCTATGGTTAAAAAGTAGGCTTAGCCGCACTTTTAAATTGTTGATAATTCTGCAAATTGCATGCAGATTAATTAAAGGTATAAAAAATCTTAACCGGAAGTTAAGAACAACATAATTGAATCATTTTTAAAGCAAAAAATGCAAACTTTACCAACATATGATAATAAAAAAATCGAGCTCACGGAGCCGAGTAATAGAGTGGATATATGTATATATATACGGATATAATTCACTATAAATTATAAAACGAAAACTCTCCATATTACACCTCCAAGCAACGGAAATTCAATTTAAAAATATTATTGAAAAGGTATTTTTCAGAATTTAAAAAAATTATAGAATTTTCAGTCCTCCTTGCTTTAAACACAGTTAAGGAAAAACTAAATCGCAAAAATGCCAAAATCAAAAGTAAACTTTTTAAGTATTGAAAAACCAGTTATTGTTATTGATAGCAGATTAATCGACTTATCAAGGGGATAAACCAATCTACCATCCATTAACAGTAACTAAAATAAGAGAGTGTTTCATCTTACTTCCAAGTAAGCATCAAATTATTTGCTAGATTCAAATCACTAATTGATACTCAATCAAAATAAAGATATTAGTCACTAAACCAAAAGAATCCTCTTAAAAAGCAAATAATCTTTAAGATCAAAATGTTTTCACTAAGAACACAATTAATCTGAACGAATTATTGCTTTATTACTTTTCAGCTTTAGCGCAAGTCTTGGGCTTATTAATTTACTTTTAATTACTTTCATTATGAATATATACGGATATATATATATCACGGAGCCGAGTAATAGAGTGGATATAAATATATTTCATTTAAGTAATTAATTTGTTTAAATGTTTTACCTTAGTTATGAGAATCAAATTAACGTTTAGGCGATTGCCTTTAGAATTTTTCTTTGTTTGCTAGGAACAAGTCTATCATTTGCGTTTAGGTGATTGCTATTAGAATTTACTTCCTTTATATATATATACATATATTTATATGCTTTTTCTGCGGCCGATTACAATCAAAATAGGAGGTGCACATCTACATATTGTAGCAGTCCTATATACAAAATTTCAACGTTCTGAGACTACTCGTTTTTGAATTATGCCAGATAAACACATCCGTATGTACGCCACGAAAAAATAAAAATCTGTTCAGAATCCATTTTAAATCGGTTTTATAATTTTTTTGGAGAAACGAGTCCTTTATTCTGTCCTTACGTACAGATGTCACGCAAAAACATCGTTCAATTGCATTCGATAGCGGTCAAAATGGATATTTTCGTTCAAATATTGGTACGTGGAATTTTTCGTGATTACAATACCTCCTTTACTTCGTAGAAGGAAGTAAAAATTCTTTTTGTCTTGTATGTCAAATGACTAGACAACATTATTAAAAGCAGAGTTGTTATCTAATGAAATATATACGTGCAAAATTTCTTTTGCCAGTCATCAAATCAGATTTTCAAATAATCATGGATTTCATAAATCATCAATGAGATTTTTCAAAACATTTGTACCACTGCGTAAAGCCAAAGCGAACGCTTTCAAAGGTTACTAGAGTTTAGAAATTAAATTAGCCTTTGGAGAATTATTTTATCGAGAATCTTTCCCGAAATCAACTGGAGACGTAAAACGATAGGCTGACAATTTGTCCGTGTTTAATTTCACTTCTGAGAAAAAGAAGATTTTTGGTTTCCGCTCTGCCGGAATTGCAATTTCTCATGTAAATAAGTATGCATAGGTGTTTTAAGACGGAAAATCGATGCAGATCCAGCTTTTCCTTTATAGAAAGCTAGATTTAATAAATTTATTCCTTTGATTGACAATTTAAACCCTTTTATTCTTTTATGTTTGCGTTTTCACATTCAGTCACTCACTGTGGAAATATATAAATGAAAAGTAAATTTAAAAACTCAAGAAAAACTACGAATTATTATTCATTCAGTAGAGAGTGTAACTTGGCACTAAACGTGTACTTACGCTAAACGAGCATTAAACTGAAGTGTACCGGCACTAAACGAGCATCGATAATTTAGTTCATAGCTGCAGGAAGAGCCCCAACTAGAAGCTGAGCTGCTTGGAGGTTTTCATTTCATTGTTGTTTCTTCATCAAAATCGTGGATCTTCTTTCGTTATCGGTAATAATACACTCACTTCCAAAAGTTAAGTACGGAGAGGAAAATGCTGATTTCCGGAAGCCAATCAGAATTGATGAGGATGCAATTCGCTGCAGAGATAGATGGAAGTATACAAATCTGTTAGGTAACAGCCAATCGCTCTTTCGTGTCAAGAAATATGCAAAAAAAGCAGTCTTATAAGAAGCCAGCTTTATGAAGGGTTACAGAAGTTGATTGTAAGTGCTGATAGAAGGTGTTTAAAACTTCCGTACAATTTGTTTTCAAGACATACGTGTTTCTATGGCTTCCAGAAGACGAATGGTGAGGAAAAGCTAGGTGAGGAAATTAAGCCACTGAACTTTGATAAGCTGTCAAGTGAAATTCCATGATAGGTCAAGAAAGTGAGGTAAATGTGGGGGGTCATTGTCTTCTGTACCGTATATGTGCCAATCTAATCGAAAGCGACGAGAAACGGAAGCCAAAGAATATGTATTGTTAAGAAAGAAAATTTTTCCGGAACAGAAGTGGCTCCGTCCCAACGCAGAGGCAAACAGCGCGAATGCATCTGTCGCCAAAGCACCAAAGCTCGAAGCCTGCCTCGAAGTTCGAAGGTCAGTTTATCAAGAGTTCATAAACCGAATCTCGTTTTAAATTTCTTTAAACTTTAAGAAAATTCAAGTTTCATTTCCAAAGAACGTTTCTTAACACGTGTTTCTCAATTTCCTGTACACATCGCGGAGGAAGAAATTCTCGCCGCCAGCTTCCGTCGCCAAATCCCTTGACGAACTTTCCCTCCGCATTGCAGCGGCGTAATAGCAAACTGGTTTACATTACGTCTATAGAACCTTTCCTTCTTTACATAGACTTTCTTTGCAGAAGGTACACCGCGCAAGAAATAAATTGAACGTTGACAGTGAAAGCTAGGTTCCGACGTTGTGATCTCCGCATGCGAGTAGCAAATGGTATTGTAGAGCAATTGTTTGCGAGTAGCAAATTATTTGGTAACTAAGAACTTCTGAAACATTTTCAGCATTACAGCTAAGTCCAGTTTTGAAGAAACGCTTATTCTCGTGTCAAGGAGCACTAGACTATGCCTGTCATTTGAAACAGCCTTGAGCACCTAACAGGTGACAGTACGATTTGGCTCAGTTCCGCCTCCAATTTTGATGGAGAGCACCCCGGAAGGACGGGTTCGAGAGTCTCCCACCCCTCTCCCCTTCCACCGAACCACACGAGAGGACTTTCGGCTCGACGCATATTTAAAGTGTCGCCATGCCGCACCATACTAGACATTTACAAACATACATGCCTTCTCCGGGATTCGAACCCGAGCCCTTCGGCACGGTAGTCAGCGACGCTAACCACTATACCGGTTGGGCGGCTAGACGGTTTAGTGGTTAGGGGAGTCGACTGCGATACCGAAGGGCCCGAGCTCGAATCCCGGAGAAGGCGTGGGTGTGAATTGTATGTCTCCTCATAGGAGGTAACGGTAACCGCCTATTAGGGACCTCCACAATAAAATGGCTACCACTTCCCGCCTTAGGAGTGGCCAACGCTGAAAAAAGGCAAGTGCCCACCGTTCCATTATAAAAAAAAAAAAAAAAAAAAAAAAAAAAAAAATTCTAGATGTAAGGATCTGCTGTTCATCTTAGCAGCATACAGATTTCAAGTCAACCAATCGAAATTTGCTATCAGTGTTCCAATTACTCCTGTTGCCTTTTGGCGGCGAAATAACTACCAGCCCTTCAATGCCCTATCACCGAGTTTTGTGATTAAACCTTAGATTTATGTAGGGCCATTCTTATCCTCTTCATCTTGATGGTAGTATTGATTGGCTGGGTACGAGCGAGTAACGCATAGCTCCAGGGAATGCAGCGATTCCAAAATTTGGTAGCGCTATATAAATCTGTGCTCCTGTCATCGTGCCAACTGGTATTGTTTGCATAATTCGTACAGCCTTCCTTATATATGTGCCAAGCGATGCAGTTTTTAACTTTTATTTCTTCCGATATATGTGCATGTTTTATTCCGAGAAAGTTCTGTGTTAAGAATTATTGATGATATTTTTGGGCTGAGTTGTATTTAATGCTACTGGGAATTGTCTTGCTAAACAAGCGCCGCTTAAAGTGATTACGTTTGTCTATAGTTGCTTTGATAATATTAAACGCTGAGAAAACATTTACTTTAAAATATCAGTAAACTAATTAAATATAAAAATAATAAGAAACATAAAAAGAAAAAAATCTGAATGCTTTCAGATTTAATATTATGCCCAAAGGGGCGTTTTGTGCGTTACCTTTATTTATTAAATGTCGTGTTCTTCGCGTTTAAACTATAAAATTCAATCCAACAGCTGTATCGTTAAATAATTTGAAAAGAGCATATCTTTAGAATTTCCGATACACAGTCCGGCGCGTTGGAAATAATTTTTTTTTCCCGTACAGTGTTGCCATTACTCGCTTTGAAATCGTTGAGTTTCTTAATCAGAAACTCATAAAAGCTTTAAAAATATGAAAAAGATAATAAAAACAAATTCCAAATTTGGGCTTCCAGATGCCCATATTTGGGTGGAGACTTACGGTATTCAAAATTTGATGTCTCTAGATACAGTTGTTTTTTAACAATGCGAGAAACATAGATGCATTTATGCAGATTGTTCATTATTTATTTATTATCTTTAAATCAATAAATTAAAAAAAAAAAAAAAACTGAAAACTTTCAGATTTTACATTACACCCAAAGAGGTGTTTTAGCGTTTGTGTGTTACCTTTATATATTTAATATCATGTTCTTTGCACTTAAGCCATAAAATTAAATTCAACAGCAATATCGCAAAATAATTTTAAATTGAGCATATCTTTAGAAGTTCCAGTACACAGTCTCGCACGCTGGAGATAATAATGTTTTTTTTTCTAAAAAAAAAAAAAATTTTTTTTTTCGTACAGTGTTGCCATTGCTCGCTTTGAAATCGTTGAGTTTTTGAATATGAAATCGATGATAAAACAAATTTCAAATTCCAAATTTGGGCTTCCAGATGCCCATCTTCGGGTGGAAACGTACGTTATTCAAAATTGGATGGCTCTAGGTACCGTTGTTTTATCACAATGCGAGAAACATATATACAGTTATGGAGATTCTTGGTTATTTGATTTCTTTAAATATAATGCAGGGTTCTAATATTTGATGGCAACAATTTGAAAAGAGAACCGACATTTATAGTGAACCAACGCAAAATGCCAAAACGAAATTACTATTCGTTCTGTGCAAACTGACCCTTTGGACTAGTAATACAGGGCAATAATACTTGGTGGCAACAATTTGAAAAGTGATTCAGACTTTTTAAGATTTCGACTTATAATGCCAAAACGAAATTAATAGCCCTTATGGGCTATTAATATTCCTTTGGGCTTAATCAAAGAAGTATGTTCTCAGCATTTTAAGTTGGAAAATTCAGAAGTTTATTTATGTACCGTTCGTAATGTAAATAAATGCTATCTAATCCAGAAGCTCATTAATAAGCTGCTTATAACGTTTCTGGAAACTATATGATCTTAATATTCTGAAGGCATCTTTTATTGCAAAGACAACATGGCAATGTAAAATTTTAAGTTAACCAAAAAAAGCAATATTAGTTTGTCTTAAATGTTTACAAGGCATTTTTTTTTTTCAAAGGAAAAGAAAAAAAATTCTGCGGAATTTTTTTTTCTCTTGAAAAAGAAAGAATTGCATTTAACTGCCCTTAAAATTGGTAGAATTATTCAAAATTTTAACTTTTTTTTAGCCCAAAGTGTTTTTAGTCTCAGAACAACATTTTGCGTCGTTTCATTTTCGGCGATGGCTCACTTTTCAAACTGTTGCCACCAAATATTATCGCTACGTATTATATTTAAAGAAACTAAATAATGAAGAATCTGCATGAATACATGAATGTTTCTCGCATTGTTAAAAAACAACGTTACCTAGAGACACCCAATTTTGAATAACGTAGTCCTCCAGCCGAACATGGTCACTTGGAAGACCGAATTTTGGAATTTCGAATTTGTTTTATTATCTATTTCAGATTTTGTAAAACTTTAGCGAATTTTGGATTAACAAACTTAACGATTTCAAAGCGAGCAATAGGAACATTGTACTTGAAAGAAAAAAAAAATTGTCTTCATCGCGCAAGACTGTGTATCGAAAATTCTAAAGATACGCTGTTTTTAAATATTTTGTGATATTACTGTTGGATTGAATTTTGTGTGGTTTTTAAGTGCGAAGAATATGGTATTTAATAAATAAAGAAAACACACAAAGCGTTAAAAAACGCCCTTTTGGGTGTGGTAAAAAACGTTAAAAAACGCCCTTTTGGGCCTGATTTTAAAATCTTTTTTCCCCTGATTTTAAATGGTTGTTTAAAATCCAAACTAAGCTGTTTGGACTTAACTTCTCACTTGGCAATTTTTTACAATCTGTTTTGACCTTGATTAGTGTATCTATCCTTAAATTTCGTGGTTTTACTTTAGATTAAAAATTTTATCCTGTAATAATTTGATCATATTAGTCGAACTGTTGATCACAGTAAGTTCAGTATTTTTCATTCTTTCGTAAGCGAAAGAAAGTGACTTCGGCAAGCTCATAAACAGTATCCGAATGATATCATTAACTGTGATCACGTTAAAGCGACGTTAATTTTAATGTTACAACTGAGCAGAAAAGAGGGTACTTACGTGTTATTGTAAGTAGAAAAAGTTGCCAAATTTTCGCAATATGCGAAACTCTGGCAGCCATGCGCATGACGATTCTTCAGGCAACCGTGTTCTTAACAATTCTTAGAGTCAAGAAACAGCGCCATTTTCGCTTGCGTTCTTTTTGTTGTATTCCAACGGCTTTTATGAAAAAATTGTGCTATTTTTTTAGCTTAAACTTAATTTTAGAATATATTTTAAAAGGTGCTTGTGGAATTTGCCATCGATGGAAGGAACTGTAGTGAAATTTCTTCACGAACACAGAATTTTGACGCAAAATCTCGAAAAAGAACAACGCGATGTGTTTGCTAGGTAGTCGATGTTACCGGAGTCAGCGCCATGTCATATCTCCACAGTTCTCTGATGTTTTTTTTTAAAGTGTAACCAAGATTGCTGTTTATTTAGAAAGAAGCATAACACAAAGAAACTGCAGAAAGATTTGGAGACAAAAATGTAAGTGTTTTATTTTTTAATGTGTTCCACGTAATAACTACATTTATATAACTATATAACTTAAACTATATTTCCTTTTCATATCTTGATTCTGCTTGTCAGCTTGCTATAAATATCGATAGTTTGGGAATCTTTTTTTTAAAAAGTCAGGAAAACCACCAACTTGCACCCGATAAGTGATTCTGACCTTTTCATCTGTAAAAAATCGCCACATATCGTCAAGGTGATTGCATTCATACGTAAAAACTGATGACAGAAATTTCTTTCAAACGTCATTAAGTCCTAATATTTAGTTACTATTCGCTGATATGCTATTGTTAATAACTTATTGTGCTAATTAATAAATTGTGTATTGTCTTTTATGCAACACAGCTATTGCTTTTCCTTAGACAAATTGTCCTGTTTTCTTTTGGGATTTAGTAACCAAGTAAGGTATAAATTACTTTCCCATTCATTTTTTTCAGCCCAAGGGGGCGTTAGCCCAGAAGAGCTATTACTCTCGAAACAGCGTTTTGAGTTAAATTACTAAAAGCGTTATATGACTTTTCAAATAATTTAACAAAGCGCGTAAACCGATTTGGCGTTATTATCGCTGATAATAAATATGTAAACGTATGTAAATTGGGTAAAAGTTTACAATTGGGTGCCCCTTTTTTCTCGGCGATTCTGTTTTGACGCCAAGATCGGCGCCAATAAGACACAATTTCAGGATGGCCGCTACACAAAACCAAAACAAGAAGTCAAAGAATTTCACAAACACCGTGTTCATGTACACATCGACGCATTTTCACTTAAAAAAACATCAGAGAATTGCACAAACTTTTAGTCATTGCACATTGCCTTGACTTTGTCCATGTGCACGTCGATTTATTTGCAATTAAATAAATCAAGAAGCTAAAACCACGTTAAAACTCTCATGGTAACCAGAAATGGGGTTTCATCGCCAAAATTGAGCAAAATTTTTCGCCAATCGAAAGGGCACCCAATTCTACACTAGAGCCATAAATTGTAATGTGATATGTAAATTCACGTATATATTAGAACGTTTTCAATCAAAAACTCTTAATTTTTTGCAAGTATGCTTAGAAATACATCTACTTTAAGATGATGGTAAAATGTCTTATGATTCAAAATTATTTTAGAGAAATTTATGAAAATTATTTACAAATACAAATTTTTAAAATAAATCATAAAAAATGGGCGATTTTATTTGGAATGAACCTAAGGTTCAAAATGGGAAAGAAAGAATCAAATAAGTGTAATAAAAAAAGAGATATTACTAAATATATATCCGATTCAATTAACATGGAGGAGCTAAAATTTTGAGGTTATTTTTTAAAAACTACTCTCGAGATTTTTACAAAACTTGGCAGTTTGACATAATTTGACCCGTAGAATCCAAATAAGGAAAAAAATTGGCATGCCATTTCAGAAAAAGTCCGATTTTGTGTGAAAATTCCCAAATTTGAACAATGCTATATATAAATCTAATACATATCCTATGTCGCACTTTCGAGACATGAAAAACGCAATTTGAATTTCGTCAATCGGCCCAATATAACGGAAGCTATATAACTGTCCTCCTCGTACTTCCAAGGAAAGCGCTTATTCTTGTTGCAAAAATTCGTAACTTTAGCTTTTGACAAGTACGCAGAAATGTTAATCAGGTTTGAGCTTCAAATCATTGAATAAGATTTATATCAGTGTGAATTAATTACCCCATTTATAGATTTTCTGGGGCGTTACTCACCTTTGCTTTTAATGACAATGAAAATAGTATAAAATTGGAATCCAAATTATCAATCATAAACCTTTCTTTAAATTCTTATCATAATTAATTAATGTCACAGTAATACTGATTAGGCCCACCAGTGGCTAAGCACTGATAGTTCTGTCCGAGGTTCAAATCACGCGAACAGGCGGGCTGCATGGATATTTTTGTGGTTTTTCCCATGTGTAACGTATATACGAGCCAATTTCCCTTAAAAAGTTCTCCACGAAGGTATCTGTCTCCTTAGGCAGATAGCTCTCGAGGCAGCGCCGTAATCACATACAAAATACTGATTAATTTATGAGAACTGTACTTGCAGAATGCAAAAAATTACTTGGGGCCACCACTGCGCAAAAAAAGGGGGGGGGGACAGTTCTCTATCTCCCGTTCTACTGGGCCGACTGACGAAATTAAAGCTGCGTTTTTAAAATCTGGTTGCTGAATTGCAGTTTGTATGTACAATAAATTGGAATATATCAATAATTAATTTTGAAAAGATTTCCAAATATATTTTTGATAAGTTTGTTTAGTTGCAATGGCTCTAGTGTAGAATTGGGTGCCCTTTCGATTGGCGAAAAATTTTGTTCAGTTTTGGCAATGAAACTCCATTTCTGGTTACCATGAGAATTTTAACTTGGTTTTAGCTTCTTGATCTTTTTTATGTGAAAATAAATCGATGTGCAGATGGGCAAAGTCAAGGCAATGTGCGATGGCTAAGTTTGTGCAATTCTCTGATGTTTTTTAAAGTGAAAATAGGTCGACACGGACACGGAGTTTGTGAAATTCTTTGACTTCTTATTTTGATTTTGTGCTTTCCTGGCGCCGAACTTGGCGTGAAAAAAGAATCGCCAAAAAACAAGGGGCACTCAATTGTAAACTTTTACCGTAGCAATAAATGCATGATTATCTCTGGTGTTTAGAAGCAATAAATGAGATTCCTTTTTCAGTTGTTTTTAAGTTAGCAAAAACTTTTCGGAACAGCTTGAGTATAGGACCCCATTGGCGATTTTTTGGCTTGGCGACCGAAAAATGTCGCCAAGCCATGGAAAAGCAGTTAAAATTGAAAACACAGTTTAGTTACAACAGTTAGAAAGCACGTTTTAACCAGAAAAAAATTTTAGAATATATGTTTAAACAGCAAATTTGAAGGTGCATAAGTAAGTGGGGGACATATTTTAAATAGTAATATTGAAAATAAAAGTTTAGTCTTAGAAAAGCAGTTAAAATTGAAAATAGAAGTTAGAATGCACATTTTAACAAGAAAAATTTTAAACACAAGTTTAGAATATATATTTAAATAGTAAAACTGAAAATAAATAAATAAGTGGAGGCATATTTTTAGCAGTCATACGGAAAATACAAATTTTAAGTTGTAAAATTGAAAATAGGAGTTCAGAATACGTGTTTAAATTAAAAACATGAAAATAGGAGTTAAGAATGCATGTTTAAATTAAAAAGAAAGAAACGTTTGAAAATACACAAGTACATGGAGGCATATTTTAGGCAGTAATATTGAAAATGCAAATTTTAAGTTGTAAAACTGAAAACAGAAGCTCAGAATACATGTTTACATTAAAAAAAAAGTAAAGAAATGCTGGAAATTTAGTAAAGTTTACAAAATCATGGTAAATTTACAAATAAATCCTATACTCTGCCCAGTTTATGTCCCTTACAATTTCTAGAAATTTGTTAAATACATCAATATTTTGCTCCTTGCAAGATTTAGTGAAAATACAGACAGGGTTGCCGAAATGGAGTATTCTAGAATTCGCTGAGTTACCAGAAAAATACCGTCCGAAAAGTGCGCCAAGCTGAAAATCGCGAATGGGGTCCTATACTCAAGCTGTACCAACTTTTCTAAACCAAATGCTAAGCAGAAAACAGTTGAAAAGAACTTAAATGATTTTTTATATTTATTGGCATAAAATATCAAATTGTATTACTCAGAATTTCGCAGAAACCTTGCATGCTGTAACTAATTATTTGTTGAGCAATTAGTTGGTGAAAGACTCATGATCTTAAGTTTATAAAGTAGTAAGTAGCCTTTATGCTGTGACTTTTGAGACTATGCAGTTTAGTAAAGTCAATGAAATTTTGGCTAGATTACGGGCAAGTCGCCAAATGAAGCGAAATTGCGCCAAATCTGGTAACCTCTTGGAGTCATGAAAATCCTTAGGATTTAAGGTTACAGTTTATAGCCTTTAGCGGGCTTTTTGAATTTTCGTCATTTCACTGTGCTTCCAGTAAATTGTGTGAGCAAAATGGCTGACGTCGAAAGAGTTGAACGTGTGGATTTTACTTATTTGATTCTTTTGCAAGATAAGGGCGAAAGAATGGTGCATGAATTATGGTTTGATTGCGAATATGTACGAATGTCTTAAGTGTAAAAACAGTATGAAATTAGTTGAAAGGAAAGATGCGACAGATTTGTGTGAATGGAGGGCGTGTGTCCATTATATGCGGTTAAGCACATGGTTGAAATGAACCGTAGAGTCGGTGTTGAATGAGCGCGCCATTTTGAATTTCATAGCTATTGTATTGTAACATTTTAGTGTGGATATAAACAAATGCGAGTTTCTATTATTTATTATAAATAAAAATTGATTGTAAAAATATAAATTACGTAGTTAAAACTGTTTAACCACTTTTTTTACTATACTATTGCTCCTGTTTCTGTAGATCGAAAGTTTGAATTTTATCTTCCTTTTTCTTCTGCTATTTTGAATTTTATCTTTTTTTTCTTCTGCATTTTTTTAAAGTTTTAAATTAAATATGAATTAATGCTTTTTGATCATTTATTGCTCATTTACTGCTTATTTATAATTTCTTAAATTTCGTGCTAAAACGTTTTACTCCATTTTGCTACTGTCTTAAAAATGGTATATGATATTATGAAAAGTTTTAATATTGTTGATGCCATAAAATACATAGTTATTAACTTTCAAATACTTTATCGTTGTTTTTCTTGAACTTCTGTTTTAGATATTTTTTGCATGTTTATAGGATTCATTCAAATTCGAAACCATCTAATATGGCGATATGATGAGTTAGTTATTTTCTAAAACGCGCGAAAATAACCGATTTGGTAACTTTTCGAAAATGCGCCAAACTGGCCCGTAATATGCAGTTTTACCGAAATTTTAATTTTTATGCGTACTATCTGCGAAGAAATTTTAAGTTTTTGTTTATTCTACTTACCATTTTAAGAAGGCGGGATAAACGCTCTGTGATGGTTGGAATGCGCTTTAGCCCACTGCTTGGCGGCGATTGTTTTTGAATGAGCAATAAACGCGCCAACATGGGTAACTCCGTATATCCGCCAACATGGCTGACAGTTTGTACGTTGCCTACATTGTGCAATTCGCTGAAGTTTTTTTTAAGTTTAAAAGGAACGCTGTGCACATGGCATTTTCTTGTAATTTATTTTCGTTATTTTAGCTTATTTTGTTCATTTGTGTACGTTGCCAACATTGTGCAATTCGCAGATTTTTTTTTAAGTTAAAACGGAACGGTGTGTACATGGTATCGTCTGTAATTTTAGTGCCCTTTTAAAAAAAATTCCTTCTTTTTTCGATGCCAGCTTGGTTACGTTTTCGCGCAGCGTGTCGGGAAGGTTATGTAACGGCATAAAATGTGTAAGTATTACGACATAAAATGTAAATAATTAATTTAAACCTGACAAATATTTTAATGATCATAATGTTCGTTTTGCATATTATTTTATTATCTTTTTGTGGCAACAGTTTCCATACTAATTTATGCTTTAGAATTCTATGTTTTGTTTACAATAGGTTTTCGCGAAGCGTGTCGGAAAGGTTGCAATTGCAAAGACGTTTCGCAGAAACGCGCCGAATTGGCGATTTTCAAAACATCGCCAAGCAGTGGGCTAAAGCGCATTTTCACCATAAAATGTTTAATTTTACTATAGCAGTACATGGCATATGACGGCTTTGCAATAAGTCCAATCTGGTATATGTTGGAAGCGGAAATTTTTATTTGGTAAACGATATTTGTCTGTATTAAGACTTTAGTTCGATGACCCAGTTCGATCTTGTTCGCGCACTAACTTTGTCTCTTTCCAGACAATGCGACGCCTGTTCATGAACGTAAGTACCCTTTTTAATTTAGTATAACCCGCGCTATAACTCTGATTTTTTTTTTTTTTTTGGTATATTTTTTGTAAATACGTTAACGGTGAGATTTAGAAGAGTTAAGCAGCGAAGAAAATGGTTAGAATCACCGTGGAAGTAAAAAAAAAAATTCTGAAAGCTTTCAGATTTTATATTACGCCCAAAGGGGCGCCTTTTTAACGTTTTGTCTGTTACCTTTTTTTTATTAAATATGTTCTTCGCACTTGAACCATAAAATTCAATTTAACAGCAATATCACAAAATATCTAGAAGAATGTATCTTTAGAATTTCCGATACAGTCTCGCTAGCTGGAGAATTTTTTTTTTACAGTGTTCCCATTGCTTGTTTTTAAATCGTTCAGTTTGTTAATCAAAAATTCGTTAAAGTTTTACAAAACATGAAATAGATAATAAAAGAAATTCCAAAATCGGGCTTCCACAAGCCCATATTTGGGTGGAGACGTACGTTATTCAGAATTAGATGTCTCTAGGTACCATTGCTTTATTACAATGCGAGAAACATATATACATTTATGCAGATTCTTCATTACTTAATTTCTTTAAGTATAATACAGGGCTCTAATATTTGGTGGCAACAATTTAAAAAATGATTCGTCGTTTATAGTGAATCGACACAAAATGTCAAAACGAAATTAATAGCCTTTCCGGGCAGATTGCCCCTTCGGACTAAAAAAAGACAGGTTATTGAAAAGTACAAAGATGGCATGCGTATAAGAGATATATATACACTCACGTTTGTGAAAATTGCAACACCAAGAAGGAATCGTCATAATTGAATGCAATTTAATACACAGTTGAGTGGTAGTGGTACAAATAAATGATTAAATGTTCAAAGCAAACAAACAAGAACAAGAGATAGAATCGGTA
>KK113582.1:42304-57913 GCA_000611955.2 Stegodyphus mimosarum | reverse complement strand
AATAAATGTGAAATTCGTAACAATATTCTCTAAAACTTTAACGAATTTTTCATTAACAAACTCAAAGATTTCAAAGCCAGCAATACCAACGTTGTACAGAAAAACATTTTTATCTCCAGCGCGTGAGAGCGTGTACCGAAATTTCTAAAGATATGCTCAATTTAAAATTATTTTGCGATATTGCTGTTGAACTGAATTTTATGGTTTAAGTGCGAAGAACATGGTATTTAACAAATAAAGGTAACACACAAAATGTTAAATAAACGCCCCTTTGGACGTAATCTAAAATCTGAAACCTTTCAGATTTTTTTTGAAAATAAGAACGATGTGACTTTTTTTTTTTAAATACTTGTTTCAAACATTTTTCTGATAAAGGTTTGTTTTAAAACTTTAGGTGCTCCAGAGTAAGTTGTTTTTGTAAATTCTACAGGGTCATAATCTCTTGCTCCAGCTCTGTTCTTCTAAATATTTTAATTATTTTTCACCATGTTCCAAACCCTCATTAAAAGATATTTTCTAACTCCTATCAAATTCATTATCTGTGTCGGTGTCGGAATCGTTTTCTTGTTGTGGCCAGTTCAAAACAGAGCCAATGATTTCATCATCGATTATCTGATATACCAGTCTTGGTTCATCTGAACACATCATCCGTACTAAAAACCTCATCTGGGCTAAGACTTTCTTTCTGCCACTAACACAGAATCATTATTATTCGGTAATTATGACGTCATTATTGGATAAATATTTTTTCTTCGGTATTTCATTCTCCATTCTGCGGTTTCTGGAACCTATAGATTCAATGTTTATATTTTGAGAGGCAATGCGGATTTCAGGTCGGCGGATTTTCGGTACTTGACTGTATAATATAATTTGTCAAATGTGTCATTATTGAAAAATCAGAACTCAAGTTTGTTTCAACTCGCGCGAAGTAAATGCTTGAGATGCTAAATTTAGTGATCGTGATGATGGAATACGAGAGAACAGATCGTGATTGAACAAAGTTTTGTACTTAGAAATTCATATTTTAACTACGTAATACATTCTGCGGCCGAGATTTGTAAGTTGACTTCATGAGACGACTCAATAAAAAACTCTAATAGTAATAAATAGTCTTTATGAAATAATGTTATATATTTACAATACTTTTCATTGTGCTGTGTTTGTTTTCGTTCGATATAGCAATAATTGCATAAAAGTATTGGGTCTGACTCCAAATTATAATATAACAATCCTTATAATTATAATTCCGTTTCATCAAAAAACGTTAATCCACTTTTTAAATCGAAAATAATCTTTATTTCGTTTTTAGAAAATGCAGAACAATTCTTTAGAACGATAACAACAATAATCTACTGTTGCCATTCCAAGAACAACAAAAATTGAATAATCTTTTTGTTGCCATTCTCAAAACAACAAAAAATAAATAAAACAATATTAATCAGTATTTAAAGTTTCTGTATAAGTTAAAGCCACAACAAAAGTATTACCATCAGTATGTCATGAAAAATCTAAAAATGTACATTTTTCTGAAAAAAAAAATATTACTACAAAATAATTTATTTAAGCCTTTGTTCATAAATTGCTTTGGTTTCAAACAATAAAAATGCAAGCTGATTGGGAGATATTAAGTCAGAAGAACATGACAATAACTCCTTTATTATGTTTCCTATCTATTAGATTCTTAGGTGTGTATTTTACTCATTTTGGGGGCATACGTAGAACCATTAGCTTTCCCGAAGCATTACATATGAAAAATATGTAGTTCTCTCGCCGGGATTTGAACTCCTTTCTTTCCAGCTGCTAGCCGGACGAGCTTCCAGTTACACCAGGAAGACACGTGGTAAGGAGGGGGAAAATACCTTAAATTCTCCCCGCTTAAAAGATGACTGGGAAAGCGGGGACCTAATTGCCAAATTCTGGTGTTGCTGAATTATCCACCACATCATTTCAGATCGGGCGCCACTGTAGGGCCATTAGGTTTGTCGAAATGCATAAAAAATATGCTGTGTCCTCATCGGGATTCGAGCTCGGCACTTCCCAATTGCTAGCCGGACGTGCTTTCATTTACACCACGAACGTAGGCATAAGGAGGGAGAAAATATATTACACGTATACGAGTGTAGTTTAATCTAACATAAGATGTGCTTGATAAGTTGATGTTTCGGATACATTACTAAATCTGTCAGCAGTGTACCAGGCTTTTGTTACTCACGCCTGCTAACACATTTTTTGGTAATTTTAGCTTTATTATCAAGCAATATTTTCTCCGCACTTACGTCATATACAATTCAAAAGCAAAATTATAAAAAATTTAAAAGCAGCATAGCAATATACGTTTAAAATTCCTGCTTTAAATGTTGAAGTGAAGCTTTAAATGTTCGCATATTTTTTTTTTTTTTTTTTGGTCCAAATGGGCTCTGTCCCTCAAGGACTATTGTTTTCGTTTTGCGATTTTGCGTTGAATCACTCTGAACGTCCGTTTCACTTTTCAAACTGTTGCCACCATACTCTATCCCCCTGTATTATATTTGAAGAAATTAAATAATGAAGAATCTGCATAAATGTATGCATGTTTCTTGCATTGTGATAAAACAACGGTACCTAGAGCCATCCAATTTTGAAAGATGCGAATATAGGCATCTTGAAGCCCAAATTTGAAATATGGAATTTCTTTTATTATAGATTTTATATTTTGTAAAAATTTAACGAATAAACTATTAATAAACTTGAGATTTCAATGCGAGCTATGGCGACGTTGTGCAGGAAAAACATTTTTTATCTTCAGCGCGTGAGACTATGTATCCGAAATTCTAAAGATATGCTCAATTTGAAATTATTTTGCGATATTGCTCTTGAACTGTTTAAGTGCGAAGAACATGATATTTAATAAATAAAGGTAACACAGAAAATGTTAAAAAAAGCCCCTTTGGACGTAATTTAAAATCTGAAACCTTTAACATTTTTTTTTCTTTTTTTAAAGGTTCAAAGGGGCTTTGTCCCTGAAGGACTATTGTTTTCGTTTTGCCATTTTGCGTTGGAAACGTTAAAAGTCTGAATCGCTTTTTAAACTGTTGCCACAAAATATTGCAGCCCTGTATTATAATTAAGGAAATTAAGTAATAGAGAATCTGCATAAATGTATGTATATTTCTCCAAATGAGATAAAACAACGGTACCTAGAGCCATCCAGTTTGAATAACGTATTTTTACATTCGAATATACGCATCTGGAAGCCCAAATTTGGAATTTGTTTTATTATCTATTTCATATTTTGTAAAACTTTAACGAATTTTTGATGAACAAACTGAAACGATTTGAAAGCGAGCCATGGCAACACTCTACGGAAATAAAAAGTTGTTCATTTAAAGCGCGCGGAACTGTGTATCGGAAATTCTAAAGATATACTCATTTTAAAATTATTTTGCAATATCGCTGTTAAACTGAATTTTATGGTTCAAGTGCGAAGAACGTGATATTTAATAAATAAAGGTAACACAGAAAACTTTAAAAAACGAACCGTGGTAGATGTAATTTAAAATCTGAAACCTTTTAGGGTTTTCCTGTCCCCCTTTTCTGAGTTCATCATGTGAATGTTTCTTACTAAGATGGCTTTACAAAACTCTTTTTATCTTTTTCTTATTAATGTTTACTTTATGTATTTAAATATCATGTGTTCTTGGCTCTCGTGTGTTGGAGATTTTTGTTGTTTTCGTAATGTGTTGTCAGTGCTGGCATTAAAATCGTTTTGTTTGTTAATCAAAAATTCTTTAGTTTTAAAAAATATGAAATAGGTAATAAAGCAAATTAGAAATCCAAAATTCCGCCTTCCAGGTGCCGTGTTCGGGTAAAGGACCACGTTATTCAAAATTTAATGACTTTTTTTTTCCCCACAATGGGAGAAACGTGCATACATTTATGCAGATTCTTCATTATTTAATTTCTTTAAATATAATACAGGACGATAATATTTGGTGGGAATAATTGGAAAAATGATGCATTGCATTGAAATGTTTTCCGATGTAAAATGCCGTTTCGAAAGTAAGAAATTTTTTTTCCGCTTTTCAATCTCTGAATATTTATGTAAAATCATGAACATATACATTGCAAAAACTTTTATATTTATGTTTTATTATAAAGTATTTCACGAAGTCTAGACATCATACAAAAATATTAGCAGATTTATCTTTGCTAATCTTCTGTACGTGCCTACCAGTGTCTATAAAATAAAGCACTAACTGAGCGAATTTTGTCTCTCATTTTATTCCTTAATCGGGGAAAAGGTTTCGCTCTTTTTCTTTTTCTCGAAATTTTCTTCATCGCAATTACTGTAAAGAAACTGTTATTAAATTAAAGTGAACAAACTTCGACGATGCAGAAAAAATATTGGATAAAGTCGCTTTAAAGATGTCTCCATTCGCTTCCTAACAGCATAACTTTATTTCATAAATCTTGAACAGCTTGAAGTTCAGAATTGCAAACATATATTTTTCTTTGATTTTTATACTAACATTAAATTCATTGAAGTTAAAAAAAAGGGGGATTTATAAATGAGGTAGTATCGTTGTAGGGTTTTGAAAATTTGTATGCGCTTAATGTTTCATTCGAAATAGTTATGGCCTTTCGTTTTGTCTGAATTTTCAATTATCTGAGGCAATATCCATTGCATCATTTATTTTTACTTTCTTGTACGAAGTAAAAAGAAAGTATTGTAATCGCGAGTAATTTCGGGTATCATATTTCAACGAAAATATCTATTTTGACCGCTACCGAATGCAATTTAAGGATGTTTTTGCCTGACATTTGTACGTAAGGACAGAATAAAGGATTCTATTCCACCCAAAAATTATAAAACTGATTTAAAATGGAGTCTGAAGATACTTTTTCGTGGCGTCTGTGTGACGCACGTATATATGTATGTATCTCACATAACTCAAAAACGAGTAACCTCAGAACGTTGAAATTTTATATACGCGACTGTTATAACATGTAGATCGGTACCTCCTATTTTGGTTGCAATCGCCCGCACCAAAAGTATATAAATATATCTATATATATATCCACTTTGTTACTCGGCCTAGTGAGCTTAGTTTTTTTATACTTATATGTTGCTAAATTGCTCATTTTTTGCTTTTAAAATGATTGACTTATTTTGTTTTGCTCTTACATTCTGGTTAAGGGTTTTAAGCCTTTAGTTAACCTGCTTGCAATAACTGTAGAATTGTCAATAATTTAAAAGTTTTTCAAGTGTGGCTGTACCTAATTTTCGTTTACGTTGCAGCCATATTTGTTAACATTTGAAAGTTAGCAGAATAGTGGATTTGTTGCCAATCTAGAGAAACTAAGCTTCGCAACAACAAAGATGACTCCTTCTTTTATTATTGTGAATTAAATCATGTTTAATCCATTCTGGAACTTATTTGGGGAAATAAGTGTTTAAGATTTACATCGTAATTTTTAAAACAGATATTTTGAGTTTTTATGTATTTTTGCCTTTTTGCCTTAATTAATTGAATGAGAAATACAGAATCTTCTGTGAAAAACTGTTTCGTTTATTTATTGGTTTAATTTCTTTTATACATCGTTTTAGCTTTATTATAGTATTTATAGAACATGTGGCAACGATTAGATAATTCTTCAGATGATTAATTTTTGTGCATCCTGAGTTATAAAATGAATGCTGTGTAATGCTCTTAAAAGAATGTAGCGCCAGAGTGTCGCTGTGGTAAATAAATATAGTGAATTTTAAAAACTGCATTTATTCTTTTGTGGTTTGTGCGCTATCGAACAAAATAGGATTTAATTCAGTCCAATAAGTTTAAATAAAATGCAAGACAAAATGCGTATAATTTAATACTCCGTCCAAGGAAGTCAAGAGTACACGTCAGATGTTTTTTATTTAAATGCAGTAAAAAACTTTTGGTTTTTTAACTCTTGCGTTACAGATTTCTCATTGCATTTAAAGAGGATTTTTATTTTCCGTTCAAAACTGTTAGCCTCCCTCCGCAATCCCCTACCGTATGCTTTTATGTGCTTCAGCGTATTTGTACGAACAGAAATCGTTCAGTATTTAATAAATGATGTTTGGAAAATCTCTTTACGTCCGAAATTTCCAGTTGAAAGAAAAATCATTCGCGTATTTTAATTTAATTTTTATTATGGTAAAGAGTCTGTGGGCTATGCAAGATCAAATTTCATTGAGCGTGGTAAATCAGAATATGAAATTCGTTTAAGTTTTCGCCAAACTACGGAAGCAATTCGAAAAGTCTGAAACAGTTTCCGATTTCACATACTAAATTGAGGCAATATGTAAAGCTTAAATATCCATGCGATAGAATAAAATTATCATTTTTTCTGAGGATTTAAACGCGGAAAAACCCCAGACAGCGATTACAGTTACTGTGAGCTTCTGCTTGGACGATTTAGTTTCTATAAACTAATGTATATCAAGTTTGATTTACATCGGATATGTATCTTTCTTTTGGACGCAAATAGCGACGATAGGTTGCTCGGTTACGGGTTTAGAATGATCAATCATGATGCTATCTTTTTCTTGAGAGAAACTGTTCTTCTAGGTTTGCGATTTCTTGCAGAAGACAGTTTCAGTTCTGGTCATAAATATGAAGCAACTGAGAAAATGGCTTTTGCTAGCAGGAAAGCGATTTTCTTAGAATGAGTTAATTTAGATCAGCTGTGTCCAACCTAAAGCGTTCAAAGCCTCGTGATGCGGTTTATATCGCGTATTTAAAGTATTACTGCAAATTTTGCTGTAAAAAATTGTGAGCTTCTTTCTTTCTATATCTATATATTTATATTTTTAATTTTGTTTAAACCTTAGGCTACATTTTTGTAGTTTAATATTTTCTCCTTATATATTTTTTCATTAAAAACAATGATCTAGAAATAAATGAAGCTTTCAGATTAAAATTAGTGTTTAGTTCAGTGTTAAATATTCAACTAAAAAAAAATAAATAAATAAAAACTGCAAGTTTTCAGATTTTATATTACGCCCAAGGAGGCTTTTTCTTAACGTTTTGTGTGTTACCTATATTTATTAAATTTCATGTTCTTCGCACTTAAACCATAAAATTCAATTCAACAGCAGTATCGCAAAATAATTTAAAAAAGAACATATCTTTAGAATTTCCGATACACAGTCTCGCGCGCTGGAGATAAAAATGTTTTTTTTTTCCCTCTGTTTAGTGTTGCCATTCCTCGCTTTGAAATCGTTGAGTTTTTTAAATCAAAAACTACTAAATGCTTTACAAAATATGAAATAGATAATAAAACAAATTCCAAGTTTGGGCTTCCAGATGCCCATATTCAGGTGGAGACGTACGTTCTTCAAAATTGGATGGCTCTAAGTATCCGGTGTCCGCCGAAAACGTCGCGAAGAAAACAACGCAAAGCGAAAACGTCGTGATACAAAATATCGTGGTCGAAAATAAAGCGGTTAAAAAACTTCGCAGTTTAAAAACACCGTCGTCGAAAATATAGGGGTAAAAAATAAACTACTTACAAATCGTGGCATTACAATAACATCGCACACAGCTAGGTTTCTTTCAGGTTTTAAAAGTTGTAAACGCAAATCTGCATATTGATTTGGGAGCGCAAGAAAAAAAGAGGGATTTGTTTACTTCCATATTTCATATTTTTGAATGAACTAATAAATTTGTGCTAAAAAAATAAGAAGGAAACTTAAGCATTTAAACAATGAAAATGAGTAGAAAATTAAAGCAACTTATAGAATTTAATAGAATTTTAAATTTATATAGTTAATTAACAAAGGTCGATAATAGATTAACCTTTTTTTATAAAGTTTTAGTAATAATTTTTATGAAAAATACAGTCTAAAAATGCTTAGAAAAAGGAAAATAAATAACTGCATGAAATTACCTCTATAAAAATTGCTTACTTAATTGTCAAATTACACTCACTTCCAAAAGTTAAGCACGGAGAGGAAAATGCTAATTTCCGAAAGCCAGTCAGAGTTGAAGAGGATGCAATTCGCTGCAGAGGTAGATGAAAGTATGCAAATCTGTTAGGTAACAGCCAATGGCGCTTTCATGTCAAGAAATATGCAAAATGTAAGTCTTATAAGAAGCCGGCTTTATGAAGGGTTACAGAAATTGATTGTAAGTGCTGATAGAAGGTGTTTAAAACTTTCGTACAATTTGTTTTCAAGACATACGTGTTTCTATGACTTCCAGAAGACGAATGGAAGATTCTGAGCGCTGGCGTGCTGTGGGGCGCATTGAAGCAGGACAATCGATCACAGATGTTGCTCTTTTCTTCGGCGTTTATTATTCTGTAATTTCACGTTTATGGAAAGAATTCCAAACCACACAGACCGTTGTCCGAAGGCCCGAAGCCGGTCGCCCGAGGTTTACAACGCCCGCGGAAGATCGATATATTGCTATTGTAGCCAAGCGGAATCGCAGAGCGACCTCCACACGTGTGACATCTGTGGTTACAGCGTCCATTGGTAAGGCGATATCTGCAGCTACTGTACGCCGAAGATTACATATGAGTAGACTGAACGCCTTGGTACCTCCAGTTTTTCCTCTATCTTCCAATCAAGTGCTCTGGAGCCAGATGACAAGCGTATAAGGATATGGCGTGAAGAACGAACACGCAATCAGTTCCAAAACATCACCGAACATCACGCATTCCGAGGCGGAATCATTATGATGTGGGCAGGGATTTCATTAGGATATCGCACCGACCTGCACATCTTTAAACGGGGTTCTTTGACGGCTGTTCGGTATCCAGATGAAGTCCTAGAACCCGTTGTGAGATTGTACGCTGCAGTAGTTGGCTCTGCTTTTGTTTTAATGGACGATAACGCACGTCCCCATAGAGCTGACATCGGCGATGACTACCTGGAGAATGAAGGGATTGCGCGTATGGCGTGGCCGGCATATTTGCCCGATCTTAATCCTACTGAAAATCTTTGGGATGCTCTCGGCAGTGCTGTATCTTCACGTTTCCCACCTCCAGCCACTCTTATGGAGCTGGAAACTGCTCTAGAAGAAGAATGGCGATTGCTGAATTCTGCGGTGGTCGACCACCTAATTGAAAGCATGGTCACAAGGTGTAAACTTTGTATACAGATGAGGAGGGTGATCCCATACCCTATTAATGTCCTTTTTTTTAATTTTATGCTGTTTATTTTCACTTTATACATAATTCTGTATAAGTCTCCATTATGTCATTATCTGATAACTTACAAAAAATTAATATTTTTATTTCTGTATATAATTATTGATTTTGTTTTATGCATAAATACATATGCTACTTTCCTGCCGAATGTTGTGTCAATCGAAGCAGTATTTGTTGATTTTTTGCATTTTACATCTTCGTGCTTAACTTTTGGAAGTGAATGTATTTTCTTTCACATTTGTTAATATGATATTGTTTTAGTGAAAATTATATTTTGTTTTGTTTCCGTTTATTCTTAAAGTGTCGTTAACATTTTCTTGTATAGCGTGCAATCAATTTTTTGGATGTCGATTTTGTTAGTTATGATGAAAGCCAGTAACATAAATATGTAAGTATGGGATTTGAAAAACGCATGTGTGCGATGTTATCGTCATGCGATGATTTGTAAGTACTTTATTTTATACCACGATATTTTCGAAGACGATGGTTTTAAACTGCGAAGTTTTTGAACCGCTTTATTTTCGACCACGGTATTTTGTGCCACGACGTTTTAGAGCTGTTATGTTTTCTCTTTGCTTTTTCTCCCTCGAAGTTTTGTACTACGACGTTTTCGCCTTGCGTTGTTTTCTCCTGTAACCGGTTACCTTTGTTTTATCACAATGCGAGAAACATACATTTATGCATATTCTTCGTTATTTCTTTAAATATAATATAGGGCGATAATACTTGGTGGCAACAATTTGAAAAGTGAAACGTCACAAAATGCCAAAACGAAATTAATAGCCCTTCTGGGTTAACAACAATTTACTTTTATGAGTTGGCAGCAGGAAGTATGAACCTTACGTCAGAAGAAAAGTAAAATATTTATATATTTTATTTATTATTATTAATTTTCTTGACCTCTTTTTAAAAGTAAAGTCTTATTTGAGATGTTAGACTTCAATCTGAAGACTGCAGATTGTAATTTTTTTAGGTATGATTTTGTGTTAAATGTGAAACCATTTTTTAACAAGGTTAATGTTTTAGAATAAATAAATAAATCTGAAAGGTTTCACATTTTAACTGTCTCCCCAAAGGATTTGTTAATGTCTTTTTACACTCTCAGTGAACTCGCAGTCTACCACTTTGCTGTTGCACTTGCTCCTTCTAATCTATTTTTTTTTTATCTTTTTAGGTTTATTATTACACATAATTTTTTTCGCACTTATGCCAAATCAATATTCACTTTTCTCAGTTGGTATTAACGTTTTGCGTGTTAAATTTATTTATTAAATATCACTTCCTTCGCACTTACCGCACATACGATGGAATTCAACAGCAAAATCAGTAAATATTTAAAAACAATATATCATTAGAATTTCCGATACACAGTCTTTCACGCTGGAGATAGAAATGATTTTTTTTATTTTCGTACAGTGTTGCCATTGCTGACTTTGAAATCGCTGAGTTTGTTAATGAAAAATTCGTTAGTGCTGCAAAACATGAAATCGATGATAAAACAAATTTGAAATTAAGGCTTCCAGATGCCCATATTCGGTGGAGGATTACGTTATTCAAAATTGGATGGCTCTAGGTACCGTTGTCTTATCATAATGCGAGAAACATACGTACATTTATGAAGATTCTTCATTATTTAATTTCTTTAAAAATAATACAGTTGGATAATATTTGATGGCAATAATTTGAAAAGTGATTTGCCGTTTATATTGGATGACGCCAAATGCCGTTCGTTTCCTGAGGGACTAACGCGCTTTTGAGCTAATAACCCCCCTTACGACTGAATTAAGTATCAGGTGTAGTTATTACTTATTTTAGATGCGGGTAATGTTCTGTAAATTTCAGGATTTGCTTATTTAATGCTGTATTATTTTTCTTCATGACTGATTAGAGTTTTATCGCATTATTCGAGCATTCGATGAACAGAAATAAAAAAAAAGGTTTCCTCTGTTACACGTTTCCTGTAGGAGGGTTGATTATTTTTTACTTCCGATATTTCCACTTCTTTGGTTTCCCGACAATGGCTGATTTTTTATTTGATAAAATGCTGATTAATTGGCTTGCACCTGTTTGAGTATTGGCTAATAGCAGTTTGAAAAGGATGTTCATTCTGATATTATGCGGTACATATTTCTTAGCTAAATTTACTTATTATTTCTCTTCTCTAAACTTCTTCAAAATTTTCGGGATTGACTTTAAGGTAATCGGATCTTTCGAACTTTGGTGTGGAATACTACGCTTTCTTTGCAAAAAGTGTAATATCTTCATTGTCATAATTAGCATAGTTTTCATGTCTTTCTTTGAGGAATACTGTGCAAGTATGGAGTATTCTGCTTGAAATTTTAATATAGAAAATATCCGGGTGTTGTAAACTTTCTTACATTTTATAAGTATTCTACATAAAGTTTATTAATGGGGAGCCATATGGAAGATGGAGATAGGTTTGCAGAATTTCAGTTGGTAAAGTGAGGGCATGCAATAGGAGTTTGTTGAAAATGTGTTTTAAGAAGGGAATTCGTAGCATTTCGTTTAAAATTCTGTTTATGTTCTTAAGTGTATGCCAGTTATGTCCTATTTCATACATTTATTCTTTGGTGACGTTTCAAGTATACGCATTTCACTTAGACAGTAATGTTTTCATATGTGCTGATTCAACATCCTCTGTACGTCTTTAACAGCTCAACGATATGTTGATACCATCCTGCGGCCAGTTGCATTACCCTTCATGACACGTCATCCTGAGGCCATTTTACGACAAGATAATGCCAGGCCACATACCGCTCGCATATCTTTGGACTGTCTCCGTGCGATTGGTACTCTTCCTTGCCCAGCAAGGTCACCAGGCCTTTCTCTAACCGAGCATGTCTGGAGCATGGTAGGCCGGCAGATTCGGGCACCACAAAATATCGCAGACCTGGAGCGACAACTGATAAATGCCTGGTAGAATGTATCGCAGGATGACGTTAGGAACCTCTACCACTCCTTGCCTTCACGAATTCAAGGATGCATTGCCGCCAGGGGCGGTTCGACCAACTACTAATTTGAACACTCGGGTGATTGTGAGCCCTGAACAAGTACTATGACCTGGATTTTGTAATCGTGTTATTATCTGTGTATGAGCTATACACATATTCAATTTCATGAAAAACAACCACTTCCTTCCATGGTGCTTCGATGTTTTTGCAAGAGTGTACATAGCAATTTTGATCTTTTATCCTGCGTGAAACTGCAGATGAGTGTCGAGCACCACTAAGGGAAAACGTTTTGCTTGAAAGTCGGAAAATCTGCGCTGGAACATCCCAGTTTTTGAAGATAGTTTGTTGGAATATTGTGTTTTATTGTATTCAAATCTTCAAGTGATACAAGGTATTCATGGACTTGAGGTATAGATCTAAAGACGAGCAGAGCTTAAGGCGTTCCATTTTAGAAACCAAAGGATAATACGACTCGTACAGATACAGGTAACATCGGAGTTTGAAAGTTGTACAGAGTTTTTGTGTAATTACAACACTCAATCCTTCACCACAATGATGAGCCGAATTCAACGTTACTGCCTGGGAGGGGATATTTGTTTCAAAAAATATCTCATGGCTTTCCCTATCTATTGTGGCTCTACGAGACTTCTTTCCCCACACTCCTTTCAATTTCAAAACAAACCCAGAGATTATTTTGGCACAGCTAGAATCGTCTATGTCAGTGATTCTCAACCCCTTTTGTGTGCCGCCAAATTCCTAAAGTGTGCCGCCAAATTTTAGAAATGTGTATAGTAAAAATTACAATGGGTTTAATCCTAGTATACAGTGCGCATGATAATTGGTGAAATTCGGTTTTTAAGTGCGCATGATAATTGGTGAAATTCGGTTTTTAAGTGCGCATGATAATTGGTGAAATTCGGTTTTTAAGACATTAATAAGCCCGCCAGTTGGTTTTATCCAATCCGATTTTGGTGCTCTGGAGCAGAGAGCATTTCTGAGCATTTTTGCTCATGTTCAGTGCATAATTTATGCACATTTTATGCACATTCTTCATTATTTAATTTCTTTAAATATAATGCAGGGCTGCAATGTTTGGTGGCAGCAGTTTGAAAAGTGATACAGACTTTTAATGTTTACAATGCAAATTCGCAAAACGAAAACAATAGTCATTCAGAGACAAAGCTCTGAAAGGTTTCAGATTTTAAATTACGTTCAAAGGGGCTTTTTTTTTAACATTTTGTGTGTTACCTTTTTTTTTTATTAAATACCATGTTCTTCGCACTTAAACCATAAAATTCAGTTCAAGAGCAATATCGCAAAATAATTTTAAAATGAGCATGTCTTTAAAATTTCCAATACATAGTCTCGCGCACTGAAGATAACTTTTTATTTTCCCCGTGCTGTGTTGCCATTGCTCGCTTTGAAATCGTTGAGTTCGTTAATCAAAAAGTAGCTAAATTCTCATAAAATTTTATATAGATAATAAATCAAATTTAAAATTCCGGCTTCCAGGTGGCCATGTTCGGTTAGAGGACTACGTTACTCAAAATTTGATAGCTCTAGGTACCGTTGTTTATTCACAATGCTTGAAACATTCATTCATATGCTTCATTATTGAGTTTTTTAAATATATTACATGGCGATAATATTTGGTGGCAACAGTTTGAAAAGTGAACCAACGCCAGAAAGTGAAACGACGCAAAGTGTCGTTTCCAGATTAATAGCCCTTTGTGTCTTTCGCTCTTTTGCACTCAAATTGTATGGTAACACTTAATATTTCATCAGAAATTCTAAAGATATGCTGCGTTTAAAGATTTTGTGACTGTTAAGTTATGGATTTGTGAATTCGAAACATTATATGACTAGAGAATAGTACGATCGATTCAATATTTTCAAATGAAAGCATAAGAGGTGATGTATACACGAACGCGTATAGTTTTCATTTACCATTGCATGAGGGAATAGAAATGCTAAACGAATTTTGTTTATAATTAACACTGCGTGATAAAGTCTGTAAATGAATGACATTTGATTTACAAACGATCAACCAGTTGCATGTTCTTCTAAATACCAAAGAGCTTTAGAAAAAGTATCACTTTAAACCTGGTGTATTTAAAACACGGAATTCAGTATTGCCATTGCTTGTTTTTAATTCGTTGAGTTTGTTAATTCGTTAAAATTCGTTAAAGTTTTACAAAATATGAAATAGGTAATGAAACATGTTCCACATTAGGCCTTCCAGATGCCCATATATTCGAGTCGAGGACTACGTTATTCAAAATTTGATGTCTTTAGATACAGTTGCTTTTTCACAGCGCGAGAAACCGGCATACATTCACGCAGATTCTTCATTATTTAATTTCTTTAAATATAAGGCATGGCTCTAATATTTGGTGGCAAAAATTTGAAAAGTGAAACGCCGCGCTGTAGTGGACGACGCAAAATGCCAAAACGAAATTAATAGCCCATTTGGGAAAATTGCCGCTTTAGGCTAAAATATATGTTTTTATTCTTTAATTGCTGCACTGTGTATGTAGTATTAACTGTTATTAGTTTCGCCGTAACCGCAATTTTTCATTTCAATTTTTCATATGTGAGAGGGAGACGAAATTCAGTTAGAAACCACACAATGGATGCCATGTACTTTTTTTTGCCAGAATCTTTTCCTTATAATATGAAAATACATATAAAACCTAACATGGAATTTTCTGAAGTAAAGATTTAGATTTCTTTTGCTACTGGGAACCCTTTTTCTGAAATGTTCTTGAAATACCGTTTTTGTGCATGATTTTCCCGTTCTTGGTTTGCTGCCAATAAAAAATTTAATCTGGCGAAAAAATTCTAAAAAGACTGAAAAAAATTACGTTTTGTGTGAAATTCGGGTCTGTTTGCTTTTGATATCTTAAGAAGGATGTATACAGTTTTATGGCTGGAAATGATGATTGCCACTGCTCCACCTTTATATATATGTGTATTTTTTTTTTTTTCTTGCGGCGTCTGCAAGAAAGTAAAAGTGTCCTACTTTTCGACTAAGTTCGGACTGAAAATAAAATACAATAAAGGAAGTAGAACAGGCGTAACCGTTGAATTACGATACTCAAGAGTGCCGTTACTTTTCGCATGCTACGTGATTTCCCAGGAATTCGAGAAGTGTTGTGCTGTTTGTTGCTGCTTTGCTAATGCGTTTGCTGAAAATTCTTTGTGCCGGGAAAAAATTGTTGCTCACCTAACTGGGCTATAAACAAGAGAACTGATATTAAGAAAAGATTAAACAAAAAAAAAATATTTAAATAAAATGTGAAAGGCTTCAGATTTTACATTACGCCGAAAGGATCGTTTTTTTTAACGTTTTGTGTGTTACCATTATTTATTAAATATCATGTTCTTCGAACTTAAACCATAAAAAAGCAATATCGCAAAATTTTAAAGTGAACATATCTTTACAATTTCCGAGGCACAGGCTCGCGCGCTGGAAATA
>KK113582.1:25526-42178 GCA_000611955.2 Stegodyphus mimosarum | reverse complement strand
TTTTCAAACTGTTGCCACAAAATATTGCAGCCCTGTATTATATTTAAAGAAATTAAATAATGAAGAATGTGTATCAATGTATGTATGTTTCTTGCAATGTGATCAAACGACGGTACCTAAAGCCATCGAATTTTGAATGCCGTCATCATGCTGCGAATATAGGCATCTGGAAGCCCAAATTTGGAATTTGTTTTATTAACGATTTCATATTTTGTAAAACTTTAACGAATTTTTGATGAACAAACTCGAGGATTTCAAAGCGGGCAATGGCAACGTTGTACAGAAAAAAACATTTTTAGCTGCAGCGCGTGAGACTGTGTGTAGGAAATTCTAAAGATAAGCTCAGTTTAAAATTATTTTGCGATATTGTTCTTTAACTGAATTTTATGGTTTAAATGCGAAGAACATGATAGTCAATAAATAAAAGTAACATACAAAATGTTTAAAAAACGCCCCTTTGGACGTAATTTAAAATCTGAAACCTTTCAAATTTTTTATTTATTTATTTATTTATTTTTTACGTTTTTTACTAGGTACCGTCGTTTTATCACACCGCGAGAAACATACATACACTTATGCCGATTCTTCATTATTTAATTTCTTCAAATATAATACAGGGCTGTACTATTTGGTGGCAACAGTTTGAAAATTGAATCGACGCAGAAAGTGAATCGACGCAAGATTCCAAAACGTAATTAATAACCCTTCTGGGCTACTGGGACTAAAAAACTGCAAATTAAAAAAAAAGGGTGTGGACTTTATGAGGCATACTGCAGTAACACTGTCTCTTCAAAATTATAGCTATCATTCACACCCATTTTAAACGCTGGTTCTAAATTTAAAACACTAATTTCTATGTTGTGAATTAGATCTCCGCGCTCAGTGTCAACGTGACTACGTCATCACTACTCACTTCCTGTGTCAGGGAAAAATGCTTTATGACCTAGCCCTTCTCTTCGAAGTTCTGCTATAACTGAAAGAAAACTCGAACGATTATTTTCGAATTTCCTGATTTTATGTAATTAAATTTTTAAAAAGCGTTTTGAGAAAGCTCAGTTCCTCTAAAAAATTGGCCCCAGAAAATACAAAAAAAAGACATTTTGCTTATTCATTATTAATAAGCTGAAAATAATGTAACTTAAGTATAAATAGGCTAATTATTATACAAATAGGCTATATGAAATTATTGTTTTGAATACCTGAAACTCAAAAGCATGTCAACTGAATTAGAACCTCCAGACGTTCGACCTTGCTTCTGCTTTTAGATTTCTTTGTCCATTATGCATGTTTTATTGTTCTTCGTTCAAGACAAAAGTGTTATACTAGCATTAGCTGTAATCTGAATACACATGCACACACGCATGGTTTTCACCAAGCGTTATGCATATTTAGATATTAACGATTTTCTGTCTTGTCTATTACATTTTAATAGCGCCCTAGAGACCTGGCTATTTTTAAATCGTTTTAATTCCAGGCTTGTGGACATTCTCACGCAAATAATTAGACAAAGATAAATAAATAAATGAAGCACATGCTAACGGCAGTTGAATGGAGAGTTTTTTTCCCCTTCACAACAAGCCGAGTTAATTATCGACCCAGATTCCTACAAAGATGTGTTTAATATTTCAGTTTTGGAAATCAGTTCCACGAACTTTTTTTCCCCTTTGCTTTTTTTTTCCTAGAAAAATGTCGGTAAGCATATGTTGCATTATTCAATACTGGCATAATTACGTTGCATACAAGAAAACATGGGAACACGCAATATAACCTTTTATGTTTTGGAATGCTGTATGCTAAGAGAAAAAATCTGATGTGTACACCACATGACTTTCTTGTACGGAATATTAGATTATACTCAATTTTCTTGCATTTCATTTAAACATATTGAATCAACAGTTAACGAATTTTGAATTAAATCTTCTTTGTCGATAGCGCATAAACCACGATAGAATAAATGCAATCTTTAAAGTTCACTATATTTATTTACCATAGTCACACTTCGGCGATAGGTTCACTTAACAGCGTTACATAGCGCATTTTGTAAGTCACAGTGAGCAAATATGAAAAATTACCATAAGTTCTATTCAAATATATAAATCTAAAACGATATATAAAAGAAATTACACAAATAAAAAAGAAACAGTTTTTTGCAGACGATTCAGAGCCGCTTATCTAATGCGCATGCGCTACTCATTAATTCAGTTGTCACTTCGCGATAAGGCAAAAATACATAAAAATTCAAAATATTTTTCTTAAAAATTGAAAGATATAGAAAAACATAAACCACTAACTACAGTTTAAGCAATTTTTACAATTAAAATTACAATTTGTACGCAAAAACCAGATAATAACTTAAATGATAATTCCAGAATGAATCGAGCATAGTTTAATTCGCGATAATAAAAGAAGACGTTACTTGGTTGTTGCGAAGTTTAGTTTCTCTAGATTGGCAACAAATCCACTCTTCTGCTAAGCTTCAAATATAAACAAATATGGCAGCGATCATAACCAAAAATTAGGCTTAGCCGCACTTAAAAAATTTTTAAATTGTTGATAATTCCACATTTATTGTACGCAGGTTAAGTAAGGGCATAAAAATCTTAACTGAAAAATAAAAACAACACAATTAAATCATTTTTAAAGCCAAAAATGCACAATTTACAAGCATATAAGAATAAAGAAACTGAGTAGATAATATACATATATTTATATGCTTTTGGTGCGGCCGATTGCAACCAAAATAGGAGGTGCACATCTAAATGTTATAGCAGTCCTATGTACAAAATTTGAACTTTCTGAGGTCTTTTTCATGTTTGAGTTATGCGCAACACATACGTACGTACGCACAGACGCTACAAAAGAATCTCTTCGGAATCCATTTTAAATCAGCTTTATAATTTTTTTTGGGGGGAGGAAGTCATTTATTTTGTCTTTACGTACCGATGTCACGCAAAAACATCGTTGAATTACATTCGTAGCAGTCAAAATAGATATTTTCGTTAAAATATGGTACCTAAAAAGTTTCGCGATTACAATACTTCCTTTTTACTTCGTACAAGCAAGTAAAAACATGAAGAGTGACTATTAATTTTAATGAGGTGTTTGGATAAATTTGAATATTAACAAACATTTGTCGAAAAATTAAGTCGTGCATTCTTCCAAGTAGTTTACATTGTTTATTTCGGGTAGATACTTAAAGTAGCATAATAAAAAGGGCTCAAGCATTGCGTTTATTTGTATGCCCTTCGTAAATGTGTAGAGGAATTCTGTTTTGACATTTTGACAGATCGCCGCAATTTGCTTTTAAGGAGATAATAGTCGCTTTAGTAAAATATCTGTTATAATGATGTATAAGGATTCTCCCGCAGGCAGTTTTATCACGCTATTTAAAGACGGAAAATGCATAATTAATGGCTCATCTCCACTTGTGGAAGAAATTCAAATGCAAACTCGGAACAATTTCCAAAACCAGCCCTTTTACTTCCTTGTACAAAGTAAAGGAAGTATTGTAATCGCAAAAAATCTCGGGTAACATAATTCAACGAAAATATCCATTTTGACCGCTATCGAATGTAAGGACAGAATAAAGGACTCTTCTCCCCCCCCCAAAAAAAAAATTATAAACTGATTTAAAATGGGTTCTGAAGAGATTTTGTTCGTGGCATCTGTACGTACGTAAGTTATGTATCGCATAACTTATGTACGTGCAGATGCTGTAACATCGTAAGTTATACCTCGCATAACTGAAACACGAGTAGCTTCAAAACGTTGAAATTTTGTATACATGACTGCTACAATATGAAGTTGCGCACCTTCCTTTTTGGTTCCAATCGGCCGCACCAAAAATATGTATATATATATATATATATATACACCACTATGTTACTCGACTCGATGAGCTTATTTTTTTTTATTTTTATATGTTGGTAAATTGTACATTTTTTATACTTTTAGTTAATCTGCATGCAATAGTTGTAGAATTATCAACAATTTAAAAGTTGTGTAAAAACGATTAAGCCTAACAAAGCATGTCAGTCACAGCGCCAAATGGCATGGTTTTCACGGAGAAGAAATCAGCTCGTGACGAAAGTATGATTCCTCGCTAGAAATATAAATTGGCGCGTATATCTTTCGATAGGAAAAAAAAAAGTATTTGGTGCTTTTTGTCGAATAATTAGAAAGATCCTAGTTGTCATGCTTCACTGAAGTATATCAAGGCTGGGGCCTCACATTGATCCCAGTATTGTACCTGAATTATTTCCATGCATTTGGATTTATTACATAAACGCGAAGCACATTAGGCTATCGGCCCATGAGAAGGGAAGGTTTCTTGCAGATTTTCCTAGAAAGTTGTGACGAGTTATCATTCGCCAACTTTTAATTCGGGCGCGCTGCTTGTAGAGTCGTCAGTTTCTTTCTTTTTTTTTGGCCGGGACTCTAACCTGGACCTCTCGAATACGCGCCGAGTGTGCTACCATTACAGCACGAAGGCATGCAGGAAGGAGGGAGAAAATTCCTTATGCACTGCACGCTTTTAAAATCTGACTGGGGACCAAAGTACCCAATCAATAAATCCTGGTGGGGAAGAATTATCATACACCACCTTTTAGTTCGGGTGCCACTGTGGAATTTAGAAAAAATTTTCTGTATAAGGAAACTGGAGAAATCCGCAGTGCTTTCGCCAGGACTTGAAACTGGACTTTTCGAATACCCGCCGAGTGTGCTTCTAATTACACCACAACAAAGAATGGAGAAAATACCTTATAAAATATCACGTGTTTAATGGTAAAGAATAATATATCAAAGTGTGAAGCCAGTCTCATAGGGTGCTGTTCTCACCAGAACAGATAGGAACTCAGCTAAATGATATGTTCCAAGTAAGAGCTCTTACCAACAGTTACTGTTTGGAGCAGTTTAGCCAAAATCTGATGTGCTGTTCCAACTGATATAAAAGTCATAAATACTAAAATTGGCAAAGTTTTAGATTATATTTTAATATAATTTTTCATTAAAATCTGAAATGGGATTTAGGTAAAATACCACTTTCTATTGTGCAATTATTAAATATGAAAAGTGAAAATTAAAATTTTTTGGGAGCGTCATGTAAAAGTTATCCTTTACAAAAAAACTATGACAGGCAGGTAGATAGAGTTCTAAAAATGGCAAAAAAAGGTGTTGTGAGGACCCTAATTGGTGCTTATTCACTAAAAATTCGCTATTGAATTTTACCACACAAAATAGAAAACCCTCCAGCGACCGAGCGTTCAAGTCACTAAACACTGGTAGTTCGGCCCGGGGTTCGAATCCAAGCAAACGGGCTGGCTGCACGGGCGTTTTCGTGGTTTTCCCCCATGTGTAACGTGTATACGAGCCAGTTTCCCTCAGAAAGTCCTCCACAAAGTCATCTCTCTGGAATGCTTTGCCGTCATCAAATAAACCAAACCATCCACAAAAAAATATTACCTTCTTAATAGGTTAACGGGAGCTAATAAAAATTTGAAATACCGGTGGCACTCAGGCGCAGAGCTAAGATGATCGGAAATAAACAGTACCAGGTTTTCCAACGATAGCTAATTTATTTTTACCATTGGGTACTTGCGTAAAAACCCGTCGACCGTTTTTGCATGTTACAGAAGCGACGCCAAACTACGCGATTTTTCGCGAAAAACGGAAAAGTCTTCTTCAAACGCGCTGGGGTAATCTTGATTACACCTGTTAGTTATTATTCTTGAGTAAAGACTCCTCCCCCCCCCCTTGTATCACGCCTTTTCGAACCTGCTTACTACAGAAGAGCATGCATTGAATATTTGGATGTTATGGAATCTTACCGGACTAAAAAAATGTATTAATGGCCACAATATGGCAATATTGTGAAAAATTAAATATTAATAAGTGATGATATAATAAATTTGAAGGAAAAGTAAGAATAGAACTTTTTTTCTTCTTAGTCCAAAGGGGCTTTGTCCCTGAAGGACTATTGTTTTCGTTTTGCGATTTTGCGTCCGAAACTTTAAAAGTCTGTATCACTTTTCAAACTGTTGCCACAAAATATTGCAGCCCTGTATTATATTTAAAGAAATTAAATAATGAAGAATGTGCATAAATGTATGTATGTTTCTCGCATCGTGATATAACGACGGTACCTCAAGCCATCCAATTTTGACTGCCGTAATCCTGCTGCGAATAGAGGCATCCGGAAGCCCAAATTTGAAATTTGGAATTTGTTTTATGAACGATTTCATATTTTGTAAAACTTTAACGAATTTCTGATTAACAAACTCGAGGATTTCAAAGCGGGCCATGGCAACGTTGTACAGAAAAAAATATTTTTATCTGCAGCGCGTTTTTGCGGTACTGTTCTTTAACTGAATTTTATGGTTTAAATGCGAAGAACATGATATTCAATAAATAAAAGTAACATACAAAATGTCTAAAAAACGCCCCTTTGGACGTAATTTAAAATCTGAAACCTTTCAGTTTTTTTTTTTTTTTTTTTTTTTTGTTTTTTGGCGCGGTTTCTTGTGGTTGACGAGATTTTCCGTAAGTTCCTACCATTGCACTTAATGCTAATTTACATTCTGATCAAGGCTGAGAGAAAGAAAATAAAGAGGTAAAATTAATCCAAAAAAAATGAATAACCTGTTTTTTGCTTTCGTGGACTTTTATGTGATATGTACTGCAATTCTTAATCATAATGAATAACTTATGTACCTTCAAATCTTTTCAAATTCTTTTGATATGTATAAAAAACTTGAATAGTAAAAACAAATCTTGCAAGATTTGTTAACGAAAACGAAAAGCCAAATTCATAAATAAAAAATTAGTAGTTAAGTCACACCGTTTGAAAGATAAATTTGTGGATTAAACTTTCCACTTGCGAGTACGAAAGAAATATACCCCAGAACGCAGCTGTGCCAAGCTCGAGTGCGGCGAATTCATAAAATCGTTCTCCCGGCAGCCCCTTCGGGCTCCGCGTTGTAGCGGTGCACTGCACCTGAAGGGCAAATTTCACTTATGAATTTTGCAAAATTTGATTTCTTATTTAATTTTAGGGAAAAATACAGGAAAGAAGATTTTAAAGACTTCAAATTTTACGTTACGCTCAAAAGGTTTTTTTTAACGTTTTGTGTGTTACCTGTATTTATTAAACATCATGTTGTTCGCGCTTAAAACACATAAAATTAAATTTGGCAGCAATATCACAAAATATTTAAAAACAGCGTATCCTTAGAATTCCGATACAACTGTTGCATGCAGGTTAACAAAAGGCATAAAAACCTCTACCGAAACATAAGAACAAAATAATTCAATCACTTTTAAAGTACAAAATGCACGATTTTTTCCCAATATATAATAATAATAATAATAATAAAATAGCACATCGAACCAGGTGACAGACAGACTGTGTTTGTTCCCCTTGTAGAGACATTGTAGAGGTATTTTTTGAAAGCAGGACAGATGAAAAATGAGCATGCCTTCGCTGGGACTCGAACCACGGACTTCTAGAATACGCGCCGAGCGTGCTGGCCACTACACCACGAAGGCATGCCATGGAGGTGGAAGAAATACCTTATATACTCCCCCTTTTAAAGGATGGCTGGGGTTTAGATGACCTAATCGCCAAATCTTGGTGGTGGAGAATCATCCTTTTTAGTTCAGATGCAACTGTAGACACATTAGGTATTTTTGAAAAGCAGGAGAGATGAAAAATAAACAATGCCTTCGCCGGGACTTAAACCACGGACTTCTCGAGCGTGCTGACTACTACACCACAATCTATTCTCTACATTCCTTTACTAATTACATCTCCTTCCTTCATATATATTCGTAGAATATAAAATATGAAAGAAATATGCTAATTTTAATTTTGCAACAGTCCTTTTTATTACTCACTTTAATTTGGCTACGTCCCCTTCGTGTTTTAAAATAGTGATTCATTAATCTAAAGTGCGTCATCTGAAAATTAATCCACATCATGCCGTTACGTAAGACTGCGGATATTTTTTTTATCCAATCACAATCCAAAATTTAAACAAAGTCTTCAAATACACCTGTTACTACCGCTCGCTGCTGCTTAGACGTGTCGCTTGCCTCGGCTGTCTATCGTCTAAAGAAATATAAGTTATATAAAATTATGAAATGCATGTCCTACCCATAATGATGATGTGTAAAGAGAAATATGTGTTCTAATATTTTAGTTATCAAGAAATAATTTTACGGCCATTATTGTGTTCATGTTACGGCCAACTCTGTCTTCAAGGTGTCATCCTTCTAATGCAGTAAGCTTGCGCAGTAAAGCCTCTCCAACTTACTACAACGTAAATACAGAGGCTGTTCGCACATTTTTTAAACGAGGTATATTGTATTCATAAAACTAAATTACACAAAATTCTTGTGTTTTAAATGTTCTATTTGACATCCTTTATACTGAACTATCTTTCGACACCTCAGTTTCCAGGATAATAATGCCTTTTGAAGTGTCAGAAGAGGTATTCTATCCCATTCCTCCCAAACTGCTTTCCAGAGTCCTGTTAGGGTTTCGGGACAACGTTTGGATAATGCAGTTTTTAAAAGTCCGAAAGCGCAAAATTCATAGGTGACACATCGGGAGATTGAGTAGGGATATTAAAGAAGGGTATGGCCTCGATACCAGTTTTTTGTTCCATTTCTTTTAGGAAATTTACAGTGGATTTTGATGTGCGACTGCTAGCTTTGTCCCGATGGAGTCTCACAGATGGATGGCACTGTGGGTAAAGCGATGGTATTTCATTCAGAAAAACTGGCAATAAAATACGTTCCTGATAGTATTTGGAGTTAATCTTGACATTTTTTTCACTCTCTTTATTTTTAACTTGCCGTTAGAAGAAAAACCAGCAACAATCAGGAATCCCTTAGAAAAACTTTCTTTCGATTCTTTGAACCATGCACTTAAATTTTTTTCTCCCCTTTCGTGATAATAAATGGATCTTTTTTTGTTACAATCATTTAAATACATCCATGCTTCATCTAATGTGACAATTGTTTTCCATTTTTCTTGGGATAAGTGTTTCTCATATAGAATTCTGCAGCGTGCCCTGCGTCGAGCGATGTGCTTTGGAAGAACACGATGCACATTGCGTTTTTTCGCTTTCTTAAGATTTAAATCGACGTTTATCATTTTGTTTACAGTGGACACCGAGCATTTTAATGATTTTGCAACTGTCCTTTGACTACGGGGATCTTCATTTAACATTAAACAACGTACTTTTGCGATGGTCGAAGATGTCCGTTTTTTCCTCGGATACTTGTTTGGAATTTTTGACCCACTTGAGGCTCTAATTTGACGCTTTTTTTTTCTTCTTGTCGATGATACTACCTATCCACGCTTTAGATATCACGAAACCATGACTCTCCCATCGTTTTTGGATAACGGATTATGCACATTTCTCTTCGGAAAGAGCGTAAATGTAGCCTTGGAACCAGTGCTTTGTTAAATTCGCCATTTTGAATAAAAACCAAAATTTCGAGCCATGGACAATAATTTTGACTTTTAAAAACATAGTACAATTGCAATTACTTCTTTTGCAGCAAACGATTTTTTATTACCGCTTACCAAAATCGTCTAAAAAATGTGCGAACAGCCTCTGTAGATATCTCATCTCTCCAATCATCTTATTACGTACTAGTGGAAGTACCCGATGCCAGTTAAGTTAGATTGAGAGAGTAATGTGTGTAAAGAACAGATAGTACCGCTGTAATCTTTTTCTAATAACGATGCAAAAAATACGATTCATAGTCATACGTTTTTCAGTTTTATGCAATATGGAACCCACATAAAAAATTTTCATAGAAAAATAAGCTAATTCCCTCTCTTTATATCAGCAACAATGGCACGCAGTTTTTAACGATTTTCGTATTTGTAATGAAATGGTCGTAAAAGCTCAAGTTCCAAGTTCCGCTGTAGTAACTCAAGTTCCATCCAATCTGTCGTCTATATTCAATTTCAGTCGATTAAATGTGGCAAAAAATTGATCATAAATCAATAACGCCAGCAAGCAAAGGCATAAATAGGCATTATTCTTTATATATACAGATTTTATAGAACTTACAAATATTTGATTAACAAACTCTACGATTTCGAAAGGGCAGGGGCAACACTTTTTGAAATAAATATTTTTATCTCCAACGCGCGACACTGTTGCCACTCGAAAAAATTAAAGCGAAAATTAGCGCTTTCATAGCTTTTAATTAATATCTCGGCTGTTTAAAGTCGTACGAAGTTGGGAACAGTTGAAATGGCTTCCCACGAATTTTGGAATCGGGAATAATGTATTTTATATTTGGCAATGCTATTTTTATTTCATTGTAAAACTTCGAAATTTTTTATTAACAAACTCTACAATTTGAAAGCGAGCAGTGGCAACACTTCTCGAAATAAAGCAGATTTTTATATTCTACGTGTGAGACTGTTGCCACTCGGAAAACTGAGGGAGAAAATTAGCGTTGTCAGGCGTTTTTAATTAATATCTCTGATTTTAGCTACTTTTTTTTTCGCGAAATGTGGACGTCGTCCTTTTCTAGGATCCAGAAAAGAATGGCAGAAAGTTTGGTGATGATAGCTATGGTAGTGACTGAGTTAATCGCGAACAAACACACAGACATTCTTCTTTATATATATATAGATATGTAAGTTAAAGGAATGGTTAAGGATTCAACATCAATCAGTAGTGGCATATTTATTAATTTCTGCTTTTGTAAGATTAAATAATAACACAGTAAATTATGTACATAACTTTAATGCTTTCTTAGTTTGATCGATCGCACACCGATGGATAATTTCAGAAATCCTCCAAGCCCACTAGAAATAGAAACCAGTTCTAAAAATATACAGTGACATCAAAAAGCCACTTATCATTTTAGCTTACTTTAAAATAACTTTCTGGTTGTTTCTTACATGATAACTTTAGCTTGAAGATTTAAAAAACTTCATACAGTTTGCGAATTGAAGTCATTAATTTTTTAGCAGTTCTGTCGCAACACAATCGTCGCACCTTGAACGGAATACTGCGTGGCAGGTGTGTATCTGTCTTCCGTATACTTTGTCATCAATCATGTCATCTTATACAATATTTATACATAGAAACACAGCTCAAATGCTTTTACATTGTTGTGGTTTCTACCTGACGTTGTCTAGTTACTTAACTGACAACTTATGCAACCAATGAAATATAAACAGACTTTAAAGATGAGTAAATTTCGAAACGCGTTGTACATTGTTAGATAAAATCTGCGAGAGATTTTCGAATTGTTTCAAATCTGAGTTGGTTTCTTTAATATCTATATTTGTGCTACCCTTCTAATAACTCCTAAACCCCTTTTTTTAACATTTTTTTTGTTAACATTTAATTAAAAATATCAACTTAAATTCATGGGGAAGATAAGTTACTGTATTAGAGCCTATTCAAGAAAAGATTGTTCCCATCCCCTGGAGGTTTCGCTAGGCTGATAAATATTAGTGGAGAAATATCTGTTTTGGTGTAGAACATATATCTGGCCGATATGTATATCAGGCTTGTTATGAAAAGTGTAAAAATGCTTTTAAATTAAAGTTGAACATAGGCATTACATTTCTGTTTCCTTTCGAAGTTTTCCTGAGATCCAGACAGTGACTTCAGAAGGTTGTTAACTATATGCTGCGAGCTGTCTATCCCAGTAAAAAATAAAATGTAGGTTCGTTGGAAATTAATCTGTTATTATAAAAGCTTCGTTTAAGATATTGTTACGAATTTTGTATGTAAATGCTTTTAATGCAATGTTATGTGGAATCGTATTTTTCTGTATAATGTAACTTGAAAATCTAGAGAAACTGAAGCTTGCCGGACAAGTAAGAATACAAGAACAAGTTTATTAAACATTGAGTAAATGGCTGTCTCGCTAAACTGGCGAGATACCGCCAAACTGGCGACTGGTTTGGTGACTAATTTTTACCACCAAACTGAAAATCTAGAGAAACTGAAGCTTGCCGGAAAAGTAAGATTACGAGGGCAAGTCTATTTAAACATTGAGTAAATGGATATCTCGCTAAACTGACTAATATCTAATATCGCGAAACTAATAAAAATCGCGAAGCTGGTAAGAGTTTTGGCGACTAAATTTTGTCTCCAAATTCAACGACTATTTGTATAACTAATGGATGTTTTAATTGAATATGTAATAGATGTTCTATATAGATGTAACCGCAATTCCGCCCTCATATGCCTTCCAGTAATTTCGAGAAGCAGAAAATACTAGAAATATCTCTGCGGTCAGGTGAAAACTATATCATATCGGAGAGAGGGCTTCTGCTCTCGGTTGTTAGTCCAGCGTGGGTTCGGACTACTAAGATATCTTCGGGTTACCTTCGCACTTTAGATACGCTTTGCATTGCGTTGTGTTTAACGTTTTTAGTAGTTTGAAGTGTAACTACTAATTGTACGCTGTAATACTGCGAAGAGTTGTACGGCTGTTTTTGTGGAAAGTTCCAGAACTGTGAATTGTTTCTTTCGATAAAATTAATTTTATCAAGATATCATCGAACCTGCGTGCATTCAATCCATAACGAACCCGTAAGCACGCAACAATGCGTTAAAGATGTATATTTTGTTTAAGATACATTGTCTGCGTCAATGGGACAGTCTACATTGCTTGAAATCCAATCGATTATTAAAAAGATTTCTATAGGGTATGAGAAAAACCTGGCTGATATGATGACAATATCCATAATCTGTGAGCCCCAGTTTGTGGTTTGAAAAGTTGAGTTATATCCGAAGTTGTCTATTACGTTGGAAAAGTCTAAATATCAAAACCTACTTGGCGACTTAAAGAAATTTAAGTCGCCAAGTAGCGCCAGTACCCCCAATAGGTTGCTGATGTAAGGGTTCACCAGTGCCCGACCGCTAAGTACTAGGAGTTTGACCCGGCTGCATGGCTGGTTTTCGCCATTTTCCTCATGTGTAGCGTATACACGAACCAGTTTTCTCTCGAAAGTTCTCCACGCAGGCATACCTTCCCTTAGGCAGATAGCTCTCTCTAGGGTGCTACGTCATTTTCAGATAAACCAACGTATCTAAATTAATTTCCGTATTGGGTACTACTCGCTGTTACATAAAACCTGACATCAAAAGAAATATTTTGAATATTTTAAATGGATATTGTTGCGTGGGTATGGGTTCGTAAGCGATTAAATGCGCAAGTCCCATAAAGGATTAGTAAAATTAGTTCTTATAGCAAGAACTGTAACAATACGCTGGAATTTTCCTCGGAGATATTCGTACAACATCATGCAACATAATCAGCAGCTATACTTTGAACTACTCAAAACGTTAAAATACAACGCAATGCAAAGAGAAAGCTAATCCGATTTCACCGCGAATTCGGGGGGGAAGCTAGCTAAAACTAAGCTGAGATGTTTCTGCCTGGAGTTTTAAAGCCTTCAATCTGTCGCGAGAGAGTTCTAGTGATTTCCTTTGTTCTCTGATTTCTGGAAACCAAAAGAGTAGAATTACGGTTACAGCTAACATTGTAATCAATTACATTTATTCAAATTAAATACAAATAAAAGACATGTTTATTTATTCGATGTTAAATGCACGTGATCTTATGTTTTTAATTTTCCGGCATAGCTTTCTCTTAAAGCTCGTCTCGCGCTGCATTGCACGGGGAAATAAAATAATTTTAATTATAATTCTAATAAAACTAATTAACTAAATACAAAATTTGTAACAATATTAAGTTTGAAAGACATTTTATTTTACCAATATTAGTAACTTTAATACTTTTATTTGCATTTGTTCCCGAAATTCGCAGAGTCGCTCGAAATGCTCAAACAGTGCCTTTTTTTCTTCCTTGTAGGAAGTAAAAAGGAAGCATTGTAATCACGAAAAATTTCGGGTCCCATATTTCAACTAAAATATCCATTTTGACCGCTATCGAATGCAATTTAACGATGCTTTTGAGCGACATCCCTACGTATGGACTCTTTGTCCAAAAAATATTATAAAACTGATTTAAAATGGATTCTGAAGAGATTTTTTTCGTGGTGTCTTAAAAACGAGTAGCCTCAGAACGTTGAAATTTTGTATATAAGGCTGCTGTAACATGTAGATGTGCACGTCGCATTTTGGATGCAGTCGGCCGTACCAAAGGTATATATATATATCCACTCTGTTACTCGGCTCAGTGAGCTCAGTTTCTTTATTCTTATAAGTTTGTAAGTTGTGCATTTTTTGCTTTAAAAATGGTTCAATTATGTTGTTCTTAACTTCCGATTAAGGTTTTTATGCCTTTAGTACATTTGCATGCAAGATTTGTAGAATGATCAACAATTTAAAAGTTATTTAAGTGCGGCTAAGCCTAATCATTTTTCTCATGGCGGACATATTTGTTTACATTTGAAATTTAGGAGAATATTAAATTTGTTACTAATCTTGAGAAACTAATCATCGCAGTAACAAAGATAACGCCTTTTTTATTATTGCGAATTAAATCATGCTTAATCCATTCTAAAATTTATTCGAGGAAATAAGTGTTTAAGATTTACTTCGTAATTTTTAATATACATATTTTTTAGATTTTATGTATTTTTGCTCTGTCGCGAAGTGAGAACTGAATTAATTGAACGAGAAATATTGAATCGTCTGTGAAAAACTGTTTCTTTTTTGTTTGTTTAATTTCTTTTACACATCGTTTTAGATTTATTATAGTATTTGAATAGAACATGATGCAACGATTAGGTTATTCTCCAGATGATATACAGAATTTTTGTGCATTCTGATGAGTTATAAAATGAATGAGATGTGACGCTTTTAAGTGAAGCTAGCGCCAGGCTGTCGCTATAGTAAACAAATATAGTGAATGTTAAAGAGCAGAATTATTCTATTGTGGTCTATGCGCTGTCGATGAAGTAGATTTAATTCATCCAATAAGTTTAAATGAAATGCAAAATGCGTATAATTTAATATTCCTTAGAAGGAAATCATATGGTGTACACATCAGATTTTTTTTTTTTAAGTCTTAAATACCTGCGCGAACAGTTTAAGAGTATCACAATATAGTATTTAACTCTAATAAGGAATCCCTGGGAATTTTGTAATCCTTTGGGGTAAAAAAAAATTAGTAGACTGTTTTCTGTCCTTGTAAAGATTTTAGTTACTTTTGTGGTATTGCATCATATACATTATATTGCTTCGTCTCTTTCTACCGTGAGAGCGACAAGATATTTGCTTTTATGCTATGTTTTTATAGCTTGGCTTTTTCGTGGGCGGGCGGAACCATGTAAATTGTCAAGGCTGAAAAGAACTATTTTTGTATTGTATCACTATTGACGGTTGCGGTGGATGTGGACGACAATGCTGTTTACAACAGGAAGTGTCGTTGTCTGCGTCACGCAGGTTCTTTTTATCGTTATCAATGGCGTGTTAAATTGTTACGCAAATCACACATTTTGACCTAGAGTTTTGCATTTGGGCTAATCCGTTTGTGTTTTCTATTTAAATTATTTCGATTCTTTCGCAATATTTCTACATATTTACCTATTGTGAAAGGCGTGTAGAATACCTCTGTTGTTGAAATTTTCTTTAGCATAAAACTGGCTATCCACCTTTTTTATGCTTGTTCTTTCGAGATTAGTTCAATTTATTTTGTACTAAATAGAGTCTGCGAGGTCATATTGGATATAAAGGTTTCCGTAAGAGTAATAATCACGGAGTGAGGTGGGTAGTTATATGTTATAATTAGGTTGAAGTATGAAATTATATCATGAATAATGAAAAAAAAAAGCTAACATCAGAGATATTTATCAAGAACTCGGAAAAACAATAATTACAGCCCTCATTTTTCCGAGTGGCAACAGTCTGGCAAGCTGGAGATAAAAAATATGTTTTATTTCGAAAGGTGTTGCCACTACACGCTTTCAAATCCTAGAGTTTGTTAATAAAAAATTTGTAAGTTTTACGATGAAATAAAAAGAGCATTGCCAGATATTAAATACAATATTCCCGATTCCAAAAATTCGTGCGAAGCCATTTCGAATATTCCCATCTTCGTACGAACTTCAATCAGCCGAAATATTAATTAAAAAGTCTGAAAGTTCTGATTTTCGCACTCATTTTTCCGAGTGGCAACAGTCTGGCGCTTTGAATATAAAAATGTTTATTTCGAAAAGTGTTGTTATACGGCTCTCTTTCAAATCGTAAAGTTTGTTAATAAAAAATTTCTGAGTTTTAGAAAATTTATACATATAAAGAAGAATGTCTGTTTGTTCGCATTATTGATTTTTTGATCAATTATGATACATTTTTTGCCCCATTTAATCGACTAAAATTGAATATAGGTGAAATATTGTATAGAACTCGAGTTTTTACGATCATTTGATTAGAAAAACGAAAATCATTAAATACGGCGTGCCATTGTTTCTGATGTAATGAGGGAGAATTTGTTCATTTTTCTATCGAAATTTTTTATGTGGGTTTTACATCTCATCAGCGTGAAAAATGTATGACTATGAATCTTACTTTTTGCATCGTTAACAGAGAAGGATTACAGCGGCATTGTTCTCTCTCTGTTGTTAGATACATTACTCTAACTTAATTGGCTTCGGGTACTTCCGCTAGTACATAATAACTGATATAATATAA
>KK113582.1:1552-19020 GCA_000611955.2 Stegodyphus mimosarum | reverse complement strand
TTTTCTTTTTAACTGTGTTATTAAACGTTATTTTCTTTATACTTACGCCACATGAAACTCAACAGCAAAAACAAATTTAAAAAAAAAAAAAAAAGCAGCATACCATTTCCGATACAGTGTTACGTGTTACCATTAATATTTTTTCACTTTTTTCTCAGCTTTGCTTATTAATGTTCAGTTTTATTAGTAAGGTTATCAGGACTTGTGTTTCTTTTAATTGATTTCGTAAACATAACGGGAGTCCTGAGTAGGAACAGGGAGCTTACTAAAAGCTATGTTCGTGCGTGTGTAGAAGATACAACAAAGATAAGAAGGGTTAGAATTACCCTTTATTTGCTTATCGATTTTACAGACGTTCTTGCCCTTCGGGATACAAAGACCAACCACTTGTGGTCTGAATGTAAAAGGATATAAGACTACCAACTAACTAAAATTTAAATAAGAGTTAACTTTTAATGTTTTACCCAGATGACATGTAAATATTTAAATTGTTTCAGTTATCCTTTATTGGGTCTGACTCCAAATGATAATATAACAATCCTTATAATTATAATTCCCTTTCATCAAAAAACGTTAATCCACTTTTTAAATCGAAAATAATCTTTATTTCGTTTTTAGAAAATGCAGAACAACTCTTTAGAACGATAACAACAATAATCTACTGATGCCATTCCAAGAACAACAAAAATTGAATAATCTTTTTGTTGCCATTCTCAAAACAACAAAAAATAAATAAAACAGTATTAATCAGTATTTAAAGTTTCTGTATAAGTTCAAGCCACAACACCTTCCATATCTAAAAATCCTTCAAATGGCTGTATGGACGTTTTCGTGGTTTTCCCCCATGCATATACGAGCTAATTTCCCTTCACTAAGGCATCCCTTTCCTTAGGCAGATAGCCCTCCAGTGCTTTGCCATTAATCAAATAAACCAAACTGATGATGTTATAAGACCATGCAATTCTTCATTCAACATTCCTCTATTAATTGAGTTATCCTTCTTCCATATCTGAAAATCCTTCACCGCCAGTTGCTTTTGCAATTTGTACGATTTCTTCGGCTTTATTTTCAACCGATGGAGAAATCCTTTAATATTGTTGAAAACTTCTTGTCAAAGCAATGCCAACAAAGAACGTTGAACTGCTTGAACACGAAATCCTAGCATTGGACAAAATAAGTGGAAACATTTAAGGTAACGCGTATATTCGAGATCAGGATCCACACATCCACGTTTGGTAAGGGTTTACTGTAGTATTATGAATAAAATCAGGAGTTATTTTTTCTTTACGCAGATTTAATATTTGAGTAAAGTATAAGTTGTTACCGTTTCTGTAAGAAATGTTTGTTGCGAGCCTCGTTCCAGTGAAAAAAGTGCACAACTACGTCACAAGTAATTAAGTCTTTTCTTTATTAAATCTATACAAAAAATCTGAAAGTGGCATTATTCATTATAGAATAATACGTTTATTTTTAAAACCCCATCTTAGTTTTTTTTTCCTTTCTCTCAAAGCTAATTATTATGTTTTATTTTTGTAAGAATACTCATTTAATGGAAATTTTTCACAAGTTTTTTTTTTCTCTATCTTTCTTCTCTGAAATCTTATTTTGATTTTGAAATAGCTTAGAATGAAATATAGCTTGGGGAAATCTAAACTTCACTTCCCGCTGCAAAACAAAATTTTATTTGCGAAAGTTTAAATTGCATTAATTTATAACAGAACTTGTTTAAAAAAATTGCCTTCATCCGTAGGCAATTTTTTTTTAAATGCAAAAAAGTTAAGTTTCCATAATTCAAAATAGTTAACACGCTAATCTTTATTTTTACGCTAACATTCAAAATAAAATAATAGCATTTGGGGTTAAATTTCCCGGCAAGGGTACAATAAAAGATTTTACATTCCCTGCCACATTTCATCAAGAATGCTTTAGCTTTTAGAATTTTCCTTTCGTATGAAAGGCACAATAGCGTGGTAAAATTAAGCGGATTTTTTTGTCTCATATTTCAAACCCATTCTACCGTAACAAGTTGCCACTAACTATAACGGAAGCTGAGATGCTATTTACCATTTAAACTGCAACTGTAATTTTCCGTTTTTATTGCCGGAGACACAAAAACAACAACAAAAAGAATAGCTATGATAGAGACACTTTTTTGAGCTTTCGTCATAAAAAGAGAAAAAGGGGGGGGGATTGGTACTCTTCGTGAGAATGCTCTCACGTGCGACCGACGGCTGACAGTCACTGCAAGCGACATAAAAGGGAAGTAAACAAATGATATGCGCTTTAAATTCCGTAAGAATCGTCGAAAACGTGAAAGAACTTTTAAACACGGCGAAAAATAGTTTGAAAGGTAAGCTTTGTGTCCACTTCGTCCCAGAAATGAAATAACGAAAATTTTTTCTGTCAGTTTTTATGATGTTAGACTGGCATTAAATATTTAACTTTAGTTCGCCTTTCGGATGTAGAAAAATACTTAAACGAGAGTCATCCCAAAAATGCCTGTTTTTTCGAATTTTGATGTAAAAATTTAGTATAAAATGTAAAGTTAGATTATTTTACGGATATATTGCAACAGGAAGATTTCGATATGTGAAATTAACAAAATAAAAGCACGAGGTAAACAAATACGAAGTTTAGAGTAATCGTGGAGTTCAGACCTCGATTTCGAGTCAGTATAAACACCAACAGATTAAGCAAATTAAAAAAATAATAATAAAATAAAATAAATCTGAAAGGTTTCAGATTTTAAATTACATCCAGAAGGGCATTTTTTTTTAACATTTCGTGTGTTACCTTTATTTATTACACAGTCCAGTCACATTAATGTGACCACCACGTACTTTCCATGTCAGAGTTAAATAACCAATCACAGAAGGCAGGTGGCAGCACAGTGCAGTTGAGCGTATATAAAGGGTGTGTGAGGGCTTCGGAAAACATTTCAATCGTTGGCGTAATGCAGAAATGAAGCGATTTATCCGACTTCCAAAAGGGCATGATCATTGGCTTTCGGGCCAAGGGTGGAAGCATTTCCGAAACGGCTGAGTTTGTGAACTGTTCGCGTGCCGCCGTGGTAAAAGTGTACCGTGCATGGCAAAATGGGACTGTCCAAAATCAGCGACGTGGCAAATGTGGTGCACCACGGGCCATAGATGACAGAGGCGAACGACGGTTGCGGAGATGCGTTCGGGCAGATAGACGGGCTACCGTTGAGCAACTGACCACCAAAATGAACCAAGGGGCTACCAAAAGTGTCTCCCAAAGTACTATTCAGCGAACATTGCTGCGTCTGGGCCTCCGAAGCAGACGCCTGGTTCGTGCACCTATGCTGACTGCTGTTCATCGACGGCGAAGGCTAGAATTTGCACGCCAGTACAGCAGCTGGACGTCCACTGAGTGGCGACAGGTTGCGTTTTCGGATGAATCGCGTTTTATGCTCCATCGGACAGATGGACGTTGGCGTATAAGGCGTGAAACCTCTGAAAGGAACCACCCTGCAACCATTGCCGGAACGGTCCAAGCTGGAGGCGGGAGCATTATGGTCTGGGGAATGTTTTCCTGGCATTCTCTAGGTTCACTGATCATTGTGGAAGGCACAATGGATCAATACAAGTACGCATCTGTCCTTGCGGACCATGTTCACCCCTACATGCGCATTGTTTTTCCTCAGGATGATGGCATCTTCCAGCAGGACAATGCGAGGTGCCATACAGCTGCCAGTGTACGTGCGTGGTTCGAAGAGCACCAGGATGAGTTTACCGTCCTCCCCTGGCCAGCAAACTCACCTGACTTAAACCCAATCGAGCATCTGTGGGACCATCTCGATCGAGTTGTTCGCGCCATGGATCCTCAACCGCGTAATCTAGCGCAGCTGGCCACGGCATTAGAGTCGGCATGGCTCAACATCCCAGAGAACACCTTCAGGGACCTATGTGACTCTCTTCCTGCACGTCTCGCAGCAGTCCGCTCTGCGAAAGGTGGTTATTCTGGCTTTTGACAGATGGTCACATTAATGTGACTGGACTGTGTATGTTACCGATTTAAAAGGAAGCGTTTCAAAAGCGATCAAAGCGGATCTTAAAAAATAATTTTTCTACTTTTAAATTGGATTGATAGAAGTAAAAACGCATTTAAATCAGAGTTCTTTGAATAGATTAACACACTTAAGCGATTATTCGCTTATTAGTGTTTGTGGAGTTCCTAAGATTGAACACTGGATTAAGTAAATAAAACCCCACAATATATTATTTCTTTTCTAGTTTTTAAAAGGGGAATTTTTATTCAATAAACGAAATCTACTCAAAAACACAGACATCTGCGTCTTTCAGCAACCTAATCTGAGATTCAGCATACTTATCCCTCGCATAAATACAGAGGCTGTTCGCACATTTTTTAGACGATGTATATTGCATTCACAAAACTAAATTACATAGAATTCTTGTATTTTAAATGTTCTATTTGACATCCCGTATTCTGAACTATCTTTCGACACCGCAGTTTCCAGGATAATAATGCCTTTTGAAGTGTCAGAAGAGGTATTCTGTCCCATTCCTCCCGAACAGCTTTCCAGAGTCCTGTTAGGGTTTGGTGCAAAGTCACCTGACTTAAACCCAATCGAGCATCTGTGGGACCATCTCGATCGAGTTGTTCGCGCCATGGATCCTCAACCGCGTAATCTAGCGCAGCTGGCCACGGCATTAGAGTCGGCATGGCTCAACATCCCAGAGAACACATTCAGGGACCTATGTGACTCTCTTCCTGCACGTCTCGCAGCAGTCGCTCTGCGAAAGGTGGTTATTCTGGCTTTTGACAGATGGTCACATTAATGTGACTGGACTGTGTAAATATTATATTAATATAAACGTTTTAACACATTGTTCTAGAAATGTTTTCAATTCTGATGGCAAATATTTTGTAACAAGTGCTTCTTGATGCAAAAACAATGGGTAACTAATACAGAGTCTGTTCGCACATTTTTTAGACGATGTATATTGTATTCACAAAACTAAATTACATAGAATTCTTGTGTTTTCAATGTTCTATTTGACATCCCTTATTCTGAACTATCTTTCGACACCGCAGTTTCCAGGATAATAATGCCTTTTGAAGTGTCAGAAGAGGTATTCTGTCCCATTCCTCCCGAACAGCTTTCCAGAGTCCTGTTAGGGTTTGGGGACAACGTTTGGATAATGCAGTTTTTAAAAGTCCGAAAGCACAAAAATCCATAGGTGACACATCGGGAAATTTAGTAGAGATATTAGTGAAGGGTATGGCCTGGATACAAGTTTTTTGTTCCGTTTCTTTTAGGAAATTTACAGTGGATTTTGATGTGCGACTGCTAGCTTTGTCCCGATGGAGTCTCACAGATGGATGCAACTGTGGGGTGGATGGAGTCTCACAGATGGATGGCACTGTGGGTAAAGCGATGGTATTTCATTCACAAAAATTGGAGATAAAATATATTCCTGATAGTATTTGGACTTAATCTTGATATTTGTTTGCAATCTCTTTATTTTTAACTTGCCATTGTAAGAAAAATCAGCAACAATCGTGAATCCCTTAGAAAAACTTGCTTCCGATTCTTTGAACCATGTACTTAAATTTTTTTCTCTCCTTTTATGATAATAAATGGCTCTTTTTTGTTACAATCATTTAAATACACCCATGCTTCATCTATTGTGACAATTGTTTTCCATTTTTCTTTCGATAAGTGTTTCTCATATAGAATTCTGCAGCGGGTCCTGCTTCGAGCGATATGCTTCGGAAGAAGACGATGCACATTGCGTTTTTTCGCTTTCTTAAGATATTTATCGACGTTTATCATTCTGTTTACAGTGGACACCGAGCATTTTAATGATTTTGCAACTGTTCTTCGACTAGGGGGATTTTCTTTTAACATTAAACAACGTACCTTTGCAATAGTCGAAGATGTCTGTTTTTTACTCGGATACTTGTTTGGAATTTTTGTCCCACTTGAGGCTCCAATTGGACGTTTTTTTTTTTTTTTCTTGTTGATGATATTTACCTATCGAGTCTTCAGATATCACAAAACCATGACTCTCACATCGTTTTTGGATAACGGAGTATGCATATTTCTCTTCGGAAAGAGCGTAAATGTAGCCTTCGAACCACTGCTTTGTTAAATTCGGCATTTTGAATAAAAACAAATCTTTCCAGCCACAGACGATAATTTTGATGGCAAAACATAGTACAATTGCAATCACTTCTTTTGCAGCAAACGATTTTTCATTACCGCTTACCAAAATCGTCTAAAAAATGTGCGAACAGCCATTGTATATCCCCATTCAAATATTTAGCATGTGCTACGAATCCTTTTAGATGTCCAGTCATAGCTGGAGCACTATCTGTGCAAATGCCAATACATGAGTATCACAAAACTTTAATTTCTTCTGAATATGAACTAGTTACATCCAAAAATATGTTTGCCAGTTGGAAAATTAGGTAACTCACGACAACGTAAAAATGGTACTTACGTAAAACCCCGTCGATCATTTTTGCTAAAAGATTGTCGATAATTTTTGCTAAACGACGCGAAACTACGCAATTTTTCGCCAAAAATAGAAAAGTCTTCTTCAAACACGCTGGGTTTGGTGTAACCTTGATTACATGTGTTAGTTACTGTTCTTGAGTAAAGATTCCTTTTTTTCCCTCTTTCACGCATTTTCGGGGGGGGGGGAGATTAAATTTGGGACCTGCCTACTACAGAAGAGCATGCTGTTGAATATTTCTAAAGTTGTGGAATCTTACCGGCCTCGAAAAAATGTGTTAATGGCTACGATATGGCGCTTTATTTAAAAACTGAGAACAGGTGAAATGTGACCTTAACGTTGCAACGCCACATACACTGAGTGGCGTTGCAACGTTAAGGCTTGTATGAAGCGAGTGTCAATTCGAAAGGGAACGTAGTTCGAGGCTTTGGCGCGATTAGCGCCGTCTCTTGTGGTCGACGGGATTTTCCGTAAGTACGTTAAAAAAATTAATTATATCATTTTCGAGAATGAACGAACGAATGCATTTAATTGAGCTTTTTCCGTAATATCTGTTGTTTAATCGATTTGTAGAGCAAAATTCAATTCTGCAAGATAAATTTTTTAATTTCTCGGTACGTTTCAGATCAAATTTTACGAAATTTGATATTTAAGCATGATTTATATCATAGAATCGAAATATGGAAAAAAAATCGATATGTCATTTCAGAAAAGTCCGATATTATATCGCAGTACCAATATTAGAACAATACTGTATGTAAATATAGTACTATTGCGTTATACGGGTTCGTCGATTTGAGAGTATCCGATGAAAACACGATGCAGAACAATAAAAAACACAATTTATTTACAAGAATCACTATTTACAGCACAGTTCCAAAATTACCTTTAAAGGCGTCGAAAATCTACAATAAATACGCTGAAACAATCAGCAACACAGCTTCAGGTTGTAACTGTAAAGGTAACTTCACGGCAACACTAAACTTATAATAAACACCGTGGTACAATCACCATTACACTGTCAAGCTATACTGTAAAGGTAGCTTCACGGCAAAGCACTCTCTCGATCGCTTTCCGTTCACAAAACTCTCGCGTAGCTTAGCACTCACAGTAAGCAGCTATTCTCACCATTCTCACAATGCCGGCTCTCAGAAACGCAAGGGTTTATATAGCTTTTCCTTAGGTTCCACAGGTTTCGAGAAATATCTCGACAGGAAGTTATTCTAGAAGCTTCCCGATTGGACCATGGGATATCGCCAATTTGGTCTCCAAATGGGCGATAAAGTCGCCAATCTGGCAACCCTACCATACACTATTTTATGGCAACCCTAGTGCTATGCCGGAAAGCTTACATACAGGCGCAACCGCCGAATTTTTCGCAACAATATATATCCTAAGTCTCGCTTTCGAGACATTAAGAATGCAAGTTAAATTTCATGAAGCGGACCATACGAGATATGGAACTGCTCCGCCCCCTTTTTTATTTTATTTTTATTTATTTGCCCAGAAGGGCTATCAATTCCCCCCCTCTCCCGAAAATGCGTGATAGAGGGAAAAAAAGGAGTCTTAATTCAAGAACAATAACTAAGACGTGTAATCAAGGTTAGACTAAACCCGGCATGTTTGAAGAAGACTTCTCTATTTTTGGCGAAAAATCGCGTACTTTGGCATCTTTTCTTTAATAGGCAAAAATGATCGACGGTTTTTTATGTAAGTACCATTTTTATGTTGTCGTGCAGTATTTTGTTCAATATTTTACGACATATCTTTGATTTTGCGATGAATTGGGTCATTCGAAAGTGGTATTTTACGAATATCAATATCTGCTGATCCGCCGCAAGCTGGTAATATAATTTCTTCAGCCAAATTGTGATGTTTTAATTTAACTGCAATCAATTCAACTATTTCAGCTTTTTCAGAATTTTGCCAATTCTCATGTGTACCGTATACTAGGATTAAAACCATTATAATTTTTACTATGTACATTTCTAAAATTTGGTGGCACACTCTAAGAATTTGGCGGCACAGTGGCTCAGAATCACTGGTATAGACAAAGAGAGTAAATAGCAGTTTTCGTGGCGATTTAGTTTCACGAATTAATGGATTATTTATACGGCATTATCTTCTTTCGCCCGAATAAGTAAATTTAAATTTGGTATCTATTTATCTCTCTATTTATTGAACTTACTTGATTACTTCTTTCACAATTCGAAATGTAGGTTCAAGCCAAATAAAATTCGCATGTTTTCTGATTTATTTTTAAAACTTATACTTTTTAGTAATTCCTATAAATATTTCGAAAACGCTTTAGAATTACAACGTATAAAACTCTTAACAGATCCTTAAAGTAGATGTAGTTCTAGGCATACCTTCAAAAAATTAGTTTTTTATTCAAAATTTTCTAAGACATATGTGAATCTACACATTGGCGCGTTTCGAAATTTGGCATATTTGTTATCAGCGATAATGACGCCAAATGTGGTTTACGCACTTTGTTAAAATTATTTGAGAGAATGAACTATTTAACTCTTTTTCTGCTCCTGTACAATGAAAAGGAAAGTAAAATAGGTTATAGTTAATTAAGAATTTAGCCAAGTGAATTATTCTTGGCGCAAACTGAAAAAAGAAGCGCCAAGATAAATTTTTTAATTTCTCGGTACGTTTCAGATCGAATTTTACGAAATTTGATGTTTAAGCATGATTAATGTCATAGAATCGAAATATGGAAAAAATTCGATATGTCATTTCAGAAAAGTCCGATTTTATATCGCAGTGCCTATATTAGAACAATACTGTATATAAATATAAATCCTATGCCGCGCTTTCGAGACATTAAAAAGGAAAGTTAAATTTCATCAATCGGACCATACGAGATATGGAACTGCTCCGCCCCTTTTTTATTTTATTTTTATTTATTTGCCCAAAGGGGCAGTTTGCTCAGAAGGGCTATCAATTTCGTTTTGGCATTTCGCGTCGTCCACTACAAAACGGACTTTCACTTTTCAAATTATTGTCACCAAATATTAGAGCTCTGTATCATATTTAAAGAAATTAAATAATGAATAATTTGCACGAATGTATGCCTGTTTCTCGCGCTGCGAAAAAGCAACGATATCTAAAGACATCAAATTTTGAATAACGTAGTCTTCCGCTCGAATATGGGCATCTGGAAGCCCAAATTTGGAATTTGTTTTGTTATCTATTTCATATATTGTAAAATTTTAACGAATTTTTGATTAACAAACTTAACGATTTCAAAGCGAGTAATGGCAACACTATACGGGAAGATAAAAAAAAATTACCTGCAGCCCGCGAGACTGTGTATCGGAAATTCCAAAGATACCTCTTTTTAAATATTTTGTGCTACTGCTGTTAAATTGCATTTTATAGTTTAAGTGCGAAGAACATGATATTTAATAAATAAAGGTAACACATAAAACGTTATAAAAACGCCCCTTTAGGAGTAATGTAAAATCTGAACAATTTCGAAGTTTTATTAGCTCAAATGACTTTAGCTCAGAAAGAGCTATTTATTTCGTGGTGGCATATTGGGTTGAAAACTTTAAATGTTCATTTCACTTTTCAACTTGTTGTCACCCAATATTATCGCTGTGTGTTACATTTAAAGAAGTTACATAAGAAGAATCTGCAAAAATATGTGTATGTTTCTCGCATTGTGATAAAACAATGATACGCAGAGGCATCAAATTTTGAATTACGTAATCCTCCACCGAATATGGGCATCTGGAAACCTTAATTTCGAATTTGTTTTATTATCTGTTTCATATTTTGTAAAGTATTTATTAGTTTTTGATTAAGAAACTCAACGATTATGCATTTAACTCATGTTTAAAGTAACACTCAGCGATTAACATTTTAAGACTAAGTATGTTAACGATGAAATAGAAATTTACAAATGATTTGGATTACCAGAAAAGTTTACCGATTGTAGAATGCAAATGGTTAATAGTAGCTGTTTAGATATTTAATCAGTCTAGTTAAAACTGATTCAGAATTCAATTTGGGATTCTAACTGTTCGAAAAGTTTTTTAAATTAGACAGAATTCAACATAAGATTAGCATTTATAGAAAATTTGTGTTCATTTCGAAAGAATCTGAAACAGACCTCTTTTCCTCAAGGAATAAATTATATCTGGTTACTTTTATAAATTCGCTTGTAATATCTTTACCCATTGAACGCCGAAAAAGCAATATTGTATCCTTTCGACTGAGATTCTTCTCTATTTCAACAATGAGGGAAATAAATATATCCAAACTCCAGAATTGGTTTTCTTTCTATGTTTTGGGTACTAAAAACTGTAATATATATTTGTTTATCCACCTATCTATGTGTTCTTGTTTCTCAAACCAAATAACGAAATAAAATAACTGGAGGAAAGAGAATGCAGAGTTTAAAAGAAAAATTCTTTTCGCTGTAACCAGAAAATAAACGATGAGAATTGCCATTCAAGATCTGGAAACTTATTTTATTATTTCTGTTTATAAAACAGATAAACTGAGACCTCGAAATCTTTTTATTTTCTTCTCTTTTATAAAATTCAAATGTTCTATTGTTAGAAGAACAAACATACGTTTCCCCAACGAAAGCATTGTTTGATTTCTAACCGTAATCTAACCGACTGCGAAAAAAATTCTCGATCCTTTTTCATTTTACTGTCGATAAAAATAAATGTGTAATTTATTTCTTAAATGGGAACATGATTTGGTCCTTTTGAACGTAAAATAAAGGAGAGTTTTTATTTATGTTTGTGGATGATTTTTGTTATTCTGCTTGTCCTTTCTAATGGGGATTGATTGCAAACGGAAAGAAAACATTTAAGACTTGTGTTTTGAGATCCCATACAAAATGTCATTAAGTTTGGAGTGCATTAATATATACAGGATGTCTCAAAAGGTCGTTGTCAAATTTAATATGCTGGTCTGTCATACCATGACAAACAAGATTTACATAGGAACTTCTGTCCGAAAATGCGAACAGCGACCGCTAGAGGGCAATGTTCGCAAGAGGGGAAGGAAGAAAGGATGTCGAAAGAAGTGTTGATGTGACTTTTAGGTTAAATCAAGGAACAAGGTTAAATTCACAGAAGATGTTGGCAAAATGGGCAGTTGTGTCACGGGGATCCATGGCGCCGAGATCCATGACCGATGTTGCGGTTATCTCATACACCATGGACTTCATGTATTCCCACAAACATAAATCCAAGGAAGTCTGGTCGGGAGATCGCGGTGGCCATGCGACTGGTCCTCCTCTGCCAGATCAGCGATCAAGATATGTCTTATTGGGATATTCCCACACAGTACTGCTAAAATGTGCAGGCGCTCCATCTTGATGAAACCAGATGTTTCAACGTGTAGCTGCTGGTACGTTAACCATCAGATCTAGTACTCTTTCCACAAAATGTCCATAAAGAACTGAGTTAGTAAACCGATTCATTCTTCGTCTGTAGCGTTCTCGCCTGAAATGGAAATCTTGTTTGTCATGGTACGGCAGAGCAGCTTGTTAAATTTGCCAACGACCTTTTGACATCCTGTAGAAAGAACTAGGAATTCATTCGTGAATTTTACGTATATTATTATTATTATTTACGTGTTTCGACCTAAAACACTACACGGAGGGTAAGGATGAAGGGAAACTGGCTCGTATTAACACGTTACACATGGGGAAAACCACAAAAACGCCCACGCAGCTAGCCCTTTCGCGGGATTCAAACCTCGGACCGAACTACCAGTGTTCAGGGGCTTTGCCGCTCGGCCGCTGGTGGGCCGAGTTTTATGTACAGTCTTGTAGAAAAGAAAGCCTTCTAAAAGCACAAAATTAAAACATAGTGAAAAACTTACGCGATATAAATGATGTATTCTGTACTTTATTTTTTTATATGAGTATATTATTTGTAAGCGATTTAATTTTTTTTAAACTGTTGCAGTTCACTATCTGTTTTTAAAAAAAATTGCTCTTGAAAGATAACTTGACATTTGAATTGCTCGCTTAAGCTCTGCATTTTTGCAACCTTGAAAAAAAGATATTATCAGTTTGATGGAAAGAGAAGATGAATTGTTAAAGTCATTCCATACAAGTTAAAGTGTCACAATGAAACTTGATGTTCCTTTGCCAAACACTCCACGTCTACTGAAGCTGCGAAATAAATTGACATTGATAAAATACCTGTGTTACCAGGTCATATCAAAATCGGTATTCTTCAATCGCAACATTTATCTATTTTAAATATGTAAATATATTTTCCATTTTCTAAAAATACAGTATTTGGGGGGGAGGGGGCGCATATTAAATCGGGCGCTTTTGTAAGAAAGCGCCATATTAAAGATGTTTCTTGAAAGTAATGCTTTATTATGCGAGTAATTAAAACAAGAAAATTGCTGAGTACATTATAAAATTTAGTATTTTGTGATATACAACGTTTATAATCCTTTTAAATGTTTTTAAAAACTCAAATCATACAAGCTGCACAACTGATGCTGAATAATATTGGGTTTCCTAGAAAGTAAATTCGGTTTTTTATAGTGAAATAAAACTCAATTTTTTCTTTATAAAAAATTAACTTTAATGAGTCAATTATACTGTTCCATTTCATTTCATAACCTTTTGCCATTTTCTGGTTGCTTCATGATTTGCGCTCATAGAGCTTCCAGTCTTTATCAGCAAAAAACTTAACCAAATGCGATTTAGGTCAGCGTTATTACTGAAATTTTTATTATTTATGAAGTTTTATAAACTTCGAAGTAAATGGTAATCCGATGGTGCAAGGTCGTTGTTATATGGGGATACGGCATCTCTTCCCAGCTAAGCTCCAATAATTCGATACACCTTGCATAAAAAAAGGGGGGGCAGTTCTATATCTCCCGTTCTATTGGACCGATTATCGAAATTTAACTTGCGTTTTCCATGTCTCGAAAGCACGAAATTTATTCTTTCTTTTGAATTGTCATAACATAGGTATTTTGACACAAAGTCGTACTTTTTCTGAAATAACATTCCAATTTTTTTTCCATATTTCGAGTCTACGACTCATATTATGCCAAAGTGCCAAATTGCCAAATTTTGTAAAAATCGCACGAGTTGTGTTTAAAAAATTAGCTCTGAAAATTTTAGCTAATCTATGTTAATTGAATTTGGTATATGTTTATTAATATCTTTTTTTATTAAACTTATGTGATTCTTCTTTTCCCATTTCGAAATTTAGGTTCATTCCAAATAAAATTCGCCCGTTTTTTTATGATTTATTTTTTGAATTTGTATTTTTAAATAATTTTTATAAATTCTTCGAAAAAAATTTTGAATCATAGCCCATAAAATTTTTACCATCATCTTAAAGTAAATGTATTTCTAAGCGTACCTGTAAAAAATTACTTTTTTATTCAAAATTTCCTAAAATATTCTTGAATTTACATACTGGCGCTTTTTGAAATTTGGCATATTTATTATGAGCGATAATAACGCCAAATGTGGTTTACGCACTTTGTTAAAATTATTTGAAAGCGGGAACGATGACCGTTTTTCCTTTCGTGTACAATGAAAAAAAGGGAAGGAAAATAGTTTGCTATAAATTAAGAAGTTCGCCAAGTGAATTATTCTTGGCGCAAATTGAAAAAAATGCGCCAAGATAAATTTTTTAATTTCTTGGTAACTTTCTCACCAAATTTTACAAAATTTAATAGTTGAGCATAATATATATATATAATTATTATTCGGCATAATAATTTAGTCTTAAGAGTCTAAATATGGAAAAAATTGGTATGTTATTTCAGAAAATGGTCCGATTTTGTGTCAAAATACTTGTTAGAACAATGTTATATATAAATTTAATACTTATCCTAAGTCGCTCTTTCGAAACATGGAAAGTGCAAGTTAAATTTCGACAGTCGGTGCAGTTAGTTGAACGGGCGATAGAGAACTATTTTTTGTGTGTGTGTGTGTGTGTGTGTGCGTGTGTGCGCGTGTGCGCGTGCGCGCGCGTGTGTGTGTGTGTGTGAGAATTCTACGCATTCTTTGTGAGCATCAGCCGTTTTCTTGCCTTTCTGAAAGTAAAAAAATCTGATGTATACACCACATGACAACCTTGCAACGGAATATTAAATTATACGCAATTTTCCTGCATTTCATTTAAACGTACTGAATTAACAGTTAACGAATTTTGAATTAAATCTACATCGTCGATAGCGTATAAACCACAACAGTAGAAATGCACTCTTTAAAGTTCACTATATTTATTCACCATAACCGCACTTCGGCGCTAGGTTCACTTAACAGCGTTACATCTCATTCATTTTGTAACTCGGAGTGAGCAAAAATTATAGCATCGGAAGAATTACCACAAGTTCTATTCAAATACTGTAATAAATCTAAAACGATGTATAAAAGAAATAAAACAAAAAAAATCAAACACTTTTTCACAGACGATTCAACGCCGCTTACGTAATGCGCATGCGCTACTCATTAATTCAGTTCTCAATTCGCGGTAAGGCAAAAATACATTAAAGTTCAAAATATTTTCATTAAAAATTAAAAGATATAGAAAAACAATTAAAAAAGCAGTTTTTACAATTAAAATTACAATTTGTACGCAAAAACCAGCTAATAACTTAAACGATAACTCCAGAATGACGTCTCGAATACGCATCAAGTGTGCTGGCCGCTACACCACGAAGGCATGCGAAGAAGGCAGGAGAAATACCTTATAAATTTAATCTTAGTTATATATGTCTAAAAATAAAATCGTGGAACTCCTATGCAAGAACTTTAATTGGAAAATGAACAGAATTTTAAGGCCTATAGAAGCACTAAACTTTTCTTTTTTGTATTTAACTAAAACCTCATTACTCAACGAGTTCAGTACATATATATATTGTTACGAATTTCACATTTATTTGGCAATTTATTTAGAACTGTAATGGAAATTCCTTTTTATTTCCCCGCGCAACGCAGACGATTTTTGAAGAGAAAGCTACGTCGAAAAAAAAAATAACAATAAAAATAAAAGAGCGCGTGCATTTAATGCTCAATAAATATCTCGTAATTACTGTTGCCATCCAGAAAAATCTAGATTGTTCTAGTGATAATTAAAAAGCTTATAAAGCCGAAGTGAAACACCTCAGCTCAGTTGTAGTTGTAGCTGTTTAAAGCGAACTGTTGTTTGTTTACTTAATGCTGTAGCGATTTCGCTGTGAGATAGAATTATTTTATCTGTTTTGAACTGAGTTTTTGCTAAACTTTTGAGATATTGTGATATTGTGCGAAGATCTGTGAAGAAATATTTCAGCATTGTAATTTATTTCTTGTGGAAAGAATAAATTTTTGTTAACTTTTTACGACTTGTGCATTCAATATATAACGAACCCGTACGCACGTAGCAATATTATTTTTAGCACTGTGAAATTATTTTACGTGGAGATTTATCTCCAAACTAAGATGCGTGTCGTCTTTTTAAAATTAGGTTGACCTTCCTTCTGAATTTCATAACTATAGCACGCAATTACATGACAGCGTTTCATATGAATTAGTTGTTTTTATAATTTTGTTTTTGTTTTTTTTTGTAATTATTCCTCAGCACCAGTTTCACGAAGAAAGTGGAATGTAATGGCCTTGTTAAAATACCGCTGTCTTTTTAGATACAGAAAGTGGGACTCCAAACTCGTGCTTTGTCTCGAGTAATACCCAGAAATGATCTCCTCCAAGCTGTTTTGCTGTGAAACGTTTGTTACTTTCCCAGTTTCCAATGGATGTGTATGATTATGTTCCAGTGACATAATCATACATAGAGGGAGGCTAAGGGAGAGGCCCGCCCCAGGCGGCACATTTTTGAGGGCGGCGTTTTATGCAGGAAAAACTACTCTATAACGGTTAGTGAGATGGATAATTGAGGCAGGTTGGAAAATGATTAAATTTTAAATTGCCTTATAGAATTAAATTGCAGGAGAAAGAGTCTTCACTCTAGATAAAATACTCAAAGAAACTGACGCGTGATTTCAACATCTACGTACTTTTGTTATGACTTTTGTATGCCATCGAAACTTTTGAATGAAAATAAAGAATATCAACTAAATTATGATCACGGTTGAAATTAATAAGTGAGAATTCTACATTAAAAACCTAATGCGGACGCCACAGGACTTCCTTGTACAAAATATTAAATTATACGCATTTTTTGCTGCATTTCATTTAAACTTATTTTCTCCAATTTCATCAGAGATATATTTCTCATTCAATTAATTCAGGTCACACTTCGCGGCAAGGCAAAAATACACAAGGCCATAAAATACCTACATTAAAATTTGAAAGATATAGAAAAACATAAAACACCAAATACAGTTAAAACAATTAAAAAAAATTACCATTAAAGTCTCTACGCAAAAACAAGCAATTCGGGCATCGGGCAAGAAAGCATATTTTTTGGTGCACAAAACTGAAAGTTTACTTTTGGTCTCACTCGGCAAAAAGGACACTGAAGGCGTAGAAACTGACTGAGTTATGGACGCTGAGTCAATATTTGGGATACTTTAATAGCTTAAATGATAATTCCAGAATGGATTAAGCATAATTTAATTCGCAATAATAAAAGAAGACATTACTTTGTTGTTGCGAAGCTTAGTTTCTCTAGAATGACCACAAATCACCCTTCTGCTAAGTTTCAAATGGAAACAAATATGGTATTATGGTATTATAAATATGGTATTATATCGTAAACAAATTAGGTATAGCCGCACTTAAACAACTTTTCAATTGTTGACAATTGTACAAATATTGCATGCAGATGTACTAAAGCCATAAGAACCTTAACCGGAAGATAAGAACAATATAATTCAATCATTTTTAAAGCAAAAAAGGCACAATTTACCAACATATAAGAATAAATAATTGAGCTCACTGAGCCGAGTAACACAAAAATATAAAATGTTATAATGTATAAATATAAAAAGTTTGTTAAA
>KK113581.1:336831-349204 GCA_000611955.2 Stegodyphus mimosarum | reverse complement strand
ATTTATGAGTATGCATGCAGTAATGCATAATAAGCATGTATAAATAGGTAGAACATGCAAACTTAAATACAACTTAATGCCTGTTTCACCAAACAGTATCCAGCAATTGCAAATATATAAACATTCATTACATAAAAAATTTTCTCACCGCATATAATGCTTCATGGACAGAATGTTTTTGTCGGTGAGCTATTAATATAGCCAAATAGATTTCCTTTGCCAATTCTCAATGTCATGAATAGTTGCAATTTTTCGTGGGAATGCAGATTATCAGAATGTACCAATGTTGATAAAATAAAAATAAAAGTTTCTTTTTTCCAAAATTTTAGAACTCAGATTTACAATTTTCAAACCTCATATTAGTATTCGTAATAAAAAGAATATGCTAAAATATTAAATGTTGCATGAACTAATAATAAGCAACAAGAATCAGCATATCATGAGCAAATTTGCAAGTCAATAATTTTGAACTTTTCACGCCTGCAAATGATACAAACTATAGCGTAGGAAATTTACTTATTACTTATTAGTTCCTTTTACTTATTTTTAATTAAAATTTGAAAACAGTACTTGTGTATACTATCATAATGTTATAATATATATATATACGTGCATTAAGATTTTGTATATATATATATATATATAGTGGCTCCCAAAAGTGTTCGGACACTTTAAGAATTTGTAGAAAAGCGGTGTAGCCCGGAATTGAATTGGAATATAAAGCCCAATATTTTTTCACATCATCTCCATGCAATTCTGAATAAACAAAACTTTTCTTTTTTCAATACTGACCTACTTTCATTTTCTAAAATTAAAAATGTAAGCAATCATAGAAGCTGTCATTAGTGCTGCAGGGTATCCTACACTATACTAACTAACAGAAGTTCTACAGTATTTAATAACACGTAAAGATTTCTTTCAAGTGTACGAAGACTTTTGCGGGATAACTTGTTTGCTAATTTTTTATTATTGATTTTTCTACAAAGTTTTACTATATTCAGAAAATAACTAATGTATTTTTGCTAAGAAAAATTGATAAATATTTTTAAAACATTCTCATTCACAAATATTAATTTTCATTAATAAATAAAGCAATATTTCACTGAAACTTATAAGTGTACGGACACTTTGTCAGCCACTGTGTATATATTGGATAGCTGATAAAGTTGTGGCTGCCTGAGAAATACAGGATTTGTGTAGAAAAAGCAGTTATTATGCTAGATGAACCCCATTAAAAATACAAAATCTAGAACTGTACTCTCAGCAAACTAACATTATATTCAAAACTTTGAAATTTAAAAAAAAAAAAAAACCATATAGTACATAAAATCATATTTATTTTCAGAAATAAACTATAAGTTTTTACTGACAATTTCTTAAAAAAATATTCAAACACAAACAACATAGCTGCCAACCTTGAAATCTGACGAACTCACTTCATGATTAACATTATTGAACTTTTAATAATTTGGTTCTGACTGTAAAACTTAAAAATATTTAATTAGGTATTCTGAATTTTATGCTTTTGGCTAATACATATAAATAAAACATATATAAAATGATTAATTTCTTTAATTTTTTTGGCTTTTTTCACACTTGTTAACACTTTATTAGTTTCCTTGATTTTGAAATATAAAAGAAGTTGCACATATGTTCCCACAACTGAAAGGCATGAAGATGGCATTTAAGCCAATCATGATCAAGAGTTTTTAGCTCGGATATAATATTGGATTTCACATTTCTATGATTACATATTTTCTCAAACACAGTTTTGAACCTTTTACCCATCTCACACACAGATAAAGTAAACTGATGTGAGGGGTAACACAATTTATCTTTCATAAAATCATATTCTTTGAAATGAAAAAATAGGTTTGCGTGTCTAAAGTTTATTTGAAACAAGAACACTTTTGCACAACAGGCACGAAGAAAACTGTTTTAATGCCCGCTTAGCTATATACCCAGCAACATAGGCTGAAAAATTTTGCTCATATACATCATGTACTGCAGGCGGCAGTCCACTGTTTTGACCTGTAAAAACAGAAAAGAATAACTTTATTTCCTTCGATTTAATGAATTTATTGCTAGTGGAGACGTAGCATCGTTTAAATGAAATAATTCTAATGAAAACTTGGCTACACATTAGAATACTAATTGATTAATGTTTATTATTTACAATAATTTTTATTAAATAGTCAAAATACCATCTGATTTAGACGGTATAAAATTAAAATTAGAGCTTGTTTATGAAGTAGTTACTGCAAAATAAATGGCTACCTGAATTTATCGATAATGTATATTTACTACACAAAGATATGATAATGATATAATAATCAAATATTTATAAATTATGCATGTATGTAGATATGAGTTACAAACTCTTACCTAACAGGATCCTTAGGGAATCCGAAGAATCTTCTCTCTGGATTTTTCGAAGATGTTGTACCACAACAAAAACATCGATGCCATGTTTTGGATCTCTTTTCCTTTTCCTAAGCAAAAGGTATACAATAAATTAATGGATCACTCAACATACCGAATCAAAAAATAATATGCTATGAATTTCCATTTTTATAGAAATTGATAAAATTAAAAAATATCAGATAAAATATGAAAATTCCTGCAAATACACTGGTGTGCAAAACTTAAGCAACAGCAGGGTTTTTTGCCATAACTCCACGAGAAATCAACTGAGAGACATGAAATGCAGAAATGAAGGAGAGTATTATGTACGTAAAGGATGACGAAAGCATCGGAGCTGAAAAAAGAATACAATGCATACGGTATGGAATCAAATAAAAACAAGCTTTATTGAACGCATAGTATCGTGACTCATGATTGTCTATCCAAGAGTAAGAACAACAAGCAGATGTTCCTTAATATGGGAATAATAATAATATGCTCCCCTCACTGTAATTGTTGCTTCGCACTGTCTCCGCATACTCAGAACTAGCTGGTGCAACATTTCTTGCAGTAGGAGTGCCCATTCCTCAATCGGCATCTGTTTGAGTTGTTGGTTGTTTTCCGGAGGATGTAAGCGTGGTGCAATGAGTCTCCCCAAAGCATCCCACACATGTTCGATGGGATTTAAATCTGGGGAGTACGCTGGCCAATCCATTCGAGTGATATCTTCACTTTCCAGTAGCTCCTCAACAGCAAGAGTCCGATGTGACCGTGCATTGTCATCCATAAAAATTAAGTCTGGGCCAATGGCACCTCGGAACAGACGCACATGGGGAAGGAGTACCTCCTCACAATAGAGATCCCCGGTTACAGACCATCTGTCGAAAACGTGGAGCTCAGTTCGCCCGTTCAGCATAATGCCTCCCCAGACAAGAACACCAGGACCACCGTTACGGTGTCTTTCCTTGATGTTACTGCGATAAAACCGGGTCCCGACCTCTCTCCAAATCAAAACGTGTTGAGAATCGCTTTTGCTACTGAACCGACTCCATTGATCAGTTGTCCAGTTTTTGTGCTCTCTGCACCACTGTAAACGGTGGCGGCGGTGGCCAATTTTCAACGGGAGGCAGCGTTCAGGATGGCGGGCGAATAGGCCCCCTTTGTGATGGCGTCTGGCCACAGTAAACCGCGACACTTGTCGCCCCGTTGCTGTACAGAGTTGCTGAGCAATGGCGCTTGCTGACTTCTGTCGGCCTCTTTTTGCCTGCAGAACGATATGAGCTGTATCTCTGGTTTGGAACGCTTTCCAAGCGCGCGAAGCGACACTTTTGTTGATTCCGAACTCTGCGGCTACACTGGTGACAGTACGCCCCTCCTCCAGCTTTCCGATCATTCTTCCACGTGTGAAGTCGTCCAGGTGAATTCTTCTAGCCATATTTCACGAACTGACTCACTGGCACTTGCAGCGAATATGTTGAATTGCGTCTCCGTCCTTCCTTTTATTCTACTGTTGAGCTGCGCGCGCCGACATCACGCGTTTTGTGTACGCTCACGTCGCCTCTGACGTTTCGTTCATGATATTTGCATACGCATGACGTTTCTACTAACTTACGTGTCCATTGTACTGATCTCCAGACCTCCTTTTCTGCAATTTCATGGCTATCTGCTAAATTTTTACATTGTTGCTTAAGTTTTGCACAACAGTGTAGATTACAAGTGCCAATATATATGGCTACATTTAAAATAATATTTAAAGATTTTCACAACAATAATCATAAATTATTTTTTAAACATAAGAAAGGTTTTTAATTTGCATTTAAGACCTTCAATATTCTACATTTTATGAATTAAAATTATTAGTTCACAGGTTTAGAAATTTGAAAAGGATTGGCAATAAAAATGTTATTACTGCATTACGGGGTATGAAAATATCTTTATAGACTTACATGATTCGTATATTTAGATAAAATTTCGCTTGTCAACATGGAAATAAAAAAGATACCGCTAAAATGGTATTTAATACATTCAGAAATTACACCAATTTTTTTAAGTAAGTGATAAAAAGGAAGTAAAGCTTACCTGGGAAATGAAGAAATATTAGGTGAAAATTCACTTTCACTGGCTGTTGAACTTCAGTTATCCATACCGCAGTTTGATGTTTGATTTTATCCGTCAATAAAGATGGAAAAAAATGGAGTTACACAGCTTTAAACTCTTCATAAACGTTATCAGGACTTAGTGTTCTGTGCATGCTCTTTGCAGACATAGTAAATTCTGTGATAGGTTCTTAACCTTACGTTCTAAGTCCTGAACTGGAACAGGGAGCGGAAGGTACGCTATGTTCTGATGTAACTGCTGGGCTGGAGAATAACTGCACGTGAAGGGATTTGAAATCCTCTTTTATTCAATCACTATTAAATACAAACCTCCCAATTCGGGAGAGATACAGAACGTAACAGACCACACTTTGGTCGAACTTAACAATCAAATAAATTTAAATAAATTAAAATAGAACTTAAATTAAACTTTGCTTCGCAGAGCAATTCGCGGAAGTTGGCCTCTATCTAAAAGGGTGCGTAGCAAGGTATACTAAATACTACCGCACTTTAATTTATTTTACAATGCAATCACGTAGTAAGCACTATGGCTTATAAATTTAAACTGCTAGCTGGTCAGGCGAACGTTGAGCAGCGTGACCGTGATCTGAGGCAAAGCTCTCACACACCGAGAGGTTTCTACCTCTGGCTTAAATAGTGCTTGGCTGAACTTCAAAAATTAGCATAAGCTAAAAACGCGCGCTTCTTCTGACAGGAAGTTGAAGCAGAGAGGAGATAGAAAAGATTTAAATTAAAATAAACTTGGTTAGTTTAACTAAAACCTTACATACTTCCCGCCAGAATTGCGATAGTTAAACTACTTTGGTCCAAACGGACCATGTTGAAAACTAGCAATTCTAAATAGTCGAAAATTTCACTGTTCTAAACTTAGGCCAACTCTTACAAGGCAATATATGTTTGTGTAAAATACAGACGAAATTTTCTGGAACAACAATCTTCAACATTTTTTTTTTCAAGTCTTATTCTTCAAACAGTCTTACTCCTTCCAGCAAAATCTGGAAGGAAAACAACTTTAGTATGACATAATAACAGAATAATTCTAAGTGGTACAAATCCTTTTTTTTTTTTTCTGTGTAATTTTGCACACACACATTATCATTCAAGCACAATTAAATTCTTCCCCCGTATGCTCTCTCACCGGTGTTGGATGTAAAGCAAACCGCCATTGCGGGTTTTTATGTGTTCGGGGGTGTTCAACTCTTCCACCTACAATCGACTAACATTAGTTAGAACTTGACATACGAGACCTGAAAAAAACGCCCTATAACCAGCTAATCCTAAGGTTCTCACTAGCTTTATGTCTAACACTTTAAGTGTATTTGGTGGAGAGCCTAATTAACACTTGCATTCTAAAATAGTGAATCTTTAACTTTTCATGCATACAAATTCGCAGTTTGCACACAACATTCACATTAATATTGCACTTAACGTGCATTGCTAGCATAATATTATTTGTTACATTTCATAACACATTAACAATTTCACAGCAATCCTGAAATGCAAATAGAAGTTAAATTTCTAAGCTTACAGAAATATAGGTTAAATTTCTAAGCTTACAGCAAGTGCTTCCTATTCCTTTCTCAAGGTACTTTCTTGAAATATCAAATTACATTGAATTAATAGTCTACAGACTAAATCGTGTTTTTCAATTTTCCGAATTTTCATTCTAGACATTTTACAAGTCTTTAGACAAAGCGTCGTACAAAATCATTTAGTTAACATATTCTTTTCAGCAATTCATTGCTTTTACAGAATTAATCTATTTACAAAATTAAGTAATTTTAAATCTTTAAGAATTACAATTTCTTTTAACAAAACATTTTACTTTCCATATGAGAACTTATCGCTCACTTGGCGTAAAAGTCAACCTCGCTTGAGGTAAAATCAGTCCTGCAACTTGCAGTATACTCAAAAATTAACTAAACTTTTGAATACGAAATTGTACTTATCTTATTATGATCGTCCATCCTTTTCTTGGCCCAATCTTTAAAACTTGAGTAAGTTGTGGCCTGGTTCAGTTTCCTCGTTTTTCGTTGTTCTTTCGGAGCCTGCTCGTCTCTTTTTCTTTTGAAATTCCGTCGTTGTATCCTCGGCAATTTCCTTTGTAGAGGAGGTTGCTCCGCTGGACGTTTGGTGGACTGGGCCCTTCTCTCCTGGGCCCTTGCTCGTTGCTTGTCCTGGTTCCTGCTGTATTCGGGAAGTTGATTCTCAGGCTGCAATCGACGTTTCTTGCTTCTCAGGCACCTGTCCGATGATTCCACAGTTCTTTTGGATACATTGGGCTTCCCTTGCCCATTCTGCTTTCTTCTCTTGGTGCGCTCGTAATTCCGTTCGTAGATTTGTTCACCTGCATCGTGAGACTTTCTTTTGAAACCACCTTTTTGGTTCTTATTTCTTTGTTGGGGGGGAGCTTTCTTCTTCTGACATTTCGATGCCGTTGTAGCTGGTTCCTGCTGTTTTTGCTGACGTATATCTTCCTGGCTAGTCGATTGCCTCGGATCCTGAAACGAATCTTTAAATACAGCCATTTTGCTGCGATTATAGAACGGTTTTATTTGGTCCACATTCGCTTTGAGCGTTTGACCATCATTTCTTTTTAATATAACCACTGCCCCCGTAATTTGTTCAATTGTGAACGGGCCTTCAAAACGCGGAAAAAATTTCCCCACCTTTTCCTCTGGGGCATTTGACAAGTTGTGTTTAATCTTCAACACTTCATCTCCCACATTGTACTTGACCTCTCTTCTTTTTAGGTCATAGTACAATTTCTGTTTTCTTTGGGCCATTTCTATATTTTCCGTCGCTTCCCGTATTAACTTTTGTATATCACTCATTTTAAATTCTTCTGCCCTTTCCTGTACAAAGAACAGTTTATCTAGGGGGGTCAAGATCTTTCTTCCTAAGAAGAGTTCAGCGGGTGTTTTTTGTGTAGTATCGTGTTTGGCGGTCCTAAGGGCAAATGCAAATTCATTTATATGGCTATCCCAGGTAGAGTGATAGTTTTTCACATAACTACGAATTATTTTCACTACATTTCTATTCACCCGTTCCGCTATGTTTGACTGCGGACGATACGGGACCATCTTTAGATGACGTATGCCCAGTTTTGCACACATTTCCTCAAACATTTTACTAACAAACTGAGGACCATTGTCTGAAATAACTTTTAGGGGCGCCCCGTATTTTAAAATATACTTATTTAGAATTGAATCTACTACAATTTTTGCAGACGCGCGTTTTAACGGAATTAACTCTAACCATTTGCTAAAATGATCCACTATAACTAAAAGATATCGGCTTTTATTAACTTTACTTCGAGGGTAAGGTCCAAGTAAATCGATGCCTATTATTTGATTTGGGAATTCTGATTTAATACTATTTAGGAACCCGGCCGGGCGGAAATTAACATAATTATTTAATTGACATGTTGGGCACGACTGGACATACGCCCTAGTAAACTTTTGCAGTTCTGGAAAGAAAACTGCCTCGCGAACTCTCTGAACAGTTTTTCTTATACCTAAATGAGCCGAAATGGCACAATCATGCAACTCTTCTAATACATTCAACCTCATGCTAGCTGGGATAACCGGTCTATATTCATGATTCTCATTAGTAGCTTTCGTATAGAATAACAGTCCGTCAATTAATTCGTAATTTTCGGCCCTATTTCTTATCGGCACAATATCCGGATGATTGAAATTCTCAGGGTCGGCCAAATAATTGTATATATTTTTGAACTCCGGATCTTTTTTGAGTTCGGCTATTACTGTTTCACGAGAATCTAATACTTTGGATGTTAACATGGCTATCTTAATTACACTTCCATTTTCATCTAAGTTAATTCTGCTTAAAGCATCTGCCACAACATTTTCTTTTCCCGGCGTATGTTTAATTATTAGGTTATATTCCTGTAATTTGAGAGCCCACCTTATTAATCTGGGTGATAAATTTTTTCCAGAATAGAGTCTAGTGACCGCCGCGTGGTCGGTATATACAGTTACTGGAGAACTTCCAAAGAACACACGAAATTTCTGTACTGATGCTAACACTGCGAGAGTTTCTCTCTCTGTTGCGGAATAGTTTCTTTGGGTTTCATTTAATGTTCGGCTGAAAAAAGCCACGGGCTGACCATTTTGGGAAAGCACTGCACCAATCGCGAAATCTGAAGCGTCCGCTGAAATCTCTAATCCCTTATCCCCTTCTGGAAATTTTAAGACGGGAGCTTGAGTCAATGCGTCTTTCAATTTTTGAAACGCCAAGTTGGCTTCTGCTGACCACGAAAACCTAGCTTTTTTTCTTTTCAACTTTAGCAGTGGCTCAGCTATTTTTGCAAAGTCTTTAATGAAAGCCCGGTAATATGAACACATCCCGAGAAACGACGATAATTTCTTCGCTGTTTTAGGAACAGGATAATTTCTAATGGCTACTATTTTTGACTGATCCGTTTCGATTCCCTTTTGGGAAATTTTAAATCCTAAATAACGTAACTCTTTTGCGGCAAATTTACATTTAGACGCATTTATCTTTAAACCAGCTTCGTTTAACAATGAAAATACTTTTCTTAAATCTTGTAAGTGTTGTTCTAGAGTACTACTCGTAATTATAATATCGTCTAAATATATGAAAGTGCTTTTACCAAGGACTGGTCTTAAGACGATGTCCATACATCTTTGGAACGTTGCCGGCGCGCCGGATAATCCGAACGGCATTCTAAGAAATGCGTACGTACCAGATTTCGTTATGAACGCGGTTTTGTGTACGTCCTCGGGTTTTACCCCAATCTGAAAATAGCCACTCGTGAGATCTAATGTAGTCATGTATTTTGTAGACGAAATATTTCGAATAATTTCTTCAATTATCGGCAACGGATATACAGGATATTTTGTAACTGAATTTAACTTGCGATAATCTATAGCAAAACGCCACCGCTTCGGGTGCGTAATCGGGTAATCATTATTTTTCTTACACAGGACAACGGGGCTAGCATAACTGCTAGAAATTGGCGTGATGATTTTATTCTTTAACATCTCTTTAATATGATGTTCAATTATTTCCTCTTTTGTCCTATCATATCTATATGGCTTTTGCCTAACTGGCTGAGCGTCCCCCGTGTCAATGTCGTGGTTCACCACCTGCGTAAAGCCTGGTACATCACTAAATAAATTCGCAAAGTGACTTACCAGACCTTGGATTTTCTCTTTTTCCTCTGCTTGTAAATGTTCCAAGTCCAGCTGCGGGGGCTTATCATTCTTCGCTTCAATTGGCTTCATATTTAATGTTAGTTCTCCCCCCTTGAAATCAATTTTTGCTTCTGCCAAACTAAAAAAGTCCACACCTAGAATAATACAAGTCTGCAGGTTACGCACAATATAAAACAGGATTCTTACCTGTTCGTTGTTGATACGCACGAACAATGGTACTTTTCCTAAACAGCTACATTTTTCTCCTTGGGCCGCTATGACATCCGTGTCTCTTGCACTAAAAATTCTGTAACGTCGAAAGTGCTTCTTAAAGAATCTTTCCGATACGAAGCTGCTTTGGGCTCCTGTATCCAAGAGGGCTGTCGCCGGTATGTTGTTGATTAGAACTTCAATCTTCGGCAAACTCAAATTCTTAACGACCACGGTGTTTAAATTGATTTTGGAAGGGTTTTGCGCTGCTTCGGACTTCTTCACCTTCCTCGAAGAAATCCCTCTTAGTTTAAATTCTTTTTCTTCTGGTTGCCCTCGGAATCTTTGCTTGTTCTTCTATTAAATTCCCTTCGTTCGCCGCTCGCTTTAGGAGACACATCTTTCTTCGGCCATTGCTTCGCCTTATTCCCGTAACTTTGATTTTGCTTTTGCTGCGGTCTTGGCGAACTCCACTGACTTCTTCGCTCAAATTGGCGTCGTCGTTCGTTGTCGGCTGTTCTTCGGCTTTCAAATTGTACCGCGAGCTCAAATAATCTGTCTAATGTTGTTGGATTTCTTAGTTCGATGAAATCTTGAACTTGGGGCAGTAGCCTAGGAAGTATAACTTGAATAATTTCAGGATCCGGGCGACTTCCATACAAAAGCTTGAAAACTTGAATTTTCCTCAAAATAAAATTAGACAAATCTTCTATTCTTTCTTGGTATCGGCTAAACAGTTCAGCTTCCAATCTGGCTCGATCTCGCACCACGGGAAATGCTTTCACTAGAGAATTCTTGAAATTTTCATACGTGTATGTGGGGCTTCCTGGTTCCCCCAAGAGATTCTTTCCGATGCACTTGAACCAACTTAGCGCTTGGCCCTTCAAAGCGCTGGTAGCAAGAGCGACTTTCTGAAATTCGTGGACTGGATATAGCATGAAGTGGGAGTCTAGCTTTTCCAGGAAATTGATTACGGCTGTCTTGCCGTCAAAACTTGCCGCTGGCTTCATGGCTGCTCGCATGGTTTGTACGATGTAGCCGAATCCTTCTATGCCAGGAGGTGCTATCTCAGGATTCTGGACAGGTACAGCAGGTGTCTCAGGTTCGTCTTCTTGTTGTTGAGGCCATCCTCTTCTTTCTGTGCGGGCGCCATTATCAGGACTTAGCATTCTGTGTGTATTCTTTGAGAACATGGTAAATTCTGTAAAGGGTTCTTATCCTTACGTTCTAAGTCCTGAACTGGAACAGGGAGCGGAAGATACGCTATGTTCTGATGTAACTGCTGGGCTGGAGAATAACTGCACGTGAAGGGATTTGAAATCCTCTTTTATTCAATCACTATTAAATACAAACCTCCCAATTCGGGAGAGATACAGAACGTAACAGACCACACTTTGGTCGAACTTAACAATCAAATAAATTTAAATAAATTAAAATAGAACTTAAATTAAACTTTGCTTCGCAGAGCAATTCGCGGAAGTTGGCCTCTACCGAAAAGGGTGCGTAGCAAGGTATACTAAATACTACCGCACTTTAATTTATTTTACAAAGCAATCACGTAGTAAGCACTATGGCTTATAAATTTAAACTGCTAGCTGGTCAGGCGAACGTTGAGCAGCGTGACCGTGATCTGAGGCAAAGCTCTCACACACCGAGAGGTTTCTACCTCTGTCTTAAATAGTGCTTGGCTGAACTTCAAAAATTAGCATAAGCTAAAAACGCGCGCTTCTTCTGACAGGAAGTTGAAGCAGAGAGGAGATAGAAAAGATTTAAATTAAAATAAACTTGGTTAGTTTAACTAAAACCTTACAACGTAACCGACATCAGCTTCGAGCTTTGGCGATTTTTGGCGACAGATATTTCACGCATGCACAGCTGTTTCCCTTTTCGTTTGAAGGGAGCCACTTCTCTTTCTGCGAAGTTTTCCTTCTTACCAATACATATTCTTTAGCTCAGTTCCGGGCCCAATTTTCAGGAAGAGCGCCCCGCGGGGACTGGTCCGAGAGTCCCTTACCCCTCTTCCCTTCCACCGAACAACATGAGAGGACTTTCGGTTGGCCGCATATTTGGAGTGCCGTCATGACGCACCGACACTATATATTTACAAACATCCATGCCTTCTCCGGGATTCGAGCGCAGGCTCTTCGGCATGGCAGTCAGCGAGGCTAACCACTATACCGGTGAGGCGGCCGAAGAAGAGGTTGGAAAAACTGTTGAAAAAATGTCGATGCATCTACTTGAGAAAAATGAAGCAGGAAAAGCAATCTATAATGTGAACAACATTCTAGACATTGATGTAAGGATAGAAGAATACAAATGGAAGAAAAATGGCCCAGTCCAACACTATAAATGCCAGAAGTTTGGTCACACACAACATCTGTGCTTCAGTACTAGAAGATGTGTGAAGTTAGTTTAAACTAGAGAAGTGCTGAATGTCCTCTGAACAAAGGAGATCCTACCTGT
>KK113581.1:320294-336811 GCA_000611955.2 Stegodyphus mimosarum | reverse complement strand
GACCACATGTGAGCAGTTAACTCCTAAATGCAACAATAATCTTCCAAAAATTAGAAAACAACAGGAGAAACAGACAAAAGGAAAGATTCGAATGAATTTTTTAGGAGAAGAATAGGTGCTGATCACCATTTCGACAGCAGCAGAAAATGGAATCGGAAAGATTACCCTTTCTTTATGCCGCCGTCAAATCTGAAGCGCACGTTTACAAACTAATTAAATGTCCCAATCTTAAGTAATAAGACATACTGTAAACCGTTTTTGTAATAACAATTTTGGTACTTCTTTGTTATAGCGGCCTGCAACCATATTGCAGATTTTAGATCTGCGCCAAGATCTCAGATATACTTTCGTCAAGCTCGTGAAACGCGAATGTAAAAATAAACGACAAATATATAATAATAACAATAACACTCACATGTCGTTTCCTAAGAATAATTTTAAGAAACTTTTATTATTATTTTATCATATATATTTGTTCCAGTCAGCCGCAGCATTTTCACGCATATTAGGCTGTTTGTTACACAATTGCATGGATTTCAATTCTGCAAAATTTAATATTTAGTAATTTGTAAATGGCAACATTTAACATTTAGTATTTATTAACTCAAATAATGGCAAAACTTTTAAATATATATACAAAAAGAACTATGTTGGCACTGGAGTGCTCTGTAATATATAATATACTATGATTATAAATAAATAATTTAAAAAGTTAAAAGTGCGCGATCTCTGTTTTATATGGTGTCAGGAACGTTTTGCTTTCTAAATATAAAGTTTAAAATCACCAGAGCCAATGAGATTTGTTGGAAATCTTGTTTCAAATTGGCATAGCCAGCTGCAGACGTTCGAAATACAGGAGGTAGCCAGTGGATTTCACAACAAAGAACAGAAGGTGACAAGTTATTACTTCAATACGGCTTAATTTTTGTATACGATACACGGTATTTAGTGCCTTTTGGGGGCATTATGATGAGCAGTAAACGAGTCATGTTGGTGTTGGCAATAATTTTCAAAATCGCGTTATATACGAGGATATCACCAGGATATGCCGTATACCAGGATTTTACCTATTTTTCTTCATGTAATAAGAATTTGCGGTCATAAAATATATTGTTGTGTGCTTTCGGGTTCGTAATCTATTGAATGCCGAAGTAGTTAAAAGGTTTATAAGGTGTATCTCCCACATTCTTAGCGTGCCTTCGTGGTGTAATGGTCAGCACACTGAGCCGGTATTTCAGAGATCCGTGGTTCGATTCCCGGCGAAGGAATTGCATATTTTTCATCGTTCCTGCTTCCAAAAAAATAACCTAGTGTTTCTACAGTGGCGCCCGAACTAAAAGGGTTGTGGATGATGACTCTCCACACCCAGGATTTGGCGACTAGGTCCCCTAAAACCCTAGTCGCCCTTTAAAAAGGGGAGTATATAAGGTATATCTTCCACATTCTTAGCGTGCCTTCGTGGTGTAATGGTCAGCACACTGAGCCGGTATTTCAGAGGTCCGTGGTTCGATTCCCGGCGAAGGAATTGCATATTTTTCATGTCTCCTGCTTCGTAAAAAACCTAATGTCTCTACAGGTTAATGAAATTTATTCTTTTCGCAAGATATAAAACAAAATACTGAAATATTTACTCAGAGATATTCGTACAATATCACAATATCTCAAACGTTAAACAGAACTCAATTCAAAACAGAGAAAGTTAATCCAATCTCACAACGAATTCGCTACAATCAATAACAGCATTAAGCAAACCACAACGCTGAAAACAACAGCAACTCAGCTGAGGTGTTTTAATTCGGCTTTTATAAGCATTTTAATTATTCACGAGAATATTCTCGTAAAATCTATTTTCTCGATTTTTCTGGATGGCAACAGCAATTACGAGATATTTATTTATTAAATATTCAGTGCACACGCTCTTGTATTTTTACTTTTCCGACGTAGCTTTCTCTTCAAATTCGTCTGCGTTGCACGGGAAAATAAAACAATTTTAATTACAATTCTAAATAAATAGCTAAATAACTTCAAATCCCTAACACTGCCGCCTTCCCAAGGACTGCACGTCCCGGGCAGTACAATCTCTACACAGGAAGCCAAAATTACAATTAAGGCAATGCAATAATAAGCATTACATTACAATAACAAAATAAACAATAATTGCAGTAAGTAACTTTCAGCAAATCAAATACTGTCAAATACCAAATACAAATCAAATACTATCAAACGCTAAATACAAATCAAATGCTATCAAATACTAACTACAAAAAGGACCATGATCTTATACTACTTACACTACTAGTTACAATTATATACACTTCGCACTATAGCCATAGTAAGGAGCTAACCTGTCGTAATGAACGACTTTAGGCTTAAAGTTCGATGATTTATGGATTCGAACCACGACAAAAGGAAGATTTAAAATGAAAGATTCGAAGAACAGAGGAAAATTTTACCTTGATGACTAAAAATTTTGCAAGAAAAAGTCCTAACTAGACAGGCTTAAAGGTAATATAGTAATATTCTCAGAACGGTATATCAGAAGTATCGCAAGATGAGGTAATCATGCAACAAACATGAATTCTACTATTATCATGAGGAAAAAAATACCTCTTTCCTAAAAGGACTACGGAAAGCCAAGTTATTAGCGGATATTCTGAATTTATTTTTCAAAGCAGCTGAAATACTCATGAGTTTTGCAGGAGAAGAATAGCTGCTGGTCACCAGCTCGACAGCAGCAGAAAATGGAATCGAATCACGATGTCCTTCAGCCTGTTATGGACTGCTTACGGATCATCCCAAGGTAACTGTAGTTTCGGACAGAGTCCTTTGCGTGGAGTCGGATTCCACAACCACACTTTGCTTCCTTCGTTGAATCCATGTTCAGTAGCTCTCGTGCCGTATCGGGTCTTCATCCTCATTGTCGCCATGTTAACTCTCTCTGGCGCAAAATTATGCATCTCCTCAAACCGGGCTTGGAGATCTTGGATCTTGGATCTTCCTCAGGCAATGAAGGCACATTCGGAAGGGGATCAAACAAGAGCTTACTAGATGGACGAAGATCACGACCGATGAGCATCTCTGATGGCGAATTGCCGGTAGTCTCGGGTTTCTCTTCAACCCTAGAACGGTTTTGGCAGATTTCAGAGCCGGGTCTTTCAGACAACGCGTCGACGTATCGAGGTGATGATCCCTTCTGCTGATGGATAGGTATGTCCTCTGATGCTGAGAACAGTTTATCGTCTTTGAAATCCAAATCTTTGACATCTGCCATTCGCAGAGCTTTCTGTATTTCAGGATCCCGGATGCCGTCTGTGAAGTATTGCAGAGACAGTATTTCTTTTGTTTCTCTTGGGTACGCCGTAAAGGCGAGGTGAACTAGTATTTCAATATCCGTGGCGAGCTCCTGGAGTGTTTCCGTGCGCTTCTGTTGGCGGGATTTTAATTGAAGCATACTGTAGTCTTTTATGCATTTCTCCAAAAAGCGCAGCTGCAACGCGCCGGATAAAGCTTCGAAATCTAGCCTCTGGTTTTCGGGAAGGGTTTGAAGGATATCCGCTGCGTCTTCTCTCAAAGAAGCGGCGAGATGACAGGCCTTAGTTTGGGAATCCCAACCATTTGCATCCGCAACTATAGAAAATTGTTTCTTATATACTTGGCAGGAGGTCTTTCCATCACACGCGTATAACTTCAGTGAGGGACGAGCATTCATGGGCAAAAATTTAAAACCATCCGAATTATTTCCTGCTGTCGCTATGCACTTCTTAAGGTGTCAACTTCTTTGGCGACGGCAGCAGAAACCCTGTAATTAGTTTGTTGTTGAACGGCAGAAACTCTTCCTTCGATTCGTTGCTTCACAGCAGAAACTCGTTCTTCTATTTGTTCTTTCACCGAATAAACTCTGCAATCGATTTATTGCTCCACTGCAGAAACTCTCTCTTCTATTTGTTCCTTGACAGAAGAAATTTTCTCTTTAATTTGTCCGACTTTATTTTCAACCACGTCTAATCTGCCTTCCATAGACACAAATTTATTTCCTATTATGCAGCTAATCTCTTCTTTAATAGCTTTTATTTCTTCCTTAGCAGAAACTTTACCAGCTGCTTCCATCGTTTCTTTAACGGCTCTCATCTCTTTTTTAACTTTTTCTTGACCAGCTTTCATCTCCTCTTTAACGGATTCTTGGCCAGCTCTCATGTCTTCTTGGAAGGCAGCAAAAGCAGTGACGAGCTGTCTCAACTGTTCTTCCATACCTCTAGTGAATGGCATAGCATTCAATCCTACTTCTGACACGAAAAATTGTTGCGTGCGTGAGTTCGTAATGGATTGAATGTACAAGTCGTTTAAAAGTAAATAAAATTTATTCTTTTCGTAACAAATAAAACAAAATACTGAAATATTTCATCAGAGATATTCGTACAATATCACAATATCTCAAACGTTAAACAGAACTCAATTCAAAACAGAGAAAGTTAATCCAATCTCAGCGAATTCGCTACAGTCAATAACAGCATTAAGTAAACAAACAGTTAGCTTAAGACAACAGCAACTGAGCTGAGGTATTTTAATTCGGCTTTCATACGTGTTTAATTATTCACGGGAACATTCTGGTAAAATCTATTTTCTCAATTGTTCTGGACGGCAACAGCACTTACGAGATATTTATTTATTAAATATTAAATGCACGCGCTCTTGTATTTTCACTTTACCGACATAGCTTTCTCTTCAAATTCGTCTGCTTTGCACGGGAAAATAAAACAATTTTAATTACAATTCTAAAAAGATAGGTAAATAAATACAAAATCAGTAACAATATAATACATTTCCTGTCGAAGAAGGTAAAGAAACTAAATTAAATGAAATTACGCCAAAATTTACGAAATATTATATACTAAGAAAAATATTACACATGAAAGACAGAAAACATTCGAAACAGGAATTCACATTCTTCGAATGCTACTTTCGAAAACGTTGGCATCCAAGGAAGAACAATCGGCACCAAATAAAGAAGCAAGGAGAGAGTCCAAATATTGGCATGCAACAATGCAACAGGCAGCCATAAGCTCAAACTAGCGCTTATAGGCAAATAAAAAAATCCCCGGGCGTTTAGAAACGTAAAAACGTTCACTACTGGGGACCGAAACCAACTATAATCTTCCTGGTTTGGTACCGAAATCAGTCAAACACATGGATGAAAGGAGCAGTATTTGATGATTGGTTTCATCAGCAGTTCGTTTCATCGGTGGATAAGTTCCAGACAATACCTTATCCTATCCTGATGCAAAATAGTTACGAGACGAAGGTGTAAAAGCTATGTTGCTTCCTCCCAACGTAACTTCAGTGGGTCAGCCGATGAACTAGGGCATTTTGGTGGCATTGAAGAAAAAATACAGACGTAAACTTATTTAATTTCTTATCCAAGCCATAATGAAGGGTGTGATATGATCGAGAAACTGACGAAAATATATATGTTGGATGTTGTTGGATGGATAGCTCATTCTTGAAGTGAAATCGAGCAGGTAATCCTCGTTCGTTCCTGAAGAAAGTTGCTGGACCATTCAGAAAAAGAATTGCAGGAAAAGAGAGAAGAGACAGAAAATTGGGAAATCGCTGACTTACTTAAAATGCCAGGTTGCGAAGAAGTTACTAATGGTGATATTGAAGAATGGATGGGACAAGATGAAAATTGTGAAATTTTAAGACATACAGAAATAGTTGCACTGGTGAAAGGTAATGGGGGTAAAAATGAAGATGAATCAGAAAACGAAGAGCTTGAAGACAACGGAAAAGCTAAAATGATGACCCAAAGTGAAGAACTGAAGGCCGTTGAAGGAATGGTCCGTTACATGGAGGAGCAATGTGCATCTAGTATTAATGTTTCGTTCCTCCGTTGCCTACGGGATGAAGCTGCACGACGACGGAATGAATGTGAGAGACAATCTAACATCACACGATATTTTTCTACCAAGAAATACTAATAATTTTTCTTCATTTTTACATATAAAATTTTTTACTCAATTATCTTAGAGCATTTGTTCTTTTTATGACTTCTACTGTGCTAGAATTTGACATAAAAAATCAACATTAATTTCATTCTATGCTGTACTTTTCCGTGTCCAATATTGTGCTACAAATATCTAGAGTAATTTAAAGAGTTCGGAAAAACCCATCCCTTATTCCGTAAAACTCGACCTTTCGGAAACTCAACAGTCTCTCAGTCTACATTATGTCGAGTTACATTATGTCTACTGTACCATAATTTTTACTATTGCGACCTTTATTTTTGCAACTGTTAGTTGTAGATATATATTTGCAGTGACAAAAATGTTTTATATAAGACAGATATTCTTATTTCGTCATTTTAAAAATAACTAAAATGCAAATTTTATAAAAAAATACTACCTTTTAATACGGTTTCGGGGTTTTTATAGTTATGATTAGTAGCAGGTCAAATTCATTTTTAAGAACATAAGACAAAAATTTATAGACCGAGATATTTAATTTTAAAGCTTTAGGTTATGGGTATTTAAAATTTAATAATCGTACACAAATGAAGATCGAAATATGAATATGTAAGTCATTAAAAGTGAAATATTGAATAAAAAGGCTTTCAGCGTACCAAATGTAACAAAATTATAATTAAATAATGTTACATACCAGTGAAATGTAAAGCACAAAGGAATATCATAGAATGTCGTTAAATGGGAAAAGAAATCAACTTGCAATAAACCGAACTTATTTTTTAACCGATCCTTCAACTAAAGTGAAAAAAAAAAGTTTTTGAAATTCAAAAATGTAGAAAAATCCTGAATTTTAAAATTCAATATTCGGTCAAATTTTTGTCGTATGGAGTGTTATATTTCGTGTGTTTTTTTTTTAATAATGAGTATAAACCTTTACTAAATATAAATACAGAAACCAGAGGAGACAACAACAAAAATTTGGATTTTATGATTTTTCTTAATTGGAAGACACTATAATATAAATATTGACGTTATGTAAAACACTTCTGTAACCAGCAGTAAATAGCTACGACTAATGATCATAGAAATAAAGACTTATGAATACGTTATGTACTGCATGGGAGCTCGCTACTTTCTTTTATAAGTTTTTTATTTAGTTCGCTCATGGTGTTTGTCGCTATGGTCGAACCGATTTTTAAATTACTTCCTGATGAGTTATCGATCCCAATTTTATTTTTGACTGCTATTTGTAGATGACAATATATTGTGGGGGAGTGCTTTTTTAAAAAAAAAATTCGATTTAGATTGTTTTTTCAATTTCATTTACTAAATAAGTCAATATTTCATTTTAATAATATGAAATATTCCTTCTTTTAAATTAAATTTAACAAATGTATTCACATTATATCAGTTTGTTACTTTCCACAGAAAGAAATTTCGGTCAATAATATGAAGCATAATTGTAGTTTTAATATCCATGAAAATCTTTCTATTCTTTTTTACAATCAAAATTCTTATAACTCGTCACTTTGTTCTTATAGCTCGATTCTTTTTTGCCAGTTGATGGCGTTAGATGTTTCACTTCCTATCATTCGTCACGAAAAACTTTCGAAACTTTCATTAACATTTACTCAGGAAACTTCTTTTGCAATCTTCTTATAAGCAAGTATGTTCGTTTCATTTTACTGTCGAAGAAAAGGTTTTAACTTTCGATTGCAGAAGTGCAGTTACGTTATGACAGTTCATTTTCCTAATTTTGGGGTTCGGTTTATATGATTATAGCAAAGCACTCTAGGGCTATCTGCCTAAGAGGAGGAATACTTTGATGGAGGAATTCCTAAAGGAACTGGTTCATACACGTTGCACTTTGGCAAAACTACGAAAAGTCTCATGCAGCAGGGCCGTTCGCAGGGATTCGAACACCGGACCGAAATACCGGTCTGAATTACCAGTGTTCAGCGACTTTACCATTCGGGCGGCCTTAATTTGTGGTTGGATAAGGTTGGATTTCAGTTAGTCCGGATGTCTGGTGTTCCTTTATGCAGTATTTGGAGAACGGTTAAATGCCATGTTAATATTGAAGCAACTTTTACAATCTACTTTTGGTATAGTTGTAAAAATATTCAAGATAAAATATTGTCATGTTGAATAACAATTATGCCAAAAAGTAAGGGTGTATCAGTACAGTGGTGACAAACTTCCAGTAGAGATAAAGTACACCTGGATGATGGGAAATCACATAGCAATGTATGACGACACAAAATACAAGAAAGAAAGGACACGAACAAGCTGAGAAAACACGTTTATTATTCGGAGTACAGGCAAAATAAAGGAAAAAACAACATAAAGGAACAACGATCGTCATCAAAGAAAGTGTTCAAAATTACAACTTGGATGCAGGAACCGTTCATCATGCATCTTCCGTGCGTTCTTCCATTTGTGATGTAAATCTTTTATACACCTGAAAAGTGAGGCCTGCTTCACAGTCCGCTGTCGTAATTCCGAATAACTTCTTTAATGACGATCGTTGTTTGTTTTTGCTGTTATTTGTGGGTTTCTGCTGTAGTAAACATAATAAAACACGTTTTGTCTCACTGTTTGTGTCTTCCTTTTTGCATTTATGTCATCACTACCGCACCAGGAAAGCGTTTCTGACCATGCATTGCTGTGTGATTTCCCATCGTCTAGGTGCTCTCTAGCTCTCCTGAAAGTTTGTCACCGCTGTACTGATACACCCTGTATATATATAGAAAGAGCATGGCTATATAGTCTTATATTACTATATATAGTGTGTTTTATGTATATATATTAAAGCTTATATCTGCCTGATAATGTTCATAGAGATTTTAGGAGGCAGAGGTATGATAACAGCTGAATGATAAAGATTGCTCCTAAATCGAACCTACAGCCTCTATTTGAGGGGAGAAATAGTATAGCCTAGTTATTTAATTGAGCAACTAGCTACATTTTTTTCTAAGTGGTGTTTGGTATTCAAGCAGTTTTTACTTTCAGCGTTAAACTTTCATCATACCGGAAAATATATTCTTGTAACACGCCTTTGAACGAAATATTTATGCAACTTTGTTTCGTGATCCTTCTGAGTCAAAATCTTCTTTCTGATTTGTTGACCTACATGCAGCGCAATATCAAAGATAAGATCACCAGACTTGGATTAAAAATTTTCTGCTGAAAATCTACCCTAAATACTGGCTCTTGAGAACACTTTTCTAGGAAAATTTCCAGTTGCATTTTACGGCCTTTTACTTTTTACCTGTAGTGAATGTATTCCTGATCAATACTGTATCTACGATTAAAGGGATTAGTTAGGTTTTCGGTGGTACTATTCCAATTTTTGGTCTGATTTAAAGGTGAATAAATGCAAACGTACTTTTATTTGCTCCATCACATTTTGCGAACATCAAGCTTGTATTCTTAGTTTCCAATGGTATTTAATATTATTTTACAAGTTATATGCTCAGAAAGGGTTTTAAGTCGCTCTAGCCTAGAAAAATAATATAGGATGATGGTCAAGAAATAATGCTGTGTAGCGAAATTATAAATATAAGTTATTTTATTAATTAATTCATTTATATTCCAAATTATGCTACACAGTGTGTATTTTATTTAATCTCTGTGTTAATTTGTTTTACTTTTAATTGAAGTTTTGTACTTAAGATAGTAAGTTCGTTACTTTCGTTTTCGGAATGCGCTGGGCAGTAGACAATGGAAATGGGTGCGATTTTCATGTTATAATCTGGATTTAAAAATACTTAATTTGAGTTTACATATTTATAATTTGTACTATGAGAAACATAAAAATTTGTATTTTAATTTAAAAATACTTTCAAGTTGATAGCTGAAATATGCTAATTTAATTAACAAAATTTTGTAACTTTCGTTGGATTTGGTGTAGGGGGATGAAGTGCGTCCTTGTCGCTTTTAAGCTGCTTTTGGGGCGATTTATGGTGAAGGTCACTTTGAACATCCGGTAGAGAAGTAGGTTTACTCATTGTTTATTAGTCACAGGTGTTTTCAGGTGTTGAAGTAACGCTTTGAAAAGTAAAAGTTTTATACTGTTTTCTTCGGAGCGTTTTTCTCAGGAATTGTCACCTTATTGATTGAGTTTTGGTGCCGTTGGTAAACTTTTGTAACAAAAAGCCGGTGCACTCGATTTTTTTTGCTCTCTTGCGCTCTCTTTTCTTCCGGTGTTGGCTGTGCTGAATCTAAGTAGCAATGAGGGGCAATAATATGGTTCCCTCTGGATGCTGTTGAGTAGCCTTCGACAAAATTTTCCAGTTATCTCCTGGAAATGAAATTACTACATCATCAGTTAACATGAGCTTCTGCACCATGGAAGGATGTTTCATCTCCGCCTTAGCACAACTGTATCCGCTACATCTTGCTGATTCATCATGACCTTCGCGTAGCCATTTATTCCTCATTTCGTAACCTGAAGATTCAACTCAGATGTCGCCTTATTCATCTTCTGCCGCACCCATGTTCGTGAAGCAGAAGACACGTTTCTGGAAGAAGCCATCCGTCATCTCTAGTGAAATTCCACGTCTTGCCAGTTGACCAGTTTTGCCTCACCCTCCCATCCGTGCCGGAAAGGTTCCCCTGCTTTCTGCTCATAGACTTTGATGTTTCCTCGCCATATAACCTTAATCCGATTTGTGCTGCTATCGCCTCTTTGGATTTCAAGAGATAAGTGATTTCTTCTTAGCGAAATTTATTGAATCATTAAATTTAATTCGAGTAATTAATTCATTTCAAAATGAAGTTAGAACGATGTAAATTCATGTTAATTCATTTAGCTTATGGGTGTTATTGAAATTTACGATAAAAAAACAATTCTTTCTTTCGCTGAAAGAGTAGGAAGATTTAAGATAATTCTAGTGTATAATAACATTCTATATAATAGTATTCAGGTATTTAAGATAATTCTAGTTAATTCTGAGCGATACAAAATATGTGATTATAAGTGCAATGAGTTAATTATCAATTAATTTTCATTTGTAATTTCAAGATATGACATTACTATGCTAAAGTATGTTAATTTTCTTTTACTCCTGAGAGTATCTTCATTATTGCTAATAGTTTAAATTAATTTTAAAGATAGAATAAAAGTCTGTTTTCACTTATAAATTTAGTATGATATTTTATTTTATTGCCTTATCAGCTTTACTTGATATCCACCAGTTACCATTGGGTTGTTCGGGTATTTAATTTAAAAATCACAACGTTAATTTAATTGATTGACATTGTTGGCTAATCTAAGTTCTTTTAATGTACTAACCACTAAAAGCACTAGTATACATTTGATGCTCTTCAAATGCACTAATAACAATAATAAACCAGTAATGGTTACAATTGTTTATTTTATAATAAATTCCTGTCTATTTAATTCAAATGAATAAACTTACTGGTGTTGTAGTTTAATTCATCGACTATTACTAAAGAACACTGGAAATATTCGGCATGTTATTTAATTCCACGAAAACCAGTCTAACATACTTTGTTGAATTCAATAAACATACACACCAAATAAAACACATAGTACAGGCAAACCCCGTGATGATGAGCTTCAAGGGAAAGAAAATTTATTTCGCTACGTACAGTTATTCACCATATCCAGTTTGAGAAGAAAAAATATAAAAATGTATTGATTGAAATACGCGAAAAAAACTATTTGATATTTTCACATTTGTGAAAAGAAATAAATAATAAATCAAGAAAACATTTTAGGGTTTAATTTCAGTTATTATTATGGGCAATTATTAAATCTCTCTTTCGGCTTTTATTAGTTTCACTAAACGTAAAGAATTTTGCTAGATAGATTCTTTGTATAAAAATCATGGCTTAGAACCTTTTCTCGAAATATGTATATCCTTCTAAAATATATATTTGTAATTATGAATAATAATTTTTATGCCACAGTATGATATTCGGAAATAGGCTTATTTTATGCCCTGGTTTTAAAAGTTTAAGTGTTACACCTGCCTCGCATAACCTTTGTTCAGTGCACAGAAAGAAATGAAGGTAAATCTAAAAAAATCACAATAGCCTAAATATGGATTATTTTAATGATTGATTATTTTCCAGTTAAAATGTGTAGAAATTCTGGAAAAAATTGTGAAAAATACAAAAATGATATTATCGAAGAATCTGCAAAGTTCTTTATATTCTGTATTAAGCGTGTAGACGTTGCGCTTAGAACAGTCATATAAAATAGCATTAAATATATAGGAAATCGGACAGGACAGAAAAACTTTTGTTATATCCGGGAGCTCTTTATAAATCGGGTTCGTGTTCGATAAGGCAGAAGATCAGCTAAAATCATAAAGCCCAAAAGTGCAGTCTGGTCCTTCAAACTTCAGATTTCATAAATAAGCGTAAGAGAAATTCGCAGCAGCAAAGAAATTTCCATAAAGTTCCAATCGACAGAGTTATTCACTACCGCTGACAGAGGGCGCCAGTATTCATTATCAATTAGGTCATGTAATCTCATTAAATGCATTAGGTTTATCAGCTGATATTTGTTCGTCGTTTTAAAAATGCGCTTTTTCTTCATGAGCTTTACCTTTTCTGTCAGTCTGTTGCTTTTGTTGTTTGCGAACATACTTGCACCGACGCGGGTATGGGAACACCTTTAGTGTAAGTCCTTTTGGCAATTTTTTGATTTGGGGATAAACGTTTGTCGCCAAGGCAGGAAAAAATGGCGATCGGAAAAAAATTGGCGGATCGTTAACAAAACCCGCAAAGAATAAACTAAACTAAATAACAGTCTTAAAAATTCAGCTCTTATTTTCAATACTACAGAAAACAGTATTTCTCTAATTTTCAACACTTAGTACTGCTAAGATAAATTCCTGAAGCATTGCCATAAATAAATTGTATATTATGAGTAATGAAATTTACAAAAGGTTAATAAAGGCATTTAAAGCTAGTATCTGTTACTTTAGTTTCCTGGATTTTATTATTAAAAGTAAATAAAAAAATGTCTCAAATTGAAGCAAATCAAATTAAATTATCATAATGTTACTTTGTGCCAATGTTAAAAATACGTTTTATGAATTAACTTATGTAAATGGTAATATTATTAAGCGTGCGTTTTTCTAATCACTCAATTTATTACAAGAATTTATGATTATAATTTTCGCTAGTAACATGGCAACATGGTAAGCTAAAATTAAATTGTCATAACTATTAAATTTTGTACCAATGGTAATAATACACAACAACAACTGTCATAACTGATGATTTCTGTGGAACGATTCGAACAGTCATTGAAATCCACTAGTGGTGCAGTTATAAGCCGCTGCACACTGGTATTTCAGGCTGGCTATATGCGAGTTTTTGTGGTTTTCCTTACATGTAATGTGAATCTGAGCCGTTTATCTTAAAAGGTCCTTTACGAAGTCATCTTTCCTCTGCTAGGCTGTATATGTATTTATTTTCTATTCATAAATACTATTCTCCCGTCTTAAATACAGATCCCTAAATTTTGCTTGCCCTTTTACATTAACTACCGGGCAACAAAAATTAGCTTGTTTTAATAAAAAGAAAGAATGTTTTTAATTATGAGTTAAATATTTTGAAAAGTAATATTACTTTTTATTTTTCTATGCTGTACACTGCTGTAGCTATCCACATCATTTTTATATGAAAGTTTTATGTAGCAATGGTTTAAAGTTTTGATAATAACATTTGCAGTTACCTCACTTTTCCCATTCTATTAAATTAATTGATTTCTTAGAAAATAAATCTTATTTCTGAAGTGAAGTTGTGTTGTATGTATAATACAAAAAATCTGATCAATATGTTTGTAAAATCCTGTTCAGTTTTCGACAACATTTAAGTCAAATAAATAGTTTATATATGTTGCAAACAAAAATATATTACACTATATCATGTAGTGAATAATTAATCAGGGAACAAAGTATAATGTAAAGCTCCTTTATTTTGTAACCAGAGTTATTTTATGTTTGGGAGCTTTACTGATACTTCCCCTGTCTGTTTTCTCACCAGAAAGCAAATGAGGTTTTTAGTTTGTAAAACAAAGCGTGTTTTGCCTTTCCAGGCCATGTTACTAGGTTGCTAGATAAGATAAGATTTTAGTCTCCAGTCTTGCATTTTAATTGCTGATAGTTGAATTCCATGCCGGTTAGGTTTTGAGCCAACTTTGCATTAAATTGATTTGTGTAACCTTTGGCTACTAGTTTATTTGAATTTAAATTTTACATTTGAACTTAATTGTAATTTTAAGTTATCTTGCTACAAGTGGTTGACTGAGTCGTAAGTACAAAGTGTGCCTTTTGTTCTTATTTAGTTTTAAAAAAGGATGTTTTACACCAGGGATGTCAAACTCATAGGTACACTTGGGCCAAACAAACAAGGTTTAACTTTAGGCGGGCCGCAAAAAAAAATCAATATTCATAGAAACGAAGATTTATTTCGAATAATACAATAATAAACATATATATATATATTTATATAGAAAAGAACAAGAAAAATTTAATGTTTGCGTCCTGATACTTGACATCTCTTCTCTGCTATTATCTTTCCTAGAAATTTTGTTTGCAGTGATAACTTACAACGCTGACCCAAGGTGAGCATCATTAATACGGTTTCTAATAGGAGACTTATTACCTTTCATGACTGAAAATAACTGCTCGCACCGATAAGTGCTACCAAACATGGAAATAATTTCATATGCGAATTTTCGAGTATTTTCAAACCTGGCTGGTAAATATTTGTAAAATTCAGGCACGCCCACTTCAATGAATTTTGCTTTCAAATTTGAGTTGCATTGAATCTCGATCACCTCCATTTGCATATGGCTGGGTACTGAGTCAATACTTATTGAGAAAATCGAAGAAAACAAAAAAAATTTGTCTTCGAGGGAACTAAAATCATTAAACCTCGTTTCAAATTCAGTTGTTAAATTTGCAATTTTTTCTGCGTATTTTTGATACGAACAAGTATCATCTAAACTTGATTTGTTCATGCTGCACGTCGGGAAGTGCGTCAAATCTTCATTTTTAAGTTGTTTTTCCCAAAGAACTAGTTGACATTTGAATGCTTTAATTATGTCAAACATGTTCGTAATGATATGATCTTTTCCTTGTAACGATAAATTTAAATCGGTTAAGTGTTTGGTTATATCAACCAAGAAAGATAAATCTTGTATCCATATTGGATCGTAAAACAAACTTACGTCTTGATTTTTCGTTTTTAAAAACTGACATATTTCTTCTTTCAAATCCCAGAATTGTTTGAAAATCTTGGAGCAAGATAACCAACGTACCTCGGTATAGTAGGACAAACCCGAATATTCACTATCTAACTCACTTAAGAAAGCAGTGAATTGACGCTGATTTAAATCTCGAGATCTTATAAAATTTATAACTTTTTTTATATATGACAAAACATTCTCCATATTTATTACTTTCGTGCATAGAACTTCCTGATGTATAATACAATGCATATGATGAATGTTTGAACCGTGAATTTCACTAAGTTTTTTTCTTAGTAATGCTACGAAGCCCTTGTTTTTTCCGGTCATTGATGGAGCGCCATCTGTAGCTACAGAATTTAATTTTTCCAAAGGTAGATTGTATTTCAGCAGAAGTCCAAAAACACAAGTAAATATATCTTCTGGTCATGGACCGTACCCAAAGTACTTCTATGGACGAAACCTTTCAGAGCCTGAAATATGCGTTTGTAGCAATCCGGGTGATCCAGACCATTATTTATTCCAATGCCCAATAACAGCGGATCATCATATCCGCCATCCTACAGCACCAGGAACCGACTTCAAACGCTTCCTGATAAAGCACCGGAAAGTTCACATTAATATCAAAAACATAATTGACACACTGCATCGACACGGCCTGGAACTGTGTGCACCATAACTGATATAAATGCTTCTTCTTCTCCTTCTCTGGCACAAACGCCAGTTCTCCAATGGGGGTGCCATTATAGATTATCTTATGCAATAAAATATCTTAATGTATCAAGGCCAGTACTGATTTAGCACCTACACAATACAACCACAGTTATGCACATCAAAAATGGCATACCTGGTACTGGTAAACTGGTAATGTATGTACTATGACTGAAACCATGAACTTTTCATGAACTGTGATCCATCTATGAACTGCAACTCCGTACTGACACTGCACACTGTGCATACCCATCAACTTAAACCGACGACACCCACTATGCAATTCCCAAATATGTATTACACTGTACCAAATTACATCACATTAATACCACATTAACTTAACCAAGATATTTATGTTTAATGTTTTTCCATTCAATTCTATTTGTTTATTTGCGTTTATTTGTGCATATTTATTCATATTTATACTTCACCTTTAACTGCAATGTATGGTATTGTATTGTAATGTCATTGTCACCAGCAACTGTATCTCCCGGCCATGCTCTGTACCACAAGTTATGTATGCCCTGATGATAACTTTTCAATTAACACTGATGGGTGGCGTAAGTGCGCCCCGTGGAGGTGTTCTTCTCAAGACGGTTAGTGTGAAGGAG
>KK113581.1:298237-315964 GCA_000611955.2 Stegodyphus mimosarum | reverse complement strand
ATATTTAGAAATTAATTAAAATATATAACGAAATATTTGATAATCAGTGGCTTATTAAAACATTATGTTTATTAAACCTTAACGAAATATTAACACATATTATCTTAAATCATCATCTCTCTACTGAATTCGAATATTTGAAACCCTATAGCATCTGAAATTCGAAGTACTATAGTTTAAAAAATTTACGCTAATTTAAAATGAATCGTTTAATTGTGTCTAATTATATAATTTTAAATTTAACATTTCTCTACTTTTCTTAAAATAAATATTTTTATGTCGCTCAAATTAAAATCAAAAGGAACTCCAAAAACTTTTCAATTGCGTTTATTATGTCACTCTTCTAAATTTAGGAGGACATAGATGTTAATAATTATAAACTTTAATAAAGAATAACTGTTTGCGTTTCCTAATATTGAGAACTAGGTTTTAAATTTTGACTCTAAATTGCAGCTTAGTTGCCGATTATCCATTTTAACCTCTATCGAATCCATTTAAACGATGCTTCTGTGTGACATCTGTACGTGCGGCCAGAATAAAGGGCTTTGTTTTTTGAAAATGGATTGAAAAAGGGATTTAAAATGGATTCAGATGACATTTTTTTTAATGACGTCTGTACGTACGTATGTTTGTATCTCTCATAACTCAAAACCGAGTTGCCTCAGAACGTTGAAATTTTGTACATGGGACTGCTATAAATGTAGTTGTGCACCTCCTTTTTTTGGTTGCAATCGTCAGCACCAAAAATATATACATAATTATATGTACACCCACTCTGTTACTCGGCTTCGTGAGCTCAGTAATTTTTATTCTTATACGTTGGTAAATTGTGCATGTTTTGCTTTAGAAATGATTGTTATATGTTGTTCTTATGTCCCGGTTAAGGTTTTTATGCCTTTAGTTAATCTGTATGCAATAGTTATAGAATTACCGACATTCTAAAAGTTGTTTAAGTGCCACTAAGTCTAACGAAGCAGTCATTCGTTTAAATTTGAAAATTCTTAGTAGAATACTGAATTCAGTTTCTGAACCTTCAGTGTCTTTTCACTGAGTGAGCCCAAAAGTACACTTCCAGTTTTGACCACCGAAAAATTTGGCTTCTTGTACATTGGCCGAATCGCTTGTTTTTGCGTTCCTTGTACGAAGTAAAAAGGAAGTACTGTAATCGCGAAAATTTTCAGGCATCATATTTCAACGAAAATATCTATTTTGACTGTTATTGAACGTAATTTAACGAGGTTTTTGAGTGATATTCGTGCGTAAGAACAGAATAAAAGACTCTTTGGCCTCCCAAAAATTATAAAACTGATTTAAAATGAACTCTGAAGAGAATTTTTCGTGGCGTAATGTAAATGCAAATGAGAAAGAGTACTATTTAAGTCAATGTTTCACCGACTTCGAGAGAGAGAGAGAGTCTGATTCCCTGACTAGCGCGCGTTTGCCTTTGGCTAAATTCTCTCTTTGTTACTACGCTCGGCCATACCTTAAGCCCTTGCTCGGCTTCGCCGATTTAATTAATACTTAGGGACCAACTAGTTAGATATCTTATAGCTTCGACTATACCTTTTAGATATCTTAGTTAAGCTAGTTTAGTTTAATTCAAATTCATTATTATTTAAATTAAAGCCCGAGTGGAGGCTTGTGTAAAGTTCCAAGTAGGAACTGATTGTAAATATTCTGAAAAATAAAGGGTTGTGAACCCTCCTTAAGTCTTACGTATTTTGTTCACACACTTTAGTGATTATTCGCTTGTTTGTGTTCGTAATGTACTAAGTTAGAACTTTAGGATTAAAAAAGTGAAACCCCACAAAAGATTGTTCTTATCTTCCGGTTAAGGTTTTTATGGCTTTAGTAAATCTGCATGCAAGATTTGTAGAATTATTAACAATTTAAAAGTTGTTTAAGTGCGGTTAAACCTATAAAAAACGTATTATAACCTTTAAAAGTTGTTCGTGGTGGACATGTTTGTTTACATTTGAAACAGGTGAATATTGCATTTGTTGCCAATGTAGAGAAACTAAGTTTTAAGCTAGAGCAACTAAGTTAAGAAAAGGTTTTTTAAGATTTACTTTGTAATTTGTAATATGGCAATTTAGAGTTTTTATGTATTCTTGCCTTGTCGCGAAGTGAGAACTGAATTAAATGAGTGAGAAGTTGTAAGGTTTTTTACGACGCAATTGCAAAATATTTACATCCAATAGTGTGAAAACTCATTGCGGCCTCGCCATCTTACTTTCGACCTCCATGACGTCACTGCAGGGGAAAGGAGGAGGGGAAGAGATTTAATTTACATCGCCACCACTGCAGTGGATTGGTGCTGCAATTTGGCGTCATGTTATAGTATGGGAGTGCCGATGCTTTACTTACATACAGCTTTGATCTGCTTTGCATCTTTTCTCTACTCTCATCTTTCTTCTCAATTGCTTCAGTTATCTTGCTTACTTTTCAGGAAAAATACATTAGGAGCACTTTGTTGCAAACTTCAGTGAGTGGGATACACCGCATCTTATGTGGTATCCCGGCGATAGATTTCCAGACTAAACTAGACTGCTTTGCAGTAGGAAAGGTGTAACTATTGTTTGTGATTTGGTTACGATGACCAATTAAAGAATAAGCAATTGAACTTAACTATTTATTGAAGTGTCTAAATGCGTTGCGTGCCTCTACAGGCGAAATCAAAACTGCAAGTGCGTAGTTTTACAAGAGTGGCGTTCTAGCCAATATGCGCCAAGACCGGCGCCAAGAACAAGATATTGCCAATGCGTTGAAAACATATTAATCATTTCAAATTAAAGATTTGAAAAATAAAGTTTGGTTGTTCGTTCAAATTAGTGAGTGTTATTTAAAACTTCATTACAGGGCCTACTAGTTAGATTCTGATAGCTTCGGCTATATCCTTTAAGAGCTTTAGTTAAGCTAATTTTAGTTCAAATTATTAGTATTTTAAGTTCAAGCCCGAGTGGTGGCTTTATGTAAAGTTCCAAGTCGGAATTGATTGTAAATATACTGAGTAATAAAAGGTTTAAACCCTCCTTAAGTCTCACGCGTTCTGTTCACACTTAAGCGATTATTCGCTTGTTAAGTGTTCGTGGGGTTTGAAGTTAGAACTAAAGATTTAAAGAGGAAACCTCACAAAGTACTGAATCGTCTGTGAAAAACTGTTTCTTTCTTTTTTTTTTTTTTGGTTCGTTTAATTTTTTTAGACATCGTTTTAGAATTATTATTGTATTTGAATAGATTATGTGGCAACGATTAGATAATTCTCCAAATGATATACATAATTTTTGTGCATTCTGATGTGTTGTAAAATGAATGAGATGTAACGCTGCTAAGTGAAGCTAGCGCCAGAGTGTCGCTGTGGTAAACAAATATAGTGAATTTTAAATAGTGCATTTATTCTATTGTAGTTTATGCGTCATGGATGAATTATCTTTAATTCAATCCGATCAATTTAAACGAAATGCGTATAATTTATTATTCCGTACAAGGAAGTCATGTGATGCATACACCAGATTTTTTAACTGTTTTAACTGTATTTGGTGTTTTGTTTTTCGAAATTTTACAATTTTTAATGAAGACGTTTTGAGTTTATGTATTTTTGTCTTTTCGAGAAGTGAGAACTGAATTAATTGAATTAGAAACATATCTACAATGAAATGTGAAGAAATAAGTTTAAAATCACCACAAAATATGTATAATTTATTAGGCGGTACAAGGAAGACGTGTGATGTACACATCAGATTTTTTTCTTTTGTTTTCTGATAGATTAACTTTTTCTTTAGTTCTGTTATAAAACAAGGTCGAGTGTCTGCAAAATATAAAAGACGTTTTTTTCCATTGTTGGATTAAAAATAATAAACCACAATGAATTATCACAAATAGATTTGCAAAATCTGTAATGCTAGCTTGTTAAATTCAGATCAAAAATTTTTTTTAAAATTTAAAACGGCTTATGAAAATGTATGCCAGATGTATGTATGCCAAATGTATGCCAGTAGTTGTCAGAAAATAACATTTTTAACAATAGTTAACAATATAATAATCAGTTTTAACTATTGTTAAAACTGATTATTATGCGAAATGAATATTTATGAAATGATAGCAACATGAACAAACACTGATTATCAGGCAAGATTGATATCGATGAAACATTAACAGTATAAATAAGAAGATTAGGAATTACTGATTTGTGTTCTTCATCTAACATGGAATAGAATTTGTTTCCGAACTTTTGCCACAGCTTTGTCATGTCTTGAAATCAATCTAGAACCTATGTGAGAAACAGTAGATTCATTATTTATATGCAGCTAATTAAAATTTTATTCTATTTAGTTCTGCAATTGAATTTTCAGTCCGAAAAATTGCAAAAATCTGTAGAATATTACATAAATTTTTAGCATACTTTTAAGAGACTATTATACTTACTTTAAATTCCTAATGCTGGTCTGTAATTTAAGCACTATTCTTTACCCAGTATTCAGATTAAAAATTTTACCGCTACCTAAAATACATAAATTTTTACAGTTACTGAAATTTAAGAAAATTGGTGTATATTAGCCGCAATATTAGTCATGGTATACGATGAATGCAGCTGAAGGCTTTATTTCTTTAAACATTGACTTTAGCTACCTGATTCCAATTGTAGATTTACTATTATTTTCCATTAACCAATCATTTATAACTTCAGTCTTTGCTAAAACTTCTCCTTTCCATTTCCTCACCAGGAATATAAATGCGTTAGTATTAAGCTGAGGTTTGCGGATTGTAAGACAAAGCGCGTTTCTGCATCTCGAGGCTTACGGGAGCACGTTCCTTAGTGTTGCTAGTTCTGGTAAGATTATAACTATTCGGATTTTCATTATACTGGCATCATTTAAACTGCTTTGCCAGTTGAAGTTCTGAGCCAACTTAGAATTAAATTTTGTAGTCTTGAATTCTAACTTACATTTTAAATTTTGAATTCGATTGTTACTTTAAGTTGCATCGCCACAAGTGGTGGCTGATTATGCAAGCACAAAGACGTGCATTTTATACTCAAGGCCCTGAATTAAGTAAAATAGTTTATTTTAAATGTTTTCAAGACTCTGTAGTTAATTTCAAAATAGCAATAATTCGCCTAACGTCTGTTAGGAATATGATGCTAGTTTATGCTCCCAAAGAAATACAAACTCTATACACTTACAACGTTTCTTAAAACATGACAAAGAAATAAATGAAAATAAGTTCAGCGCTGAGTATAAAGTCTAACTTTTTATATAATTTCCGTAGAACAAGAATCTCAGTTAGTAAAATATTTACCAATTGGTATATAAAAAGTCTTTATTAAGTTAAACACAAAACGTTTACACTTTTATATGTAAAACTCAGATGTTAATAATAAATATTTTCTAGAAGCCAGATGCAAATTTAATAACTAATGCTATTTGCTCTATGTGTTCTCAAACCAGTACCTTTTAGTCATTTCATAAATTTGGTCCAAGGTTTCGATAAAAAGTTAGAAAATATTTATTTACGGTAGAAAATGTACATCGAAAAACTATGTCAATAAACTGGTAGTCTAATATATCTGCGAATTCTGCATGTAAAGGGTATACTCGTAAAACTCTTTGCATTTAACTCATGTAACATAACATTAAACTCATGTAAATCATGCACAGTAAATGCTTCACTACTTAAAGTTGTTGCTCAACAGTGACAACATAAAAAATGTAATTTTTTATGCATGGAATTTTCCCTCTTATGATGTTGAAACATTTCTCACAAAATTATATGTGTTATTTTACGAAACTTACATCTGGATGTATAAGAAAATATAGTTCGTAATCACATTTCTCGCATACCCTGTATATTCCCGAATCCGATAACAAAAATGGTTCATTCAAAGGGCTTTACTGCATCTGCACTTTATTTACAATTATATGTGATGAGAAAAGATTGTAAGGTTTTAGTTAAACTAACAAAGTTTTATTTTAATTTATTCTTTTCTATCTGTTCTCATTTTCAACTTCCCGTTAGAAGAAGCTCGCGTTTTAGCTTTATGCTAATTTGAAGTGGAGCCAAGGAGTATTTAAACCGGAGGTAGAAACCTCTCAGTGTGAGAGAGCTTTTAGTCTCAGACCACGGTCACGTTATTTGACGTTCTCCTGACTAGCTAGCATTTAAATTTTAAGCCATAGCGCTTTTACGTGATCGCTTATTGAAGTAATTCCAAGTGCGTCAGTATTAGTTAAATCTTGCTATGCACCATTTAGTTTAGAGGCCAACCTCGCGTTATAGCTCTGCGAGCAACAACTACTTAATTTCTATTTAGCTTTAGTTTAAATATTATTTGATTGTTCATTTTAGACCCAAGCGCGGTCTCTATTTTCTGTATCCTTCCCGAGTTGGGAAGTAGTTGTAAATAATCGTGATTTAATAAAAGAGGATTTTAAATCCCTTTCAAGTGCAGTTATTCTCCAACTTAATCACAGTATTCTACCACAGAACATAGCTGCATTCAGCTCCCTGTTCCAGATCAGGATTTTAAGGAGTTCACGAAGATGTTTGCCAAGAATATGCACCGAACACTCAGTCCTGACAAGATTTCTAAAAGTACATTCATGTAATAAGATATTCTTTATCCAACGTCATAAGTTACTTTTTATCCTTTTCATTTGATAACTTACCTGACAGTTTCTACATAATTAAACTACTTATTCTCTTATTCTTCTTACTTTTTACTTCCTTGTACGAAGTAAGTAATCACGAAAATTTTGGGTACCATATTGCAACGAAAATAATCCATTTTGACTGCTATCGAATGAAATTTAATGATGTTTTTGCATGGCATCTGTACATAAGGACAGAATAAAGGACTTTTTTTCCCAAAACGAATTATAAAATAATTTAAAATGGATTCAGAAGAGATTTTTTCGTAACGTCTGTACGTACGTTCGTATGTATGTACGTATCTACATCTCAAAAACGAGGAGCTTCAGAACATAGAAATTCTGTATATAAGACTGCTATAGCATGTAGTTGTGCACCTCCTTTTTTGGTAGCAATCGGCCGCACTAAAAGTATATATATTTATATAAAAACTGAGCTCAACCCACTCTGTTACTTGATCATTGAGCTCAGTTTTTTATTCTTATATGTTGGTAAATTGTGCATGTTTTTCTTTAAAAATGATTGAATTATATTGTTCTTATTTTTAGGTTAAGGGTTTGATGGCCTTAGTTAACTTCCACGCAATAGTTGTAGAATTATCAACAATTTAAAAGTTGTTTAAGTGCGGTTAAGCCTAATTTTTTTTCCGTAGCAGCCATATTTGTTTACATTTTAAACTTAGCAGGATAGTGGATTTGTTGCCAATTTAGAGAAGCTAAGCTCCGCATCAATAATGATAACCTCTTCTTTTATTATTTCAAATTAAATTATGCTGAATCCGTTCTGGAATTATCATTCAAGTTATTAAATTATCCCATATATTGACTCAGCGTCCGCAACAAATTAAGTCAATTTCTACGCCTTCAGTGTCTTTTTGAAAAGTGACACTAAAAGTAAAATTTCAGTTTTGTGCATCAAAAAATTTGGCGTTTTTCCTCGCTGGCCGAATTGCTTTTTTTGTGCAGAAGCTCTAATTTTAATTGTAAAAAATTGTTCTTTAAATTGTTTTAACTTTATTTATGTTTTATATTTTTCTATATTTTTCAATTTTTAATAAACTTACTTTAAGGTTTTATGTATTTTTGCCTTGTCGCGAAGTGATAACTGAATTAATTGAATGAGAAATATATTTGTAATGAAATTTGAGGAAATACGTTTAAACGAAATGCAGGGGAAAGCGCGTATAATTTAATTTTCCGTACAAGCCATGTAGTGTATACATCAGATTTTTTAAATTTTAGACTGCGCTAACCTAGAACAGACAGTGCTAAGTGAAACAGCATTAAATGAGGTCATTTTAACACAGAGCAGACTAAAAGGTGGAGCACTGTCTAAAGGAATGATCAGGGTTTACTTTAATTCCACCTCGTTTCTTATACTAACTTTGAAGTTTGTGTACATACATAGAAACACATATTTTTCTTTCTTATATCTGAATCCTGGCTCTTTTGAAATACTAGATACTTTGCGAAATCATCTAGTTTCACTTACTGTTTCCTTTTTTCTTCAGAAAGTACTTTTTTGTTGTGAACACTGTATCGTTTTAGTTTCGAATTTCTATCAAAATATGGATTCATCTGCTGTAAACGGATCAATGAAATACAGTACTTTGACCAAATATTGAATAAAAAGTCTCGAGCACGTTCTTTACGAGCTTTATTTTTAGATTCACTGTCTTTACGTATCTCCCGGGGCCTCTCTTATTATAGACATATAAGGCCTGGTCTTCGATATTTATATGATCCTAATTTTCGGCATAAGTGTATTCTTCACTTGTAAAAACTAGGATGTGGACGTTGAGGACCACTGAACAATCCTGCAGGGTGTTGCCCGAAGGACCCCTAACTTTAAAAATAAATAACTCGGAAACGATGATAGATAGAAGTATTACATAAGTGGTATGTTTATTACAAGAACCGTAAGTATCTGATACAGAAAGCTAAAAAATTTAGCTACAAATTTCGCCAATATGAGTGGCATTACCATAAGTAGGCTGTGCATAGTGGCTAATGCAAACTCTCGTTGCATTCACATCAAAAGCGATTCAAAATGCGAACCTTTCACACAACACACATGTCGCAACGGAAATTCTCAATCACTCTCCGTAGTGTACCGCTGGAAACTGACACACAAACGTGACAAATAGCATCCTCCAGCTCGTCGAGCGTTAAAGGAGTTGAGTGTGCCACACAGAAAGTAGTCTCAAGGGGTGAGGCCAGGTGAATAAGGAGGCTAGTCAATTTCTTTCCCCGTAACTGTCGAACAGTTCAACTTATTAACTCTGTCATCGAAGATTCGTCCAAAATGTCAAAAACATGTTGTGTACGGTGTGGGGGAGTCTCTTCTTTCATGAACTACGCCGTATCTGTTCGATATCCAAAGCTTGTTGAGTCGTGACAAATTGTTTAAAAAATGCAATATATTGGTCAGTTTAAAAGGTACGTATTTCTTCCGCCTTCTTCGCACGCCTTCGTCGTGTAGCGGTCAGCACTCTCAACGTGTATTCGAGAGAACAGTGGTTCCAGTCCCGGGGAGGACATTGCTCATTTTTCACATCTCCTGCTTCCAAATAACCTAATGACTCTACAGGTTGCTACCGCTCCCTGAAAGAAAAAGGGCCTAATGATGCCTTTACAGAAGAGTGCAGATTTACCGTTAAGTTTGGGACAGTGGACTGATTGTTCGCGAGACAAATATGGATTTTCGGTACTCCAGAATCCCAAGTTGTGTCTGTTAACAACACCATCCAGATGAACATGGAACTCGTCTGTAAACCATATTCGGTCGACATCGAAACCGAAAACATAAATCTTGTCTCTTTGTAGTTCAGCTTGAACTGGTATGGCGCGCCGGCATTGAACCTTTTAGAGAAACATGTGTACTGTCTTCCTCAAGATTCTGTAAGTGCTGGATGGCGTGATTCCGGATTCAGCTCTAAGTCTGCTTGCAGATTTATTCGGATGACACTCAATAACTGCGGCAAGTCTCGTTGCATTTTCAGGTGTAATGACGGAGTGGGTGGGACCCACGTTTCCTACTAACGCATTGGTAACTTTGCCTGTTTGCTGAAATTTTTTGAATAGCTCACGAACTGTTTTCCCATCTGGGCCTTTCGCAACTTGAAACGACTTTTGCGTTTGAAAACTTCTCCTTGTGGCAGTAGGGGTGTGATTTAATCAGTGATACTCCAACACAATAAACACACGTTCCTCCAGGGAATACATTATCACGACTACTGTTTCTTCTAGTTGATTTTGCAAACATAATTGGAGTCCTGAGTAGGAACAGGGAGCTTACTAAAAGCTATGTTCGTGCGTATGTAGAAGATACAACAAAGATAAGAAGGGTTAAAATTACCCTTTATTTGCTTATCGATTTTACAGACGTTCCCGCTCTTCGGAATACAAAGACCAGCCACTTGTGGTCTGAACGTAAAAGAGTATAAGACTACTAACTAACTAAAATTTAAATAAGAGCTAACTTTTAATATTTTACACAGATGACTAGTACTAAGCCTGGCCTTTTAAATTACTATGTCTGTAGTAAGCAAACTGCGGAAAACTACAATACGTCTTTAACTTTCAAGAGGATTTAAACCTCTGGCCTTAGAGGCGGATAGTAAACTGATGGCAAGCTCGCGTGAAGCCTCGTAGTAAGAGGGCTCACTCTTTTTCTCCCTCTACTCCGCTCTTGGCAAAAAGCCACAACTTAAATACTTAAGTGTTAGTACAATTTGCATAAACATATTCACGCGTTAATTCTGGCAGGAAGTGGAAAATAAGAGATGATAGTAAAGTTTTAAAATAAAATAAACGTTAGTTAAACTTAAGATCCTTACAACATCACTTGTGGAAATCTGTAACTTAATTTTTGAGGTTTCTGTGTCAGATTCTTAGGGTTTTTTTTAATAAACGTACCACTTGTTTCATGCTTCTAGCTATCATGGTTTTCGAGTTACTTATTTTCAAAGCTAGGGGTCTTTCGCGAAACACCCTGTATGTCTGCGAATTCAGACTGGTGCATCGGATCGTGGTTTTCTGTTACTCGGAAGCTGCAATTTAGCCTTTCGAGGCTTTAAAGCATTTAGTTAGGATCTGCAAATATGTGAAATATTTCGAAACAAATCAAAATTAATGAATTAATTTAAATTCAGCAGTTTTAGATCCAAGTACGACTGCATTGTAAATTTGACTTTTTTAGAGTATCGTGTTGAATCAAATGAATTTCAATAGACATCTTATCATATAAATATCACAATTGAATAAATTAATTTAAGGTAGATAAATGGTATAAGGTGTTTCAAAAGCTCATACATATTTCAAATATATATATAAATCAAATTCGTAGTTTGCATGAGGTTAAAGAAGAAATAAAACACTATTTGGAGGACAACTTTTTATTTTAATGTTTAATTAATGTATATTCTAGTCATATATTTAATTTATGCAATGTATATTAGGTCTAAATGATATATTTTATGAACTTTTGAAGCGTTATTGTAGTTACTAGAAGATGATAAAAAGAATAAAATAATTAAATTAAAGAAATTTTGAACGGTGAACGGTATACGCTACAGGCTTTTGTACAGCTTAATAATTTATTTATCATCAAAAAATGTGTTTTTACTCAGAAGTCACATAAAAAATAATTTAGTTTAAAAATGTTAAAGTAATGTTTACATGCAGTGCCTCGAATCAATGTTAAGCTAATTATAACTATTTTAGTAAAGTAAAGTAACTTTACTTAAAATAGTCCACTTTATTATACTGACTTCTGTAAGTTAGAATATAAGTGATGGATCTACAGTCCTCTGCAATGATAACTCTATAATTTACTAGGATAGTATATTCCTCTTTTCTAAATCAACTTTTTGAAATGGTGAGATTAATAAGAAACAGAAATTCTGACATTAACAAGGCAACTTTTTAAAATACCAGAATAACAGAAATATTCTTCAAGTAAAGTATTGAGTTTCCAAGATATATTCGAGAAAAAGAGAAGCACGAACCAAAACAAGAAAACAAAATGAGTTTTGTTGGAAACAAGATAACAAATAAAATGATGGGAGAACAAAACTTTCAGGGCTACAGATGACACATATTTTTACATCCTCTGAAAACGAGCCAAAAAGAATCTCAGGAAATTTTGGCAAGAAACTGGAGGGAAAGTAAGAAAAAGGAAATTCTGTATGCCAACTAAATACGGCAGTAGGATGACCAATCGAAACCAAATAACAAACAAAGAACTTTGACGTAAAACAAGATGCCATCCAACTTTGAATCACTGTACATCAGTGTTACTTTTCAGCCGTTGTTAAGCAAAATTTATGAGGCAATGAAATTTCCTATTATCTAAGAATTGATTAATTCACTGGTAGAGTACTAATATTATGTTGCGTCTATGTGTAAAATAATGTAAATGTGTAATCTCAGTTCAAAAATTTTCCGTGAAAGACATTGATACCAATAGAACGGTCTCCATAAATTTGTACTGTAACTGATTGAGCTAGGATAACTACATATGATAACTTTATATTGCATGAATGTTTAAAAACTATAGTTTAATGTTTTACACAAATGCTGCTTAGCTTAAATTTATAATACGATTAATAGTTTAGGACAGGCATATCAAACACAGTATCTCAAATGGGGCAAATAGTCATCCTTTTACAATAAAAAAAGGGCCTTTTCATACTGAATATGCATTTAAAAAGCGAATAAATGCATCAAATCTTACTTAATACCGCAGGTCTTAGCTTAAAAACGGAATTAGTATAATGAAGTCCTTGTAGTAGACGTATACATGATGTTTCTTTCATGACGCCTAGTATGTTTTATCCTGTAACTAGCTTGCAGATGTCTGGAGATAAGCTGCTCTCACTAGATTCCCAGAAGTCAAAAGAATAGCTATTACCGTGGATCTCGATAGAAATTTATTTCTTTTTGTGTTCACAATGATACCTATTACCAATCGACGTGGAAATCTTTTTACTTTCCAGCTGAGTAGAATAGAATTTCTCTTGCTGTCATCTGTAAATAGGCTAGCTATTTCTCTATATCAGTTAATAAAATAATTTTGTGCATGGCTTATAAAAACCCTTTTTAGCACCCGAGTATGCTTTTATACGTCTTAAATAGGAGTAGATTTGCAATTTTTATTAATATATTGCAATTTTATACTTTTGTTATTTTCTCGGGGTAAACCAAGGGCTGCAGAAACAGGAATTAAGCATGGTCCACAAGTTTGGTATGCCTAGTTTAGAAGTTATGGAATGAAGAAGATAAGTGTATACAAACTGCTTTAATACTTTGAAAGAACCGTAATGTACATATAAAAACGTATACTCGTGAATGAACTGCGAATAACAGTCTTTTTTTATTTTAGAAAATCCTCCTTTTAAATTACCAAGATTAGAATTTATTTACCATTTAAATGTCAGAGGTAATTTTTTCCTCTGACGTTCCAGTTCAGATAAAACAGAGAATGATTTAGTAGTAGATGGTAAACTATTAGACTTACACAGGGTTAGAAAAAGATACCTCTAGAGTTTGGTTTCTTAACTTTTGATCAAAGACATGTGCTTCCTTCCCACACGAAAATATCTCAAAATAAGGTATAAAATATTATGAGAAAAAATTCAGCAAAATAAACGAAGAGCTTTGAAAATAATAAGAAAAAGTAACTTTTTATATAGTTTTCACTTTTTCAAAAAAAAAAAAAAAAAAAAAAAAAAAAATCAAACTAAATAAATATTCATTATACTTTAATAAGTTAAATACAAAAAGCAAAAAGTTACGTACCTCTAAATTTAAAATTCTTGAAGTTATTACAAGATAAACTTAATAGTTTTCAATTCACATTTTCTCTCGAAATAATTAATATCTAAAGTTTTCTCAGAATTTTCTGATTAAAACAGTATTGGTTAAAAGAGCTTAGTTATTAGCTTCATAATTGGAATCGAGAAAATATTGATTGCCTATATCGCCAAATTTTTGCTTGTAAAGCTGTAGAACATTTAACATCTAACTTAATAACGTAATAATGAATATTTTACTAATTTGATAGTTTGCTCAGCTTTGGCTGAAATAAACTGCTTAGTCGTAAGATATATTTCATGTTTTTGCAGGTGTTATAGTCTCAGTACTGAAACTGTACTCAGAAAATTCTAAGCCTTATTTTGAGAAACTTAGCAATTGGACCTACTTATCAACGATCTATAGTTAATAAAATAAACTTTTGTAAGTATCATTTTTAAATACTATGTATACTCTGAACAACGTGGATGTAATCCCGAAGACCCAATATAAAGGAGTACTTGTTCGTTAGCACTTTAGGACCTTTTTTTTAATTTTTTTAAAAAAGCAGTTCTAAAATCTGTACGGAAGCAAGTCGTAACTACTGAGAAAGTGATTTGAAAATAAATTGAAATAATCTCTTGATTCCTCCGACTTTCTCCTTTCTTCTTCTGCGTGTTCATCTGCGTTAAATGCTCCCGTTTAATATACGTGTGTTTATCTAGGCTGATAATGATTCGTATAAATTGTAAATATAAATAATACAGCAATCGTTGATTGTGTTAATTTGAGGAAAGAATTCATTTTTTGTAGATCGCTTTATTTGTTCAACATACTAGCCTGTAATTTTATATGTATAGTATTAAAAGATCATTATCTTCATTAGCTATGAATCAACTGAATTTATGTTACGAGCATACGAACCTCAGATAGTGACTCGTAGGAAGGAATCAATCGATGAAAGAATGCTGTAACGAATAGATTCGACTAACTCGATTTATAAAATAGTGTTGAAATTCTTATATTCGCTGAACAATGTGGATATTTTAAAATATCCCTGCAATTTCAAGTTCATCATTTTAATTTAAAACAGGATTTTCAAAATATTGAAAAACAATAAATAAATAAATAAGAATTAAAGCTAAGAATAATAAAAATTAATAAGAAGTGTCAGAATATTTGAAATAGTTCCTCCGAGCTCAATTTAAATATCCCTCATGCGAAATAAGTAAAAAAGGAACAGCTGATACTGTGTAGAGACATTAGAATTATTTGAAGTAGGAAAGATGAAAAATTAGCAATACTCGCGCCGGGACTCAAATCTCTCGAATACGCGTCGAGCGTGCTGACCACTACACCACGAAGGCGGGAGAAATGCGTTATAACTGTGCTATGTGATACTGTGCCGTGCTGATAAATGTGTTAGATTATTTTTCCAAAAAATACAAAGCAAATACGGTGCACGTTTCATGAAGTTAGTGCGGATCTTCAACTTCTGCAATGGATCTCTTTTCTATTGCAGAATGTATCACCGCTACCTAAACCTGCTGTGTCCGCCGAAAACATGGGAACAAAAACATCGCAAACGAAAACGTCGCGGAGAAAACAAAGCAAGGCGAAAATATTGTGGGATCTTTTCTCCCACGATATTTTCGCCTTGAAAAAAACATCGTGGTACAAAATATTGCTGTCAAAAATAAAGGAGTTCGAAAACTTCGCAGTTTAAAAACATCGTTGTCGAAAATATCCTGGTAAAAAACAAACCATTTACAGATCATCGCATGACGGTAACGTCACAGACATGTGTTTTCCAGGCTTTAAATGTTGTAAATGCATATTGGTATAATGATTTATAATCTTCCTTTTTCTAATCTTTAAACTATATTTTTCATGAAAAGTTACCAGTAAAACTTTATAAAGGAAGATAAATGTATTAACAACATTTCTTAGTTAACTATTTAAGTTTAAAATCCTATTATGTGCTATAAATTTCATTAATGTTCTACTCATTTTCAGTTTTTAAATGCCTAAGTTGCCTTCTTAGTTTTTCAGCAAAAAATTATTAGCTAATTAAAAAATATGAAATGTAGAAGTAAAAATATTTCTCTTTCCTTTTTGCGCTCACAAATCATTATGCAAATATGCTTTATAAACTTTGAAACTTGAAAAACGCATGTCTGCAATGTTATCGCCATGAAATGATTTGTAAGTGCTTTATTTTTTTCCATGATATTTTCGACAACGAGGTTTTTAAACTGCGAAGTTTTTGAATCACTTTATTTTTGGCGACGATATTTTGTACCACGATGTTTTAGAACTGCGATGCTTTCGCTTTGCTGTTTTTTTCTCCCACGGTATTTTGTACAACGACGTTTTCACTTTGCGTTGTTTTCTCCGCTACGTTTTTGTCTGCCATGCTTTTGGCTGTAACTGAACTGTATGCTTCTCTCGCACATTACGAAAAATGATAGTGCTTAATTAACTGTAGCATCTCTTAAATATACAAAAAGGTTTCACTGCAATTTTTATACACATATTCAAGCTCAGTATCTCAATAAAATATTTGAAATAATCAGTTACCGGAAAAACGTGAAACAAAACTGCTGTAATCATATTCGCACGAATATTATGGACGCAGTACTTGTCTGGCTATAAATGTTCGTATAATACATCTTCCAAGAAGAATTCGGTGCTGTAGTATACGAAATTGATTATAATAATAAAAGTATGTAAATAAACGTAACTCAAGTTAATTAATTTAACTTTAGTAGTCTCATAAAACAGTCGGCACTGATAACAATGTAAAAAAATCTGATGAGGATGCGATATGACTGCCTTGAACAGTCCCTGAGTTATACACAATCTTTGTCGTACTTCATTTAAACATATTATATTTAACTTAATTTTTATTATAATTATTTATACTGTAATTTTAACTTTAATTAACCGACACCTCAAGACAAGTTAAAAATGACATCAAAAACAGTAGATTTTGAAATTAAATGTACCCGTCAATTTTTCTCGTACGGGACTCAAAATTCTTCTAATTTTATTTTTCATAACGAGTATAAAACTTTCCCAAATATACTAAATATAGGAACCCATACATCGCATTAAAAGTAGATTTCGCTATTTATCCAAAATTAATTTTTTTTTAAAATTTAACATTGTCAAAACATGAATATTTTCCTCATTTAAAACATTTCTGTATTGTATGTAATTCTGTATTGTAAAACATTTCTGTATTGAAGTATATGACTATGACCAAGGATTTCGAAAATAAATGCCGAGTACAGGCTTTTAAGCCAGATAATGGTTGGGTATATATAGATGTTTAGCCTTACCAATTACAATAATAAAGGGAGGTGCACAACTAAATGTTACAGCAGTTCCATGTGCAAAATTTTAACGTTCTGCGACTAATCGATTTTGAGTTGTGCGAGATACGTAGAGACGTCACAAAAAAATTTCTTTTGAATCCATTTTACAATATTTTGGTACACAGATTCTTTATTCTGTCCGTAAGTACAGATGTCACTTAAAAAAGAAAAAGTCCAAATGGATTCGGAGATCATCAAAATGTATATTTCCACTGAAGTATGATACTTCAAATTGTTCGCGATTATAGTACTTTCTTTACTATAACCTTTACTATAATAAGGAAGTAGAAACAGAAAATCATTTTAAATTTATATTGCATTACTGCATAAAATATTCCTTAATCGCACATTCCTTTGCATTAAAAATCATTTTCATGAGAAAAAAATGTTATCTGTTATTTAAGAGATAAAATATTTTAATTTTGGCACTTTTCAAGAAATACACTATACTGCAGTGTGGGGTTCCACCCTTTTATCTAATTGTTTAGGAACCTCGTAAACAGCTAAGGGAATAATCGCTTTAGTTCAGAAACAGAGACATAAACTCAGGGTTAACTACCCTTTATTGTTTAAAATAAGAATTGAGAAATAGGCCCTTTCTTAGGCGTACAGCAAAGCCTCCACTTGAACTCAAAATAATAAGAACTAAGGCTTAAGAGATGTAGGCTAATCTATCCAAATTATAAGTGTTGGCGCCTAAATATCGAATAAGTTAGCAAAGCTAACAAGAACCTGTAATATGGCCAAGCGTAATAACAGCTTAGTCGTAGCCAAAAGGCAAACGCGCGCTAGTCAGAAACTCTGAAGCTCTCTCTCGAAGTCAGAGGAACTTAAATACTACCCTTACTCATCTGCATTAAACGCGATTCTAAAACACATTCTCGTAGGAAATTAGGAACAGGAGG
>KK113581.1:268625-298185 GCA_000611955.2 Stegodyphus mimosarum | reverse complement strand
ACCTTTCATGAAGATAACAGAAATCTGAAAACTGTTATTTATGTCTGTTTGGTAAGACTTTTTTTTGTCAGTTTTTTAGTCCTTTTCATTATATTTTGTTCCATTTAATTGTATGTTTTCAGGTTGTTTTTATTTATAACTAACTGCCTTTAGTCTGTTAATGATAAAACACACTAGGACTTATCTGTCTGCCTTGGAAACAATGCAGTTCCTGAAAGTATAGGATGAGCAATTTAAATTTGACTCTAATTTTAATACTCTCTGTGTTGACTGAATGAGCAACACTGTATTTAAATAACATAGGTGTTTTATAGTCAGTAATAGAGTTATAATACATATGTAACATATCTGAATATAAAGCTCAGTATAAAAATATAAATAATGTGTTTTAAAATATTGTTTTAGATGTTTGTGTTTACTCATATGAACCTCTAAAATACCAACTACAAGTCATCAGAGTGATAATCTTCCAATGGGCTGAAGACATGAACCCCCTTTTGCGTAGTGCTCCACATTTTGGGTAGATTTGATTGGTTATGGTTTAACACTATTTTTTAATTTTTTAATTTTAGTAATGTTTATCTTGTTTTATTGATATAGTTTTTAATTTGTTAGTTATACTTCCCTGTTTAAAAACTTCGCTAAAAAATCACGTCACAAATATTAAACTGAAAATACCTGAGTTATGCTTTTGGAGAAAGTTAGCAACCTCTTGATGTTAGAAATGTATGAAGTAGTAACGTCTGGAATTGCGTATTTTATGTTGTGATATAAAAGGAATTTAATCCGGCACGATCCGCGAATTTTGAGCAGAGTGTTTCAACCAAGAAGCCCCTCCCCTCCTTTTTTTTAATTGAATACAGCCATAAAATATCATGCCATAAACATCTTACTAGACAGTTTTCTCTTTTTGTGAGCTTACTTTATCTCTTATCAACGTTTTACGGGGTAACACTTTTCGGGCCATTCAAGTTTCCCAAATGATAAGATGGCCGTTCTAAGACAGATACCAAAAGAGGCATTGTCCTATAACTTCCAGGAATGCTCCGAAGCACAGCAGTAATATGTGTCCCCAACATCCTGTTTTTTAAAAGGGAAAAAGTACCAAAATTATACCATAATTTGGGGCCCTTTAATTGGACTAAAGGCCTTGGCAGTAATGAAATCTTGAACATTAGTTATATGCTATGTTTCTATTTAACACTTCATTACAATTTTAAAGAATGAAATGACTTCGCTGAAGTGTAATAATGCAATGATAATTCTACATTTTATTGCAAACTGCTAACTACTTCTGAAATTTCACAGCATTGTTAGGTTTCTCAAATTATAAATTCCATTCTACATTCCCCATGTGAGCCCAGTATCCCTTTAAGTACAGGTTATAAGTGAACCTAAATTAATAATTGGATTTTCAAATGTGCTGTTATTTCTTTCACTATTCGAGACTGGCGTTTTATTTGATACGTAATTAACTCGTCGAGCGTCTTTTTATTAGCCTTGTTTTGATGGTGTATAAATACGCATCTACATTTGTTTGAACCTTATCTATCAAAACGAATTACTCCTAATTACATAAGCAGCTGTTCCATTTAATCAAAGTAGGTAAAATTAGTAACAAGTCATTTGATTCCTACTGAATGTTATATGTATGGCAATTTCGTTGAATTTATGTAATGCGTTCTTTCTGTTTGTTGGATCACCAAATTTGACCTTTTCATTTACATTTGTCTGTGTAATACTTTCTCTGGGAAATATAGCCACATATAAATGGATTCATCTGCACTGTACAGCTTCCGTTATTTGAACTAAAAGAGATAAGGCTTAGTTTGGATAATAGATTTTTACCTTAAAAATGTTTCAAGCAAATCATTCATTCAGAATTATTACATTATTTATTTAACAAAACGGTAAATATTTTAGGAAAGAAACAAATCTTCATTAAAAGAAATTCTTCATTTAAACGATTGACAAATAAAGCGAAAATGATTTAGTTTCTCTGTAGAGACATTAGGTTATTTCGAAGCAGGAGAAGAGACAAATGACCGGGAGTCGAACAACGGACCTCTCGATACGAGCCGAGCGTGCTGACTACTACACCACAAAGGCATGCTAAGAAGGCGGGAGAAATACCTTATATCTCTAAGTATATAGTCCATCAATGATTTCTGAATGCTCTCTTTTCTTTCTCGAAAATAATCTAAGTCACTTGATTTTCATTAGTGATAAACTCCAACGCTTTCCTATTGCTCGAGTTTAAGTAACTGATATTTCAAGGACACGAAAGGTTCAGAGGCTATAAGCTATCAAGTAATTTCTATATCGCCATTTTACAATTGTTACAATATCAGATCACATTTTTTTACCATCCTTTTTACAGGCTTTAATCTTCCTTTAATTTAAACCTGCAGTTATTTTATCCTCATTAAAAAGTGAAATGATTAAAAATGAACAGCGAGAACAAAAAGTCACCGAGATTAAGAAAGAAACTATCCGAACATTAAAAAGAACAGCTATTAGTTATTTTTGAAATAATTTAATTGCCACATTTTTATTTTCCGGGTGCTTTATACAAGCTTTGCTGATATGCTCAAGCACATTATGATGAGCTAGACTATTTGTACAATAGAGGTTGTACTGTACCTAAGTTCTTCGATTTAGAGAAAAAAGTTTCTATTATTAAACTCCTTAAACTTATTTATCCTTGATAAATTAGATGGGCAAATTTTACACTTAGTTTCCGCTACTTGGAAAGGAGTATAAATCAGTCTCTGGTAAAGCGAATATATTGGTACTGTGGTTTCAATTAAATAATCACAACATGCATTTTAAAATAAATATAGGCATTAACTATCAAACACTTTAGCAGTCTAGAAAACAAATAATAATAAACACATATTCATCAGAAGAATATAAGTGTTAACGCCACTCTGTAAAAAAGCTAATCGTCTACGCCATTGAATTAGTTATATTTGTATTGCTTAATCTGGCAACGTTATGTTGCTTCGATAATGCAGTTTTAAAAATTTTTAGTCGTTCGTTTGTTTCGCTGCTTCATCGGAAGCAAGATTTGAAAGGTTAAATAAAAATATTAAAAAATGTTAAATGGCTTTGTATTTTAAATTTATATTACAGTCCACTACAAATAACGCAACAATACGTTATCTAGAAAAAGCAATCAATCAGAGAACATAAACATTTCAAAACATAAACACGCTTACTTAAAAACAGTTATAAAGTTAAAGAGAACACTTATTTTATATTAAGATATTCATATAAAAATGTAGCTCTGGAGTACTTAATTTTCTGGAAGAAGGTAAAGTGTTTAGTTTCTAATATAGCAAAGGTATGAAAGGAGTCTTGAAGCACCAACTTCAATTACTTCAAGCACCTCGTGGCGTGAAGAACGGAATTTAGGAAATAAATATGGCACAACAGTAAAAAAATAACAGTGGGAAAGGGAACATTGCTTATTTTGTCGGTATTAATTTATTGCAAGTTTTATTATTATTTTAAGTACCAGTATTAGACAATGCTGTAACTATATTATTAACTGATCGAAATTTTAATGCATCGTTTTTTGATACAGCTGGAGAATGTAGCGATTTAGATAACATTAATCGTGCATCTCATTAGAAAATTAAAGGCTGGTTACACTCAGGTAGGTTAGTAAGACATTACTCGTAGTCTGTAAAAAATTTCTCAGTGGCGAGTATGTTCGAAAGCACAAGATCGTTTAATTTTTGGGGCTGCATGGCCGACATAATTATGTTACAATAATTGATAGACGTTGTCTATTACTGTTTTATAATTGGTAGAGGCTGTCTATTAAAAATGCGTTCTCTGGAGATCTTTCAACATTTTTAGGGATTGCATATTGAGAAAAGCGATTTATCCTCAGTTAAATGATCTTTTTTTGTGTACAAGGCGGTCCACAGTATGAATTATTTAAACATAAAGATCCATAAGAAACATAACATAAATTGAAAATTTTACCTGAACCCTGAAACAGCAGCACAATGTGCAGTTTAATAAGAAGTCATGTTTCAATCTGGAGAACGTGGATTTTCATTTTCATTTCTTCCGAGCTCTGATTATATTTCAAGTTTGCCAACATTGTCGAAAGAATTGTCATGTCCTAACAGATTCCCTGTGCGCATGAAACCATGTTAAGGATAGCATATGCCCATGCAAGTATTTTTCGACTGTACTGTAACTGATGCCATTTATAGCAATATCATTGAGCGACTGGTCTGAGGTTTTTTTGTAATGCACTCGATTCTAGGTTTCACCTAAGACAGTGTATTGAACTTCATAAAGCTAACATGGTACAGGGGAACTTTGCTTAAAGAGAATAATTTATTCCCGAAACTTACTTGTAATGCGAAATACGTGTTAAGAGAAATAATTTTTTGCATAGGAATCAATGTAAAATAGGATAATATGAATTATTCAAAAAAAAAATAACCAAACAAATTTATATTTTATAATCCTTTTTACAAGACAGTTGTCTAAAGACATTTAGTTTTGCCTATGCTTCAAAATTTCAAAAAAAAAATGAGACAACATCATTATCGCTAAATAAATCTGTAACAATAATATCTCCTGCCTTATTAGGTTGACGCTTTTCAACATACAATGCAGCAGTCTCCCATGCTTTCAGCATCTCCCTTATTTCGCTAGAAAGTTGTTATTTTCTCCACAACTTCTTGTTTTGCTGAGGAGATGCACCTCCTTAAGCTCTTCGTTGGTCAGCTCCTGGTTGTGTTCTTTCATTAGCTTATATATTTCTTTGCTATCCACCTCTAGCTTGGCCCATAACCTTGGCCAGGGACACAGTCTCGCCGATTACAGGTTCCACAAGTACTTGTCTGTAGCTGAAATTCCTCGGCTTGGGTTCAACAAAGCTATCCAGCTGAAGCTTCTTCCACGCAGAAATAAGCGTTCTGCTGGTGATCTCCTCGCAAGTCTTGTCGATCATCTTGAGGGAGGCCACAGATTGAAAGTGGTCTATAGCGTCTCGTTCTCTTTCCTATCATAAATTAACGAGGCATTAGAAGACCGTGTGAAGAATTATTCTCAAGTACGACAAAGTTCAGAGAAGAATGTAACGAAACCTTTATTTTTAGCTCAATATAATCACAGATGGCACTGACTCACGCTTCCAGAAGCCAAAACTTTTGGTTTAACTCAAAAAGGTAACAATGAACTTAAAATTAAATGTAGTAACTTTAACAAGGCTGACAGGAAAAGTTAACGAGCAGGAAAGCTCTAACATAAAGGGCATAAACAAGCCTAATGTCTAGAAGAGCTCAACGCCACAGAAATCTAATTGCTAGTAATTCAAGGTAGCAAGATGGTCTTCAAGCAGGTATAACACTCTCTAACAATCACCTTCCAAAACCTTCCCTTAAACACTACTTCTTTCTACCTCATTTGAATGCACGCGCGCTAGCTTTTCAACATTCTGGCAAGAAAGCGTGGGCTAAAAACGAGAATCAAAGGAAAGTTGATTTAAAATAAGTGAATTGGTTCCTTCAAACAACCTCAAAAACAAAGCTTAATGAACTCCTTAGTGTAGAGCTTTTTAAAACTGAATGAACTGATGGTCCATATTTTGCAGTAAAGTAATGGTATTGGGAGGCAAGAACTGGACCTTGATGAATTTAAATTCTCCAAGGAGATCATCTTCTAGACCTGAAGAATGTTCAGAAGCGTTTACCATAATAAGCAAGCCTCGGAGTGGCAAATTCATCTCTTCCAGATATTTTTTACAGACGGACGAAACACTTCATTGATCCAATCTGTGAAAAGGTCACGTGTCACCAAGCCTTGGTGTTGGCTTTCCACATGATACCTAGCCTGGTCATTTAGGGATTTTATGCATCTTAAAAGCTCGTGGATTGTCCGAAAGGTAAAGAACAGTGATTCAATTTTCAAATCGCCACTTGCATTTGCACAAACCAACAATGTGAGACGCTCTTTCATTGGCTTTTGCAATGTCTTCTCTTCTATTATAATATAAGTTCGCTGTTATATAAGTAATATAGATTTTCTAGTAGAGGCCCGTCTCCTCACAATCAAACATCTGCTGCTACAGATAACCCTCAGAATTCACAAGCATTTTGAATACGTCAATGAATTCTCGTCTGCCTTTATGTCTGAGACTGCTGTTTCTCCTTGTTTCACAACATCATGAATGCTTGTTCTCTTAAACGTTTTGAGACATCCACGGTTTGCTTTGAATGCTTCCTTTTTTTTCGTTGATGACGCTAGAGTCTTTTTAATGAGGTTGGCAAAAATGAGTTTCGCCCTCTTCCAAATTATGTTTTATGTCCCCTCCTCTATGAATCTGAAGTGAGTTTGCATAATATACATAAAGAATTCCGGCCTAGTGTATAAAATGTTTTATTACATTTTACTTCATATTGCGTACATCATATGCTATTACTTTTTTAAAACATTTAAAAGAAAACTGTATTTCTCATTAGCTATGTAACGCCCCTTGTCACATGATTCTTTGTTTGAGAGTGTTTGGCCCAAAACTTAGTTAAATTTTACCACACTCGGAACCTGATAATTGTTTAGATCCCCAAAGTTCTGCCGTAGATTTTAGACAGATTTTTAAGATTGTATTTCTTCATATTGTTGTGTTCCTGTCCTAAATGAAAAAAGCACTGGTGTTGGGGTATCCATAATAAAACTCTGTTCTAAGGCCAAAGATTAACACAATCTGGCTTGATAAATCTTGATGTTTTTGGATTTAACTCCTTGTGATTTCTCTGAAATAGAAATACTACTTTATAAGAGTTCTTTGCTTTCAGGAGAAAAGAAGTGGTTACAGATGGTGATGTATCTGCCTTCCAGAAAACTGTGACGAAGTTTTTAAATAATATTCCTTTTAAGCGGTCATTCTAAGCACTGTACAAGTTCCGGAAAGAGTTCTATTTTTAATAAATTATGTTTAATAAATTCACTGCAGGAATTCGTGATTTTCATCTTGCTTCACTCTCGTTTTCAAATTATCTTATTCTGTATTATTTAAGTTAAAATATTTGAATGAATTTTAATGCTCTTCCAACTTATGCCCTTAATTTAGTCCTCAGCCTTAATTTTGAAAATTTATGTGTAGATTTTGCTATAGTGAGTATTGCAGGTGGAACTGCTAAAGACATTAATATCAGGGATTAGGCAGGTTTCTTAAATCTTCGGAATGCTAAATGAAAGTGAGAGAGTGTGTGTGCTTCGATAATTTTATGATAATTAAAATTACTAGTTTATATTTCAGTTATAACAGGTGTTGCATACCAATCAGAAATTTGGAAGGTGACAGAAAAAAGTTCATAAAATTCTTTCTAAACATCGGATCTCATTATAAGTGTAAAATGTTTTTGGCCGAGCAGTATTTCCAGTGCTGAATTAATATATGCAAAAATAAACATTCATTAAAAAAATGGATAAAAATGATGGGCTTTGCTACGGCAGATATATCACAAATGCCAGTCACGCAAATAAAAAAATTAACTGAAGTGGAAATACTACGGGAAGAAGCCAAATGTATGAAAATATTGACTTAGAAATGAATGTCAAATAGAAAAGAAACAAAACTAGGTGGTACAGTCGAAGGCTAGAGAAATGGCATTACACCTCAAGCAAATTTACACTAAGTTCGAAGACTTATGCTTCCATGTGATATCAAACGAATGAATGAAATTTAGTATTTAGAAAATTTTCGACTCTTGAAAAGAATACTACTTGAGAATAAATTTTCTCTAAGTTAATCTTTCCATTTTCGATTCTTAAAATTTATATTCGCTTTGAAAACATCATTCTGCGATTTCGCAGATTTCGTCTTAATTCATTCAGTCATTTAGAAGGATAAAATTATTAATAATATTAATTTCAATAAATATTAGCAAAATGTTGACAGAAATTTGAAAAGAAATGATATTAAGATAAATAAATAAAAGTCTTTAAAAATTACATTAATCATTGGATACCTAGCACCTATTGTATGATTATTATTTCATCTAATTTGTATGTAATAATAATGAACATTTTTGAAATATTCGTAAACACTGGCAAAGAGTCACATATAAATAAATATAGTTGGCGAAACGATGCCTGTTGAATGGCTTGATGCAAACTGCCGCAGATCTTGGATTTTTGAAGAAGTGTATTGTTGTGTATAGAACTTAACTGCAAAAAGTGTGTTCTGTCTAGCTTCGTGCAGACAGTCAGTGGATATATTCCCTTATCTACGGCTTCCAGGGAAACAACACCAGATGTAGAAGGAAGTTTAAAACAAACCTTTTTATTACTAATCCTTTAATGAATTTAAACAGCTTATTTAATAACAGAAGACTCCGGTGATTATAGGATTAACAAAGCACAAGAATAAAAGTAAAACTTAAATATTTAAAATTTAGATTAACAAGGTGAAGTCCGTTTAGAAGTTTTGGCTCTAGACCCTTGACCCATATGAGTAAACAGGTCTAGAAAAAGCTAAAGCCGATTCAACTAAATTTAGAAGCTGAGTAAAAATAGTGTTGATATAGTCAACGGTCATTGCTAGACCCTCCCTCTTAAAAAATCAAGAGCTGTTTTTTTTTAATGTAGATTAAATAATTTGCTTTCTAGTGGGAACTGACTAAATTATAACTTAACAGTAAAGATATAAATACTAAGATAATTGATTGATAGACATAAAACCCTAGAAGTTGTTGTTATAATGAATGTTTAATAATTGTTATTTAGTTGTGATGTGAATAACTTATTGTTCTGTTAAAAACTGACCTTGACACTCATTCTATAGCATGAGTTGTGCATTAAAACTACCTTAAAAAGAATGAATGTTAAGACGTACGGATGAACCACGAGAAAGCAGAAGACATTGCGGTATCAACATTCATAGACTAGCGAGCATAGTATTTTTCGAGAAGAAAAAAGGTTTAGTAGTCAATATTTAAAACTTATGCTACAAGAAAGCATCTTTTATTAAATTTTAAACATCATTCCCTAGATACGTTGCGTACTTACCAAATGATACTGCATCTTGGTACTTGAAGAAGATTAAATTCAAAATTGAAACTAAGTTTACACTGAACGCGTAATGCTTTTTGAAAAATCATAAGCATGGATAATCTGTATACAGTAATAAAGGTAAATTAATTTCAATTTATTTTGCTGCTAACGTAGTAAACGCTATTTACTTGCAATCGTACTCAGAACAACCATGTTTGTCGGCATGCTGACATAGGCCTTAGTATATGAAAACAAATACTACGCCAAGCAGTGCTTCTGAACGCCGTATACGGGGTAGAACATTTATATGTTTAGCTACCAGAACTCAAAAATCTCTAGATTTTCTTTACACAACAGTATTACAATTAAAATGATTAGATTATCCCAAATAGCGGAGGAGAGTCTCAGATTTTAATACAGAGTTCCACTTGGATGTATTCCGAAATCTGTAAATATTCTAGGATCTATTTACGCTTCGTGCAGTCACAGAGCTCTTTTGGGCAAAAATATACATATTTGCTATTAAGTAATCATGCGTTCTAAATGTACATTTTAAGGAAATCGAGTGATTTAGAGAAACAATAATTTGGAAAATAGCTTCTGAGGTTTTCTACCAGTTATATTTCGCATTTGGTAATATAGAAAAGTCAACTAAATCATATACATAGCTTTGAATGGATGACTTTGGAAAATGTTAGAGTATAAGTAAAAGTGAAGAAAAGTGATTTTTAAGAAGATATTTTTACGAAGGAGAGTTATCTGATAACAAGTTATTCAATGAAATAATGCAGGCGAAAAAAATGTCTAACTGCCGGAAAATTTGAATTGGTGCTAGTCTAGAACTCAAATGGAATGCCAGGAAATTTTTCCCATTTTCGGAAAAATTATGTTTTGAATTGTACTTATTAGGTTTCAGATGCGACAACAGTTTCGATGATATAAGTAATAAAAAGGTAACAGAAAATGGAACAAAAATTATTTCAAAATATTGTTACGGATTTCGAATCTAGTTAGCTATTTTTAGTAAAATTGTAATTAAAATTATTTTATATACCGGTGCAATGCAGCACGAGACATATTTTAAGAAAACGCTACTCCGGGAAAGTAAAAATACAGGAGCGCGCTCTGTGACATTTAATAAATGGATATCTCCTAATTTATATTTAAATTGGAAAAAGTAATTGATTACTGTATTACCCATAACCGAAATTCTACTATTTCGCTTTTCAGAAATCTCGAGAGAAAAAAATTACCAGAAGTTTCCCGTGACCGATCAAAAAGCTTTAAAAAGCCAGAATGAGACATCGCAGCTTAGTTAGTTGTTGTTTAGTTAACTGTTGTTGTTGATTGTAGTGAATTCGCGGTGAGATCGGATTAGCTTTCTCTTTTGCACTGCATTGTATTGTAAGGTTTATCCTAAGTTTACTAACAGTTATTTTAAGTTTTGCATCTTTTCTATCTTATTCTAATTTCAGCTTACAATTTCCTGCCAGTATGTAAATTCAGAAACGCAGTTGATGCAAATGAGAGAGTACTATTTAAGTCGTGACTTTACCGACTTCAGAAAAAAGTCCTTTATTTGGGGGTGATCCTCAGTAAAAGATTCTCATGGAACCCACATATTACACGTTGTTTGAAAAAGTTTCGAGCACGTAAAGCATCACTTAACCCCTTAATTGCTCGAAACAGTGTTTTATCTATAGATAATAAGTTGCTTATCTACAAAACCATGTTGCGTTCTCTTCTTTGTTATGCATGCCCGGTATAAGCGTATTCTAATAAGTCCATTCGATCAAAACTCCAGACAGCTCAGAACTGTGTTCTGAGACAGATTTGTTCTATTCTTTGTTATGCATGCCCGGTATGGGCGTATTCTAATAAGTCCATCCGATCAAAACTCCAGACAGCTCAGAACTGTGTTCTGAGACAGATTGTTTGTGCCCCATGGTACATTAGGAATGCTAAAACTCATGAAGAATTAAAAATTGAACTGGTCAGGTCGTTCTGTGTTCGCCTGGCCAGACGTTTTTTCGATGGATTATATAATTTAAATAATCCCTCCATCACCTTGTATAGTTATGATATATATGACGATAATAATTTCCATCGCCCCATGGCGATACTCAACGATTGTATGCCATAATTCGATCTCCTCTGTATTTAATGTGCCTCTTTGTATCTGCTGCTCTCTCTCCTGTGTTTCTATAGATGAACTATTGTATTCAATTGTCTTTTGTAACCTTTATACCTCTATTTTGTCACACCAAAAGTGCGCACTTTTCCTTGCTTAATTCTGTATTTCATTTCAGAACCACCAGCTCGTTCGGCTTTCTACACATTTGACTATAATTACCACTGCTGGGGTAGAGACTTTAATTTGTAAATATTGCATATATCTTCTTTTATTTTTTACTCTAGTGAGCATCTGCTCCATTTAAGATTATCATAAAAAACTATTATTAATTTAATGTAAGCTATTTTTTGTATACATATTGTTAGAAACCTACTAATGATATTCGATGAGGGGTAGGGCCTTCGGCCCAGGCACCCTGGTGCCAGCACCATGCGACCATGTACTTCAGAGAAAGAGTCTGATTCCCTGACTAGCGCGCGTTTACCTTTTGGCTACGTCTCTCTTAGCATTTATTACGCTCGGCCATACCTTAGGCCCTTGCTTGGCTTCGCCGATTTAATTAATACTTAGGGGCCACCTAGTTAGATTCTGATAGCTTCGGCTATACCTTTCAAATAGTTCAGTTAGCTAGTTTTAGTTTAAATTATTATTATTTTATGTTCAAGCCCGAGTGGAGGCTTTGTGTAAAGTTCCAAGTAGGAACTGATTGTAAATATACTGAAAAATAAAGGGTTATAAACCCTCTTTAAGTCTTACGTGTTCTGTTCACACACTTAAGCGATTATTCGCTTGTTAGTGTTCGTGGGGTCTTAAGTTAGAACTTTAGATTTAAGTAGCAAATCCCCACATTTGGCGCCCGAAATTGTTCTTAACGAACCATGCCGCTGGGTACTGAAGATTTCTCGTTGACCCCTCCAACCGTTCAGTTCCCTCAAGCACAGCCAAACCCGATGGAGGGATTTGGATTCATCTTGGAATAAATGAGAGCGACGATGAAGCCAACAGCAACGTTTGACGGCAAAGAATCTGTAATGACATTTCTGGAACAGCTGGAATAACACTTCACGTTATATCCTGTTAATCAGCCACAGAGAATAATCATCGCTACAACGAATTTAAAAGATCAAGCCCTCAGCTGGTACAGGAATATTGGCAAGAATTTGTTTGGAGATCAAGGATCCGAAACGTATACATGGGAGAATTTTCAGAATTTGCTATTGAAAGCATTCTCAGCATTCCGCAATTTACATCCCATCATTTACATTTACATTCCGATTAAGGAAGGAATTTTGCCTCGGCTGTAATCAAAGAACTCTGCAAGCTACTCGCTATTGACAAAACCCAAACGACGCCTTTTCATCTCCAGTCAGACGGCATGGTAGAGAGGTTTAATCCAACCATTTTTAATAACCGCTCATGGGTGGTTTCCCACTGGGACAAGAAGTTACCACTGTATGTACTGGCTTACCGCAGTGCTGTCCCCGAGAGTACCGGCTATTCCCAGATGCTCTGCGGTCGTTACCTTTGTCTGCCTTGTGATCTCTTGTTTGGTCGCCCTCCGGAATGCTCCTTCATCGCCTGAGGAATACATTCAAGATCTTTAGGCCCGGTTTGAAGTGATGCACAGCTTTGCACGAGAGCGCCTATCTTTGTCCTACAATGCGCTGCAAAACTGGAATCGCTGTTCTTTGTCTCTAGAATATAACGTTTGCACTAACTGTAGGCTGAATGGTTTTGTGCTCAATCTTTTACCCAAAACACGTTACAAAGTCGTTGTTGACATTTCTAACTCATGTGAAGCTCTACATATAGATTTTCTCGGACTTCTCTTGAAAGCTTCTCTCACTCGATCAGTATAATTTGCATTTACACCTGGTCAGTCGGTTAGCTTGAAAGAGCCGCCCACATCTCTGCTTGGCACACAAACACCCAGTTTCAACGAACTTTACATGCCAATTGTAGAATGCCTTTCTGGCTGGGTCTGCTTTTCCGTACTTCTTCCTAAATTTTCGTTGGACATCCGTTGCATGTTCGCTTTGTTAAATTCTAGCACGCAGAAGGCGCCATTTTGATCGCCATTCACCTAGCGATGATACATGGAACTACACGTCACGCTTGCAATGAGAAAAAATTTAAAACTTTACTCTTTGAAATGATGTACTTCATTTCTTTCTAGAAATAATCATTTAGCTCCAATAATTTTTTAAAAAGTTCGAGGAATATCGAAACGCGCTAGAAGTTGGACTATAGTAATCTGACTGTCTTTACGGTTCCAGCAGTTAACATTTATAGTGGTGTGGAAGAGTACAATATTGAATTGAAATTCTGTGTTTGACATTATTCAGTTATATTGCACAAATTTCGAGTATTATAGAGTTTATTTTAGCTGATACACTGTTTCTTAGTTTGAGCTATATAGGGAGATAAGCTGTAATTTATAGAGACTATGCTGTAGCATCCACTCAGTATACGTCGGTTAGCTTGAAAGAACCGCTCAGCTAGTAGACCTGCGATTTGTTAATGAATTTTGAATCTACTACAGCGTAAGATTACAATCTCAATTAATTAAAGTCTAGTTATTCAAATGATTGTGTTAGTTTAAATAAAGCTAGATTATGTTTTTTATTGTTTTAAATTCTGGAGCTTTAAACCCCGCAAGTAATGATATCTATTATTTGTTAAGCTATAAACTATGATGAGTGGTTTGATAAATTTTTAAGTTAGTAATCTTTTAGTTGCTTCTTGTATTATTATTATTATTTTTTTTTAAGTTAGACTGTTTAGTTGCGAACACTGTAATTCCTCGGAACGAAGATGTATTGATTACTAAACAAATGCTATAAGATAATTGACTACTTTACCGTACTATGTAAGGCTTTAATTTTCCTCCTTTTCTCATAAGGTCTGTTTTTTGAATTTTAAAATTTTATTTATTCACTTACAGAGTTTCAGATATTAACTGCGAAATAATATTTTTTCCCAAGTTTTGCTTCATTACTATATTATTCGCTGCTTATCTTTATAGATAATTCGATGACTAGTGATTTATTTACTGCAAGATTAATTTAGGGCAAGACTATTGTGGTTTCAAGGGTTATCAAAGAGTACAATCTGGCACACTTTGAAGTCCTCTGTCAGATCCGGTTATTGCTGCAATCTTGCTCTAGAGATGAATCTTGAATACCAATCAGCAACCGATTTTTATTATGAATCTCGAATCAAATCAATCTTCTTTTCTGGTTTTCAATAAAAATAAAAGTAATATGCTTCGTATATTTCAATCAATATTAGATTTCAATGATGATATTACGCAAATAAGAGATTACATGTCATGATACTTAACAAATCTCTATTTTTATATCCTGTTGTAAAGGATAAGTGCTTGCGATTATCATTGGAACAATGAGCAATAAACATAAAAAAGGAAAATAGATAAAAGTTATGTTATACAGTTTAGGAAAATGCTAAAATAATGTTATTACCGCTTTAGATGAAAATGAAAGCAAATAAAATTTTTCATTGCTGTCAAATAACATAAAAAACTACCTGCCTTAGAAAACCAATTTTCAGTCGACGAATTCATAAAGAGTTTCTGATTGCACTGAATAACAGCCGAAAGAATATCAAAAACAGGAATGATCAGGTTTCCTTTATTCGATTTACTAATTCCTCACCACAAGGATATGGCGATTGTGTTCCTTAATCCCCAATCGCTCTTTAAAAGGGGGCGTATATAAGGTATTTTCTCAATTCTTTCTGCATGCCTTCGTGGTGTAACAGTAGCACACAGGGCACGTATTCGAGAGGTCTAGGTTCGAGTCCCGGCGACGGCATCGCACATTTTTCACGCCTCGTGCTTCAAAAAAAAATCCTAATAAATCTACAGTGTCACCCGAACTAAAAAAGGTAGTGAATGATGAGTCTTCATCACCAGGATTTGGCGATTGGGTCTCCTAAACCCCAATTGCCCTTTAAGAGGAGGAATAAGGCATTTTCGCCTTCTTTTAGGCATACCTTTGTGGTGTAACGGTTAGAACACTCGGCGCGTATTCAAGAGGTCCAGGTTCAAGTCCCGGCAAGGGCATTGATCATTTTTAATGTGTCCTTCTTCTTAAAAAATCTTAATTCTCTACAATATGAGCCTTAACTTCATCATGATTTTTTTCGTTAATTAATGTTTTTGTTTCTTCTTTTGTATCGTCTAATTTTGTCAGAGGTAGATTTACATAATATTAAGACTTTATTAGATGAAGAATGACTACTGAATGAATGAATACATTTAGAGGAATTTAGCTGTTTGTTGACTTCAAAATTAAATCCTTCGAGTCGAAATTCTTAGAACTTAATGCAGTTAATTTAATTAAACTGGTCAAGATTAGGAACTGATTTTTAATTAACTATCTGAGAATTGTAACTAGTCTTTCAGTTTTATTACCATTTTCATTTTATTTTTTTTATCAAGAATATAGAAAATAAGTTAAAATATTGGGTTGTTTGGAAAGTAATTTCGTTTCCCCCCACGGAGGGAGGGAAAGTCCTCTAAACATAAATTCAAAATGTTCATATTACACATATGTTCGAAGAATATCAAACTGGTCTGAGTTATTGAATAAGGATGTGTTCAATTACAAAGGCTATGTCTGTGCTATGTAATACGCCGAGAAAGTCAAAATTAATATCGGCATTATGAAAATATTTTATCCGCTATAAATGCAAGCAGCTTCTACGGGACGGAGGAAAAGGAATTTAAATCGGAATTTGCAAAGAAAGCGAGGAATCGCCGATAGACTGCTTCAGTTACTACAAGGTAGGTGTGAGTCTTTTGGTAAATTGAATCCTAATGAAGCAAATCTTTCTACAACTAATATTGTGCATGAAAATGTGACTAAGAATGTGTCTAAAATTGCTAAACATGTTAATGAAAATGCAGCTAATATTGCTAACGAAAATATATCTAATAATGCTAACAAAAATGTACACTGCGCGCAGAGGAAAAAAAGGGGAGCAGTTTTATAACTTCTGTTTGGGCCGATTGACGAAATTCAACTTGCGTTTTCCATATCTCGAAAGCGCGACTTAGGATATGTACTAGATTTATATATAGCATTGTTCTGATATAGGTTTTTTGACAGAAAGTCGAACTTTTTTTTGAAATGGCATGCCAATGGTTTTCCATATTTCGATTCTCCGACTGAAATTATGCCAAACTACCAAGTTTTGTAAAAATCGCATGAATAGTTTTTAAAAAATTAGCTCTCAAAATTTGAGCTCCTCAATGTTAATTGAATTTAGTATATATTATCCAAATATCGTCAAATGGTAGCCAAATTTGGCGACTTATGGCGATTTCTAGCCAAATTACCATTTACTCTCTCAATGTTAAATGCGCTTGTCTTACTTTCTGGCATAGATTTCTCTTAAAATTTGTTTCGCGTTAGATTATACAGAAAAATACAAGAATTTGACATATAACTGCACTAAAATCATCTATCTATGTACAAAATTCGTAACGATATGTTTTATTTTTACCCTTTTAGTATCAATGATACTGTTACGAAAAATTCGGCGGTTGCGCCTGTTTCCGGCATAGCACTAGGGTTGCCATAAAATAGTGTATGGTAGGGTTGCCAGATTGGCGACTTTATCGCCCACTTGGCGACCAAATTGGCGATATCCCATGGTCCAATCGGGAAGCTTCTAGAATAATTTCCTGTCGAGATATTTCTCGAAACGTGTGGAACTTAAAGAAAAGCTATATAAGCCCTTGCGTTTCTGAGAGCGGGGAGTTGCGAGTGGCGAGTTAATTGTGAAGTGTTGCGAGCAGTGTGATTAGTTGTGAGAATAGCTGCTACGCGAGAGTTTTGGTGAACGGAAAGCAATCGAGATAGTGCTTTGCCGTGAAGCTATCTTTACAGTATAGCTTGACAGTGTATTGGTGATTGTTCCACGGTGTTTTATTATAAGTTTAGTGTTGCCGTGAAGCTACCTTTACAGTTACAGCCTGAAGCTGTGTTGCTGATTGTTTCAGCGTATTTATTGTAGATTTTCGACGCTTTTAAAGGTAATTTTGGAACTGTGCTGTGAATAGTGATTCCTGTAAATAAATTGTGCTTTTTATTGTTCGGCATCGTGTTTTCATCGGATACTCTCAAATTCCCGAAGCCGTAAAACGCAACAATATGTTATCAATCAAATTATTCAATTAGAAAATTGTTTTTCAACAGTGATTTATTACTCTTTTGATTCCAACGATTAATTATATATGTGAAATGGTTTTAAAGAGATTTTACAAAAAGATCAGAAATTACAGTAGAAATCTCATATGAACTTCACTTAAAAGTTTTTTTTCCACTCTGTGTTATGGTGCAAACAATCAAGTTATGAAAATTTTAGTGTGTTCATTAAACAAAGATAAGTGTGAAAAATCGTTCTAACATTACATTTTAAAACATCTAAACCAAATTTTGAAAACGTCGCTTCACCACAGTAAGTGTGTGTGCATATTTTGATCTCCTTAACTTGTCAAGAAATAGTTTAAAAATCGACGACAAAGTTTTGATCATACTTGATATGTTTTCATATTTAATAGTTTGATCATATTTCATAATTACCACGAAGAAGTTTAAAAAATGCGGATAGTTTTGAAAAAATTATAGGATTTCGTATAATGAATATTGTTCTATCATTCTTGTTTTTAAAAGAGCAAAGAATTTGTTTTATGACCTTTGAAAATTTAAAATTTTTCTAACCGATGTATTTTCGGATGTTAGAATTTTAAAGTCCTTATTAATAATTATAAAAGAATGTGATATAATATTGCGTGCCACAAAAAAAATTAAGTAAAACAACTTTTAATTTGAAATGCTGAAAAAAAATATCCATAAATTAAATTAAACGGAAAATTTTTTAACGATAGGATAGATTTCACTGCAATCCTTAAACTGCGTTATTTTCGAGATAGTAAATGCTATATTTACAGAAGCGATAAGAATCATGTGGCAAAATGACATCATAACTTCGACAGTAATATGACCGCATAACTATGCGATGGTCGGAAGAACCGATCTCTTCTTCTGCTTGAGACTGCAAAATATTTTTTTAATAAATATAGAAAATCTCCTAATTACAAGGTAACCAAAAAAGCTCTTGCCATTCATGATTGTCAGAAAGAGACTGTCATACATTGTACTCAGAGTTAGATTAGTAATTTCCATCAGTATATAGCAGCTTTTGTCAACGTTCTTGCAATTGTGCAGTGTCCTGACGACAAAGCGTGGGGGCCTTGGACGTAAAGATGTCTGTGAGTGCATACCATAGGTTTGCCTCATTCTCGAAGGATTTCTCGCGGAAGTCGTTTTTCAGCGAATAGAATAAGTAGTAATTTGAGGACGTTAGCTCGGTCGAGCACACTCTCTACCAGTCAAGTCGCTAAATTGTGTCCCTGCGTCCAAGCCGTGTGTGGTTTAATGCGATTAAGCAATGCTGGCTTCTTCTGCTGCATGGATAGTGAAACAGTTGCAACTGCTGTGAATACAGGTCCTCAATGACGGTGTGCCCTGGTAATAGTAGTTCATAATGTATCACTTGGAGATTATTCTACCAGACACAAAGCATGATCTAGAAAGGATGCAGAAGAGGTCTTGCCATGTGAGACAAAGGGTCACGTGGTGACACCCGTTGTCTGGCACGCTTGAGATTGTCATGCTGGATCCACTTTTTGTCATTCGTGAGCATTCGACCAAAAATTAGTGCCCTGAGATGTCGAGACAACAACCGGAATGTTATGTTTCTTTTAGTAAGATAGGAGTTTAATGAGTAGCAGAGGGAAGTAAATTATGCCTCATTGACAATAATAATACAGCTTATCTGGTAAATACACCAATCCAAATCACGCATCTTGTTTGTGTTTATTGTCGCAACTGACTTAGAAAGACTAAGCTGTGTTATATAATTTTTGTCATTTTTGTTCTTTAATGTAATAGATTTAGAACACTTTTCCTTTGCACATAAAGGCGTCCTCGGCTAGATGCGCGAGATATAAAAGTACATATTTGAAAACGACGAAATTTTCGCGCAGTCTTACACGGAGACAGCTCACACGAATTCTTTTGAACCAAATATGAAAATGAAGATGAAATTTAGGAGGAAAATCAAATAAAACTGCAAATTAAGCTTACATATTTTCTGCCCAAGGAAACTTACTGCCATGCAGTTTCCGAGAAAAGAAAGAAGTACAAAAGAAAATAATTCAGATCTTAAGTTTGTTTTCTTAGAAAAGAACTGGTGAGATGACAACTCCGTTTCTCGTATGAATTACAGAGCATAAAAATATAAATAAATATTCGTTTCTGGTCGCATATGCGTCACAGAAGAAGCACAGCTTTGTTAGAATTATATTTGTTTCCCTCCGTCTAAGTCCTACTAAATGTGTTTGTTTTGCGCTTTTTGGACCTAATGAATGCGTTTCCTTTAACAGCGGGATGCGCATTTCCTAGAAAAGAAAACAACCCAGCTGGAACTTATGTACGCTTTCTGAAACTGCTTCATTACTTCAGCTTCATTCTCAAACTTCTTCGCTTGTAAAACGTTGGCTCTTGTTAATTTCAAATCTTACCAAGATCATTAAAGACCTTCGTTGCGATGCTTCGTTCTGCAGCGGATCATTATAAGATTAATATTATTATTTTACATAGCCAGTTATTTTATGATATAAATCTTTGCTATCACTTATAATTACTTTTAATCATATATACAAAACATCATATATACGAAACATCATATATACAAAATCATCATACATACGAAATCATCATACGTACGAAATCATCCTGTCACTGAAAAAGTCCTACCCGAAAACAATCACCGACATTTCAGGTTTTAAATTTTTAGGTTTTTACACATAAATACCAATTACCCTTCAGCATGAAATTGTCCTTAATTAAAGAATCGCATCATAGTATTAAAACAGTCACTTGCACAAAAAACTATACCTGCGGTGATTATTCGCAGAATAAATTAAGCTTCAACAAAAACTAACTTCACGGAAAAAAATCGCTCCTACATCGTTCTCGAACTTAAATATACATAACTGTTGCAATTCAAAAATTTCTAACTTAAGATTATTCTTAACTTTTTAACTTATTCCTAACAAAATTTTAAGTGAGACTTGCCGATGAGCTAGGAAATATAAAATACAAAAAATAAACATTACTTCCTTATTATAGCAGCCTCCATGATTGAACTGCTAATCAACCGAGATGTCTCGATTCCTCTTCTTACACCTAGCTCCATGTTATGTCTCGGTTGATGAGCAATACAATTCTGGGAGCCTCTTTAATATGGCAATAACCTTTTTTCGTGTAAACTTTAAGATAATTCACATCAGTGACGGGATTATTTTGTATATGTAATGTTTTAAATAATAAAAGTTTTAAAAAAGAAGATTTGAAACGTGTTGTAAAAGAGATCGGTGAAAAGTCACCTTCAACAGTTACAATAGCACGTTTAAAAGACATCATTTTAAACAGCACAGAATAAAAAAAAGATCTGGAATTTATTCAAGATTTACTAACAGCTCTTACTGCAGATCGAAAAGAGTAAAAGCAAAAATGATAAAGATAATTTGGACTATAATACTAAAAAAAATTAGACTAGAGCTTCAAAAAACGAAAATGAGAACAAATGACAAGATAATGGAGTAAGAGCTTCAAAAAATGAAAATTGATCCTAAACTGAAATTGGCAAGAATCCAAGCACAGAATCAAAGTGAGTCATTTCCATCTATTTCTGTTTCTTATATAAATAGTTCGAAAGTTTGCTTTAGCTAATTTAGAATTTAGACAATTTCGGAATGATAAAGTTTAAAATCCCATTTTGGTAGGGATGATATTTCAGCCAAAGTATACGTAAGAGACTTATCGAAACTAATCACAACTGTCCAAACTAATGAAACTAATCACAGCTGTTCAACCGTCTAACCAGTGTAGTGGTTAGCGTCGCTGGCTGTCGTGCCGAAGGCCCGGGTTCGAATCCCTGGGAAGGCATTGATGTTTGTAAATGTATAGTGCCTGTCCTATGCGGCATGGGGGCACTATAAATATGCTCGGAGCCGAAAGTCTTCTCGAGAGGTTGGTGGTAGGGAAGAAGGGTGGGTGCCCCAGGGGAAATTACCCCTCGGACCCGTGCCCCAGGGGTGCTCTCCATCAAACTTGGGGACTGAACTGAGCTAACTCGCACTGTCGCTTGTAAGGTGCTCAAAGCTGTTGCCAACGACAGGCGCATCTTGCGCTCCTTGCCACAAGGAATTTCGTAGGCTTGGGCTGATTAAAGGTCAGACAGGTGAGCAGTAGTCATCAACAACAGTTGTCCAAACTAATGAAACTAACCACTACTGCTTAAACTAAAGAATAGTTTTCATTAACTTCTTTGTACTAAAAACTTGAATTATATTTACGTGCGTTAGAAACATTAGTTGTAATAACGGATAAAAAAAATGCCTCTATATTATATTCAGCGGTTAAGTCTTGCTTTCCAGCTGATTTTTTAAAATGAAATCGTAGTAATTCTTCTGACTCTAAAGAGGATGTGAAATACCGATTAAATAATTTAATGCAGTTTTTAAGAGCAGAAGTTAAGGGAGAAAAAACAATAAGCTTAACTGTAGCTGGTTTCGATCTAGACAAATACTAAGATAATAAACCATTAAAAAGAAGCATTTTAGTGTAGAATATTTGCGTTGTGGGATTCCAACCTTTTATCTAACAACTATATGTGTAAGAACCTCGTGAACGGCTGAGTGAATAATCGCTTTAGTTCAGGAACAGAGACGTAAACTCACGAAAGGTTAATATTTTATTTCTCAAAATAAGAATTAACACAGTCGGCTCCTTCTCAGAACGCAGAGCAAAGCAGTTGGCTCCGAAATCTCAAATAAGCTGGCGAAGTCATCAAGGGCCTCAGTACGGCCGAGCGTAGTAATAACTTAGACGAAGCCAAAAGGCGAACGCTCGTTAGTCAGAAACTCTGGCTCTCTAACGAAGGCAGTGGAACTTCGACTTAAATACTACTCTTACTCATTTGCATTAAACGCGATTCTGAAAACACATTCTGGTAGGAAATTGTAAGCTGAAATTAGGAGAGATAGGAAAGTAGTTTTAGCTAAAAATTAACTGTTAGAAACTTAGGATAAACCTTACGACGTTATAAGGTGCCAACAGATGCAAGATTATGTTTCCAAAGCTACGAAATCATGAATTTTTTGTGAATGCAAACATCTGAGTTCTGATAACTTTCAACTCAAAAACGCGCCTTTTAAAGTAGCAAAAAATTTCAAAGCTTGAAAGAAATGCTTTGCTGCTACGCTTGTTTACCTACTGGTCATACAGTTAAGAAGTGTCGAATTTTCCCAAAGTGCTTCATTTTTTCTCTTAAAAAAAGTGCTTTTAGTTTGTGATATGCTTAATACTCAAATCAAAGTTATGCAGCAGAAAAAAAAGAAGAAAAGCTGATCAAGGGTGAAGTCAATTTATTTAATTTCAATATACATAGCTCTATAGTGTTTCTTCAAACTTCTGAAAGCTAAACTTATATCTGATGGCAAATATAAGACTATGAGATTACTTTTAGATTCAGCTTCGAATAAATCTTACATCTTAAAGAATATAGCCGAAGAAATACATTATTTGCCTCTTCATCAAGGAAGTACTATGTATTCTCATTAGCAGTTGAGAAGTTTAAATGAAAAGTTCACCTGTAATTCCAAATTTGTATATCAAGATACAATTTGTCATAATATTCAGCCTGAGTGTAACAGCCACTGGATTAGAGAGCTTGAAGGAAATGACTTAATTCTGAGAAATGTTACTGTTATTTGGAAAATCATTCATATTGTCGTCGGAGCCGACATAATGGAAAACGTGCTAACCAGAAATAGCAAGATTTTGCCTTCGTGTCTAGTAACTGTAGAAACCTGTTTAGATTGGTCTTCATTTGGTAAGTTGCCAGTAGGAGAGGCCTCTAATGAAAACTTAGCAATGATGGTGACATTAATGTTTATGTTGAAATCTCAAATCTGTGGAGATTTGATTTAATATGAATCAATGATCCTGTAGTAAAGGAATCTAAACATGAGGCCGATCTACAGACAAAAGAACATCTTTAGAAATAGTTGTAAAATTTATCCTAAGTTTATGAACAGTTATTTTAAGATTTTATCTTCCCTATCTTATTTCAGCTTACAATTTCCTGCCAGAATGTAATTTCAGAAACGCAGTAAATGTAAATGAGAAAGAGTACTATTTAAGTCGATACTTCACCGACTTCTAGAGAGAGTCTGATTCCCTGACTAGCGCGCCTAGAGACTAGAGAAATTAGCCTTTGCCTAATTTCTCTATTAGTTACTACGCTCGGCCATACCTTAGGCCCTTGCTTGGCTTCGCCGATTTATTTCATACTTAGGGGCCAACTAATTAGATTTCTGATAGCTCAGGCTATACCTTTCAGATAGCTTAGTTAAGCTAGTTTAGTTTAATTTAAATTCATTATTATTTAAGTTTAATCCCGAGTGGAGACTTTGTGTAAAGTTCCAATTAGGAACTGATTCTAAATATACTGAAAAATAAAGGGTTGTAAACTCTCTTTAAGTTATACGTGTTTTGTTCACACACTTTTAAGCGATAATTCGCTTGTTAGTGTTCGTGCGGTTCTAAGTTAGAACTTTCGAATTAAATAAGTGAAACCCCACATTTGGCGCCCGAAAGTGTTCTTAACGAAACATGCCGCTAGGTAGTGAAGATTCTCGTTGACCCCTCCCACCTTTCTATTCCCTCAGGCACAACCAAACCCGATGGAAGGATTTGGATTTATCTTGGAAACGATGAGAGCTGCGATGAAGCCAACAGCAGCGTTGGCAGCAAAAGATCCGTAATAACATTTCTGGAATAACTGGAGTTACACTTCACGTTATATCCTGTGAATCAGCCGCAAAGAATTATCATCGCTATGACGAATTTAAAAGGTTAAGCCCTCAGCTGGTACAAGAATATTGGCAAGAGTTTATTGGGGTATAGAGGATTCGAAACGTACACTTGGGAATATTTTAAGAATTCTCTATTGAAAGCATTCCCAGTTGTAAAAGACCGCGCAAAACTGGAATCAGAATTATTTAGTAAATATCAAACTAATTTCGACGAAATAACGGACTTTATCTTCAGAAAGCATACTGTCATTTTTTTTTCGGAAGAGGCCCGACAAGGAAATCTTCGAAATAATTTTGCCGCGGTTGCTTCCGTTAATTCAAGACTTTCTTGAATAGAAATCCGCAAAGGCTGGAAAGCTTGTTCGAACTAACTGTCAAATTCCAGAGTATTCGAAAGGCCGAAAATTCGTATGCGAAGAATTTTACCCAGTACCCAAGGTTTCACGCTCAGACGAAACCTCAAGCTCAGCAGAATTCCTACCGACAAGAAGGGAAAGTAGCGAAGCCGGATAGAAGGAAAGCCGGTTACACCAAAGCGTGGGGAAATAAAAAGCAGTTGGACCAAAGGGCGGAAAAGAAAAAGTTAAAGAAGTCACCGTGTGAGAAGGAAATCCCTCAGAAATCGAGCTGAACACAGTAGTCGTCCAAACTTTGGCCTTGCCAGAAATGCAAGTACTACTAAACGACGTCGCTACGACCGCCTTACGGATAATGGGGCTCAATGCAGCTTCCTGTCGCAGGATTTTTTTAAAAAGCATGTTCATCGTTACAGACTGTTTAAGACAACATGACAACGCGCGATTGCTGCACAAGGCAAACAGTGTGTCTGCTTGGGAAAAGTGGGGCTGCATATTCAAATAATAAATGAGACGCAAAAAAATTAATTTTCTTGTAGTAAAGAATTTATTAATCGTAGTCATATTGTGGGTTGATTTCTTACGCGCAGCTAGCGCAAAAATTAATTTCAAAGATTCTACCTTATAGGTCAAGATGGTTGGTGTGGAAGTTGAACAAGCCGAAATGCCAGAACTTGAGCTGAATCATCTCCAAGAAGGAGAAAAAGACAAATTCTAGAACCGGTAAGAAATTCTCCTAGTTATTCGATGAAAAACCTGACTTCTGCCAGATTGTCTCGCACAGCATCGATACTGCTAATGAGCCCCCAGTTCGATTTAAGCCGTACAGGTATGACTAGTCCAAGAAAGACATTCTGGAGCAACACATTAAGAAAATACTTGAGAACAATATAATTACGCCAAGTACTAGCCCTATGCCAGTCCTGTAGTATTATGCAGAAAGAAGAAAGGACTGCCACCCGCAAATCCAAACGCGTGGAGATTCGCAGTTGACTACAGAAAATTAAATAGCATAACGAAATATCCTAGATATTCCCTCCCGATAATAGATGAAATTATAAGAAAAATTTGGTGAACTAAATATTTGACAACCTTAGACCTGACGTCAGGCTGTTTTCAAATTGCAGTAAAACCCGAGGATGTCGAAAAGACAGCTTTTATTACAAAGTCAGCCGTGTATGCCTTTTTGAGAATGCCGTTTGGATTAAGCGGAGCTCCGGCTACATTTCAAAAAGTTATGGATATACTTTTAAGACCAGTCTTGGGAAAACGTACAGTCATTTATCTCGATGATGTTATTGTAACGAGCGAAACACTAGAGGAACACATTAAACACTTAGAGGAAGTTTTTACATTATTACATGAAGCGGGCCTGACAGATAATAATAAAAAGTGCAAATTTGCCCCAAGGAATTGAGGTACCTCGGTTATAAAATCTCGAAAAATGGTATAGAAACTGACAACTCTAAAATATTATCGATCAAAAGCTATCCACCGCCAAATACGGCTAAGAAGTTATCATCCTTCCTGAGGATATGTTACTATTATAGAGTATCCATTAAAGATTTCGCAAACATAGTTGAACCTTTGTTAGTGCTTAAACGAAAAAAGACTAGTTCACATGGACAGCGGAGGTGAACACGGCGTTTGAAGAATTGAAACACGCCTTAATTAATGCCCCTGTTCTTAAATTCCCGGAAGGGGATCCGAATTTGGAGATTGCAGTAGAGGCATCAGTTGCCGCAGTTCCTTCCCAAAATGGGCAACCAATAGCTTTTTTTAGCAAGACGCTTAATCAAACTCAGCAAATACTGCAACTGAGCTGAAAACTCTCGCGGTCCTACTATCGGTGCAAAAATTTCGGGTGTTCTTTAGGAGTGCAGCAAAAACTGTGTATTCAGATCACACGGCAGTTGGTCGCCTATACTCCGGAAAAAATCTTTCGCCTCGGCTCATACGTTGGACACTAAAATTGCAATAATTTAATTTAATAATAAAACACACGCCGGGGAAAGCAAATGTAGTTGCAGATGCACTTTCAACGATTAAGATCGATGAAGACGGAAATACAATTAAATGTACAATGCTAACTGCGAAAATAATTGAATCCCGGGAAACAATAATCGCCGAGCTAAAAACGGACCCAAAATTTAAAGACATATCCGCTTATCTAGAAGATTCCGAAAATGTTGAACATGTAGATTTAACGGCTATTCGCAATAGCGCGGCCCATTATGAAATCATAGATAAATTTCTCTTTTACAAGAAAACAACCAACGATAATCAAGAATTGCGGCCGGTAGTCCCAATGAGTCTACGCTTAAGTATTCTAGAGGAGCTCCATGACTCGAAATTAGGAGCTCATCTTGGTGTTAGGAAAACCCTGCAAAGGGCCCGCGAGTTATACAAAGTTGTGACCGCGTATGTCAAGTCATGTCGCTTGTGTCAATTTATTAACGAAATTACAACCCGGCCGGGTACGTAAATAGCATAAAAACCACTTTCCCAAATTAATTGGTTGGCATTAATTTGCTTGGCCCCTACTCTAGAACAAAGATTAATAAAAACAGATCCTTGTTAACCATCGTGAATCATTTCTCAAAATGGACGGAAACAATTCCACTTAAATGGGCTTCAGCAAAAATAGTAGCAGATTCGTTTCTAAATAAATATATTTTAAAATACGGGGCCCCAGTAAAAGTAATATCAGATAATGGTACGCAATTTGTAAGTAATTTATTTGAACTTGAGCACAGGCCTTGGCATACGCCATCTAAAAGTGGTACCTTATAGACCGCAATCAAATATTGCGAAACGCGTAAATAAAAATATAGTTAAAATTATACGGGGATATGTTAAGAATTATCATGACCGTTGATCGGACAGCTGCGTCAATGAATTAGGCTTTGCCTTGAGAACAGCAAAGCATGACGCTACACAGGAAACCCCCTCAGAATTGTACCTAGGAAGAAAAATTTTCACGCCTCTGGATAAGCTATTTTTTATTCAATAAAGACAGGAAGAGTTTAAATTGAATGATATTCAGAAAATTATTAATGAGGCGATCAAAAATTCTGATGCGGCGAGGTCAAAACAAAAATTAGATTATGATATAAAGAGACGCTATGTAGAATATAGCATAGGCCAGAAAATGCTAAAATTAAAGCCCTCCTTGTCATCTGCACCCGAAAATAGGGTAGCCAAATTTGAGCCCAGGTTTGATGGGCCATTCATCATCGAAAATATCAAATTTTCTATGGTTTACTTAAATCAGAAAATGGAGAACAAACTAGTGCTAAAATGGACCAGCTGAAACCATACTATAGTCGTTCGGGTTTTCAAGTTCTAAGAGATTTATTGCAGGATCCTGGGAGTGCGCCAAGGACATGGATTTCGCCGTCGTTTAGCAAAGATCCCCCAGCAACAAAAAGAAAAGCCGATAACTCTGAAGAAAGGCTTGCGTAATGAACGCAAGAGCAGCAAGGTTCAGGCGCCGCCAGAATAAAGAATACGAAACAGACAAAAGTTCCTCTTCAGCAGAAGTCAGCACCGACAGGAAAACGGAAAAGACTCTTGGAAGATAAACAAAGAAAACGGCAAACTACAGAACTGAAGCCAACTACCTCGAGAGAAACCACAAGAATATGCCAGCCGAGAGCTATGAAAAGAAAACAAACCGACGACGCAAGATCTATTACTTTTCAGGAACCCAGAAAAACCAACAGAGTTGTCAAAGATTCCGAGTCAAGGTACGGGAGCTAAAAAACAAAGAGGAAGCCGGAATTTCAAAATTTTCAGCCCACAAGAAAAGCTGCCCGATTCAACGCCCGAGGAATGAAAAGAAAAGAATGCCCGGAAGCGAATACCGGCCGCCCGAGACGACTGAGAGTCCGAAGTTTGAAATCACCAACAAGGCAAGAATTCTGAGCCAAGAGAATGCAGGAATATAGAAAATGCAAAAAAAAGTGAAAGTTTTCCTTGTTTTCCATTTCGTATTGAACGTTCGATTTATGTCATGTGTTTTAAGTTCCTAAATACTGTTTAAAGCAAGAAATTGAGTTCGCAAGTTTTCGAAAATGTAGTTGTAACTACCTGTTAAACAGAAAAGATTTTTGAATTCGCAAATTGGCGAAAATTTATTTTGTAAATACTTTCTTTTTAGAATTCTCAAGTTCCGAGAAACTAATTTGTGAATATGTTTAGTCGAAAGACTTCAATTGTGTTAACTTAAAGATTGTAGCCAAGCTTTGCGTATTTTGTATAGCGACTATAACGAATGATGTAAAATGAATTTTAAAGTATTACGTGTTAAAATCTTCTATTGAATACTGAAATGCAAATGTCAGCTTTTAAACTATTGTGAAAGTTAAACTTGCACAAATGTAAGTTTTGGTCAAGCACGACTCTAAATACCTTGTATAAGAGATGAATTGAATGAAAGTATAGATTGAATGTGGTTAAGTTAGGCCCTCCGGGCTTCACTTAATAATTTTAAACTGAAGCTGTATTTTAGGACATTAGGTCTAGTTTTGTGCTTAAGGAGTTTGCTAAGGTCTGGAAAATCGAGTTTATAACAAATCGTAGCGGTTGGATAGTGGTAGTATGTCTTCGCGGAAATACAACATAAAAACCTCGTCTCACTCAGAACAATTTCTGGAGGGCATGCGGGGAAGAAGAATTAAAGTTTGGTGTGAATGAAAATGTTTGGTGGCCAAAATAATTTCAAGAAAGAGTATTGATAACACATGGAAACTGTCATGAAAAGAAGTAATACTTTTTCCTTCCAGAGGAATGGAAGGCCGACACTGACATCTGATTGAAAGAAAAGATGAAGTAGATGGATGCAAAACCTATTCAAATTGTAAATGTGTGTTTTTCTTGTTTCAGTCTAGCTTTAGATATTTGTGTAAAGTTGGCCTTAAATAGGAAATGTTTTAATGATAAATTTACGAAAGATTACTTGCAACAAGTTGAAAACTTTGATGACAAAGTCTTTTTGTGTAGAATTTACACTCTTAAACAAGGTTGTTTTAAGACCTTATTCTTCGAAGAGTTTTATTCTGGTAGGGA